>JAZKJV010003063.1:0-460783 GCA_037367405.1 Ottelia alismoides | reverse complement strand
TAAAATTATACAAAAAATGATTTCTATAGAGCAAGAATACATGCAAATGCAATAATTTTTGGGCGCAATGTGAAATACAATTAATTCTACTGTCCATGAATTTTTGGCAATTTTTGGGATTATGGTTAATTAATTATGAATTTCTAAGAACAAAATGGGAAAATTTTGCAAATTTTCACAAATATATCAATTTTTAATTAACTACAAAGCATAAAAATATAACAAGCATGCCATAATGTAGAGAAATAATTGATGACCAAAATGCTATTTTGGAATAACAAAATGATGAAAAATGTTATTTAAAATAAAGGAAGAATCTAGGGTTCTGTTTGTAATATTACAATTAATAAAATAAAATAGAAAATGTAAAGAAGAGGACTAAAATGCAATCACCAATCCCAAAAGGGGGCTTCTGCAAAATTTCCAAGCACCTATGTGCGAAGCACATGACCCTTGAGTGGTTGGGTCTTCTGTGGATATGAGAAACTCCAGAGACTCCTCCGCAAAATTACCACTGGGCACATGCGAATCACGTGCCCTGATTTAAGGCGGGGGCATTTTAGTAATAAGTGGCTCCCATAGGGGCTATGATGTAATAGTTCCCCCCCACACATGAGGGGGTCTCGAGCTTCGAGTCCGACCTCGAGGGGAGGGGGAGAGGAGCCACCCTTCTAGTGTACGACGGAGCAGCTCGATGACGTGAAGGTGAGGTGGCTAGTGATCTTCGAAGAGGCTCCGCGATTTGGAATTGGGAGAGTTGTCAAAGGGGCCCGACCGTGGAGGAGGTGCTTGTCGATGAAGATGGCACACAGAAGATGGTCGGGCGGAGGAACAAGTGTGGCTGGAAGGTGGAGCTTCAGTCCAGGAGAAGTAATCTCCAAGGCTAAGGCTGGAGTCGATGGCGATTTAGTGAAGCTGGAGTGGGCTCAAAGGTGGTCAAATATGAATAGCAGTGGGGTTCAATGACATGGAGCGAATGGGGCCGGAGTGGAAGGCAACCGCACACGAAGAGTGTGGTGGCGTTGCAATGAGGTCAAGGATCTCGTATCTCATTGATGAACGGAGGGATCAGGTTGTCACCTTTATGTCTGAACGTGAATGAAGATCGGAGGTTGGAGGCATGAGTCATTAAATAGAAGGGAGAGAGGTGAGGGAGGTGGTGGCTATGGAGGGAAGGTCGGGATCAGACGAGGGGGTTGAGTGATACAGTGAGGGATTTGACGAAGATTTGATTGTCGATGGAGATCGAGGGGATCAAGCAAGCGTAGGAATCAAGATGATGATTTGGAAAGAGGAGGAGAACGGCAATAGATTGATAGGGGATCGGAGATCAGGTTCGTGTTGATTGTGTGATGGCGACAGCGATCGATCCACGGCAGCGGCAAATAATGAAAGGGATGGAGAGATTGGGACGAAGGAGACAGAGCACAGTAACTGTCCCATCGGCCGAGATTGGATGATCAAGATGTTGCCATGTGGCGCTTATTTTGTTATTTTTATTTTTGTCATTTTTATTTTTTAATTAATATTTTTTTAAGTTTTCAATAAAGTAAATGAATTTTAATTGCAAAAAATGAGTGACACGTAGCGGTCTCAAGAACTGCCACGTGCCAGCTACAGAAAAATCAAAAAATAAAAAAGAAAAGAAAAATTAAAAAGGAATAGAAAACCACCATGGATTGAAAAATTTCCGGCATGAAAGTTTCTCGATTCAATGGGATCTACAACTTTTATGAAGAGACCAACAACAAAATCGGTTATTTGCACAAAGTGGTATTTTTGGGGTGCTTTATGTGTATAAAATATCGGATTTTTGGGTTTTGTAATTTTGTCATTTTTAAATAATATAAAAATTGAAAAAATACGATAAAATCGGAGACAAATATTTACACATTAATCTATTTTTTTATTTTTTAATTAAGAAAATGAAGAAATAAAATGAAGTACGAAATAGAGGACTTTTATATAGACTGTTAGTTAACATTCAGACTTGGTTCGTTTATTTGATTTTGATTTTTTTAGGTTTTTTTATCCATTTTATAAAACTTTTTTTAAAGAAAATAAATGAAAAATAAATAAGATAAAAAGAGTCAAATATGTACATAAAATAATAGGTCAAAATCGGGTAAAGTACACAATGTACAAAAGCGGCCCCAAATTTTCAACTTTCACATATGAGCTCTGATATACGTGAAATTTGTCTTATTTTGAAGGTAACTAAATGTAAACTAGTTTAAAAATGAGTAGGATTAAACCGGACAATGCATGAGGAAGATATCAACGTTTTAATCCTTTCATCCTGGAACTAGGGTTTGGGTTTCTGGTCCACTTATTTGTGTTAGTGATTTTTTTGTATTTTTATTTTATTATTGTTAGTGATATGTACGCAATGGAGGTAGTTTCAGGTGATTTGGAATTAGCATGAATAATTCAAAATCAGGGAAGTTAGCTAGTTTACAAGTCAAATGGGCTTGGATTTTTGGCTTCTTATTTTTATGCAATTATGAGTGATAAAATGCAATTATTATTTATACATGCATGAATGTTAATTATGCAAGATAATTGATAAAATGCATATGAACTTTGGAGAATTGAGCTTAATTAATTACTTTTAGAGTAATGAATCACTGATTCATCAATCAACCAGGTGGTCCTTTTGGTTGATCACATGTCTATTGTACCCCAATCTCTTCTGACTCTTGTAAGAAGCCATGCACGCCCAACTTCGCCGATTTATAAGTCTTTCACCATAACCCCTCTAACCTCGACCCTTCCACTAAAGCGTAGCCTCATTATCCCACTCCTTCATCCATCCTAGAATCCTCACCAACCACCGTCACTAATCATGCAAGCCCTCATTGAAAATCACCGAAAACTCATCTATAGATATGAGCCCAAATCGTCTTTTGAGTTTTAGATCCTTCTTCACTCATTCTTAGCCCCTCAGGCCACAAAATCAGCGTCTCCATCATGACAAGAAGCAGACCCAAGGTTTTGTAGCGAGGAGAAGTGGAGGAAGAGATGTATCCGACCACCTCTGTGAGTCGCGTCGAGGTTCTACTCATGGATTTCTTGACGGGTTGAGCCCCTTTTCCTGTCATACCGGGGTAATTAATTATCCTATTTTCATTTGTCACTTCAATTTCTAGTATAATTGCATCATTAGTAGTAAAATCGAAAACTCCCTAATCTTGGAGATAGGACTCCAGGATTAATCCTTGTGATTTCACGATTACCCTGCTTCACTTTCTGCGTCACTCGAACCCCCTACATATTCTCCATTGAATCCATGCACGCCCCCCTAGATTCATTGTGAATTGGGGAGAAGCTCTAGTCAGCCACTCCTCACCGGAGCTTCATATCATTCCGCCCCCGCCGCTATTTGGCCTAATCTCCTAGGCGAGGAGATAGCCCTCGTGCCCAGGAATATTTTGGTGCAACTTTACAGGACCTAAGATACTTCTGGGGCCTTAACAATCACCTGAAGAAGCTCTAGGAGATGCAACCTCGTTAGAGCACCTTTGCCATCCTTGAAGTCTGTCGGTTCACGCAGAGGAACCCCAACGTATTGTTGGGCTTGTTGAATGTTCCATTCATTGTTGGAGTACGAAGAATCGGCTGATTATAACTCGTCAATGGCATGTTCTTGGTTGTTCTTGCAAGCAGCCTGACTACTGTTGGATTGGGCATGAGTGCCAGATCTAATCGTAACTGTTCATTTCGAAGCGAAGTGGCACCCCCGGGAGCCGCACGATCATCCACGTTGTGGAACGATGATGGCGTGATCCAACCACTTAAGTGGTAAACTTCTTAGGCACCCTCATCCATTTTGTAATTTAAGAATGGTACTATAAATATTTTTTGTAGTTTAAAAATCGATGGACAATTTGCATGTACCCACTCGAATATTTCTAATATTGCAAAATAGTCCATGCTTGGCTCGTGTCACTAGCACATGTTGTGTTGTAAAAATTGCACGTATAGCCTTATGCCTTTCGTAATTACGTTTTAATATAAAAACCTTGAATATTATTTGTAAATTTATGGGTTATTTGCACTGTACCCCTTGTGTTTACTTTTAATTGCAAATATACCCCCAATCAGTTCCAAGTATTTTTGTATGTGTTTCTATAATTTTTATAAATATCATCCATGCATCAAAAATTATGAAAAAAGTAGGATGAGGTACCTGGATGCATGCTCTTTCATGTTACATAATTAAATTTGCATTTTACACCATTTTCCTATTTATTTAAATTCAATTATTGCTTGATTATTCCCATTCTTCTTTAAAAATGAAACAAACAAATCGTGCTTAAAAAATCCCAAAAAAACAATGTTGTTTTTATAGTATCTAGTACCCCCAGATCGAAAATCCTAAAAATACAAAAAGAAAATGACAAAAAAATAAAAAGATCCAAAATCCTATGAAAACATATAAAAAATCTTCAAAAATCCCAAAAATATTCATTCATGTTCTGTAATTATATTTATATATATTAGTATATATTAAAATTGATTTGGAATAATTTTGAGGCTTTTTTTTCAAATTTTAAACCCCAAATCAATTCGGTCTATTTACTTAATCCTTGTTTTGGTATATTTTTTACTTTAAAAATACCAAAAAAATTATCAAAATTACTTGAAAAAAACAAAAAAAGTAAAAAATAGAAAACAAAAATATTTTTTTGCCATTAGACTATTTTTACTTATATTTATAAATATATCATCCCATTGTGTAGTATATCTCTATATAAAGTAATATACAAGTTATATTATTATCTATTATTATAAATAATTTATGATTATTTTAAAAATAAAAAAACAAAAGGATATATGAGAAATTTTTATTTAAAACTTAAAAGGAAAAATAATTAATATATATATATTGTATTTTAAAAACCCAAAAAAATCTAAGTAAATAGTGTGCATACATATATACAAATACCTATAATGTTTATTCATTATTTATTCAATAATAAATTGAGAGGTACACCATTTTGTTCCTTGTGTTCAACACACTCGCTTTTCTTGTCAATGTACATATTTACTTGTATGGTTTATAATAAGTTTTGATTCACACATGTTTATTCAGTGATTGATATCTATTGTGTGGGTAGATTGATGAAATTGGCCTTAGTCTTCATGGGTTTTCATCACAATGACTTAGTGGTCCCGCCTTGTGTGGACCTCAAGACAGTACATGTGTGGCTTTTGGATGTTTCAAAAGGCACCGTTGCTGGCGAGCAACGGATCATAGCACATTTTGTATATATAGTTGCATATTATTTTCCCTTCATTTTCTTCTTATTTTATTTTGATAATTATTTGATTGTTCTAATCCTTTTTTTCTTTTTTATCTTTATTACGAGGGACCGCTTGGCGACAACCATCTCTTAGGAGATGGGCGCAACTGAGGTAAGTGGAGATCGGCCTTCTACTTGTGTTCCGACCAGGAGAGAGTAGGAGATAGGAGCAAGGAGAGGAGAAGAGCGTCCCGACTTAGTTTTTATTTTATTTTTTGTGAGGAGAGTGATTTTTTTTGCAAAAAAATATTTTGTAATTAATTTGGACACTACCCCGCACTTAGCGAGGTCCAGTGCCTGGGTGTTTGTTCACCTAGGGGCCTCGTCGTGGTTTTTTTGTGTTTTCCATCCTTTCTTTTATTTTGTATCTCGTATTTTGAGCTTTCTGTCATTGTTTATATTTGTTTTATATGAGTGAGCCCTTAGACAATAGGTTCCTTAAATCGGTAGCTCAATCCCAAGCCCTAATTACATTGCATGTACCTATAGTGGTACGCGCTTGGACTTAGTCAAATTAATTATTGATTTTTTAGACTTGAGATTGAGCGTCGAGAGAAGTGCTATACAACGCTGGCAAGAAACGTTGTTGTGGGCACTGATGCACTTCCAATATCGAACTTTTCGATCTCATTTCTGAATAATTAGCATTTGGTTCTTCCTGATAATAGTAACTACTGTTTAGGGCATTTTTTTGCTTTTGCATATCGCCATATAATATAAATATTTCAATTTTGTATTGCATCTCGCATGGAGAGAGCTGGAAAGCATTATAAGTAATTCTATCTTTGCATGAATCATTAACCACTAAGGCGAGATTTCCATCTTAGTGATGACTAGAACGACTTTTTCGTCCTCTCCCCATGTGTTTATATCACTTAGGATTAAAGGGAAAATACATAAAAATCATTAGGCGGCTTGCTCTAATACTCAAAAAATTGAAAACCCAAAATTAAAAAAGGAGATTGCTAATAACACTTTGACCTTAATAAAAATTGTAATGGACATAATTGTTTGGGTTCATACGCCCTCATTGTTTCAGGTACATTCCAGACCAATTGAGGCACAACCCATAAGGAATAGAGCCCAAATCCCAATCTGTGGTGCTTGATTATCACCTGGGATGACGAAGTATTGGCACTTCTGTCCTACGTGATCGAGTAGGGGCTTGTCGAGCATAGTGTTCATGCCTTGTGTGGAGCATTCAACTTTGTCTAAAGTATTGAGCATAGGCCACACCCTCACGGTGGTATCTGTCTCATCGGTTTGCATCCGAGTAGGTCCTTGCACATTCACGGGTCATTCCATTGCGAGCGAGGTCCGAAGTAGTGGTTTCGCCTATTGGCTTCCTTTCTTATTCTTTGGCTGAGTATCCTCCCAAGCACGAGATCATAGACCTTTTAGTGTGCAGATCACATGCTACAAAGGAGGTGGAAGAAGTACGAGGCTCTTGCCTGGCAGTACACACACTCCTATAAGGTTAGCGATCATAAGAACTTATTATAAGATCTTTCCTGCAAAACAAAAATAAAATTGAAAAGATAAAAATATCCGAACTCTTACAGCTTCTCCTGTGTTGAGTTGGTGATTATTTAGTGTTTGTTTGATTTAGTTAAGATCAAAGATCAGTCCTGCACACTTTGTGCCCTTTTCACTTTCATCTTTTTTATTCCTCATATGCTTCCCCACCCCCCACCCCCCCACCCCCCGCTCATTTCGAGCCTTCTACTATTTTGCACATCCTTTATTCCTTGTTTGAACTTCGTATCATTCTTCCATTCTTGATCACCTTTTGACCTTAGAGATTGAGACACATTGATAGCTTGGTCGGGACCCCAGCGACACCTAATTTGATTCCATGCAATCGTCTTCTCCAATAATTCAAGGCGATTCCTAAGAACCCGGTTCGGACTCCGCGAATCGATCTCCAGACTCCCTACCTCCTACAATAATTCGGGATCACTCTTGTCCCGAACTCTGCCCAATTTGTATTGTCATATGATTTCATTCCATACATCTCATCATCCTTAATGAAATTATGCGTTGACCATAACACAGAACAATTCTCTCCATCTGGTGCTTCAATTCAAACTAATCGGGGCATCATTCCATGTGCAGACAATGAGCTCGATCTGGAGCCTGAGATTCTCTTGGATTCAGAGTCAGAAATAGATACAAAGATGGATCCCGTAGGAAGAGGGAAGGGACCGCAACACCCATCACAGCCACAGCCAGAGCAGGGTTAGCCAGATCAGAATGTCATGAATGCCCAGCTTCTCGCCTCCATTCAGGTGATCTAGCAGCAGCTCACCGACCAGGCATTAGCCCATGTCTCTTTCTAGGACATGCTTAATTACTTGAGGAGAGGAAAAGAAAACCCAGGAGGAGGAGGAGAAGGAAGAGCAGGCGGAGGCCGTTTAGGCCCAACAGATGAGCCTAGAGAAGAGCATACCAAACCGACTCTCAAAGAGACATACAACCCTTGATCCAGTCAAGTCACCGAGTGGGTCCAGATCCCAACGATCCATGCAGATTTTTAGTTGAAACCTCAACTCTTGGCGCTCTTGCATAGCTTCCACAGAAATGCAAATGACCAACTATATATCCATCTGCAACAATTCGGGTGCACTTGTGGTACAACGCACTACCCTAACATATCGTTAGGAGTATCAAGATGATGACATTCCCATTCAGCATTTAGGATAAGGCTCTTCATTGCATTAACCACTTGGGGAAAGTTGTCGCGACATGGGAGATTTTAAGTATTCCTTTCTACACAAATATTATCCTTTCGGGTGACTTAATCAGATGTGTACCCGCATAGCAAACTTCACCCAAGATGCCCATGAATCTATCCATGAGGCTTGAAAGAGGTTTACATAGTTACAGGAGAAATGTCCCCATCATAACATTCTTAGGACCATCCTGGTTCAACATTTCTTCGGGGAACTTACAATTGAAAGTAAGAAGCTCATGGATGCCATGTATGGCAGCTCACATTTCACATATGGTAGATCTTCTAGGAAATGGATGAAGGAGAGGCCACCTTATCATCATCCTGTGCATATCTGCGTCGACCCCACAACCTCCAGAGGCTAGTTCATATAACATCTTCTCACAAGCCAGATAAGGACAAGAACTCCAACATGAGCATCATAGGGAACCACCTATCCAAGGTTGATATCATAGAGAAATGATCACAGGACCTCAAGAAAATTGATGCGATCAAATAGAGGACATAGAATCTGGACAAGTTGGACCAGATCGCCAAGCAGCTGGAGCTACTGGTCAGTGCGATCAGCTCCTGCAATTCTGTGTCTGCATCGGCTACCACTCCTACTGATTCGAAGGAACGAGCATCGACGTAGCCTCCTTATTAGAGTCAGACCCACCAATGTTCCAGCACGTGTATTATGTGCAGTTCCCAAAACCAACATCTCTGTAGTAGCCACAACAACAGCTGCTAGGCTACCAACCTGAGCCCCAACCCATGCAAGATCCATGTTTCCCTCCTCCACTTCTCATTCAAGAGGTGAATGTTGTGTGGGCCAATGATGCATGGTCATCCCATCTAGATGGACCCCAGTTGGGCCAGCAGTCAGGAAACCACCAGTTCCCTCAGCAATTAGGAGGGAGATTTGTCCAGAATCAGCCTCAATATCATCAGCAGTATCCACAAAACTATGGACATGGAGACACAACCAGTACCAACAACCAAAATACTGTCAATTCCAACAGAACAAAGAGCACTCGGTTGTTCCATATCGAAACCCTACTCAGCACCAGCAGCAATACCATCCTTCTCCTTAGTACCACAATCAGTACTCTCACCAAAAACCTCCACATCAATCCCAGCATGAGTGTGGACATCATGCAAAATAATCCAAGGATGCCCCTCCTGTGAACCCTACCTTGGACTGTTCAGCTCAGCTAGTGAAAATCCTAGCAAAGATGAGCTAGAAACTTGATGACCTAACTGCCGTGAAGACCTCCATTCAAGCACAAGTGGAGGCCAACCCAATAATTTTAGAAAGAAAGAGCAGGTAGTTTGTGATGTTCCAACCAATCTTACAGAGTCAGATATGCTCCATTTGTTTTTATCTAATGTTGTCACTCTCAGGAGCAGTAGGACCTTGTAGCGATTAGCCACATGCAAGGGGAAGAATAAAGCTTTGCCAAGAGAATCATCATCTTCTACATCAGTCAATCCAACATTCAGGTCGGGTGAGGAAGCCGAAGATGGATGAGAAGCACCAAAAAGAAAATACCAAAAAAATAAACTAACTAAAAAATTACAAAAAAGAAGGTAGTAGCAGCAGCAGCCGGAGCACCAGCCAACCAACCTTGGAGGAGATCACAACCGCAGTTGATCTAGTGCCCGCTGATGGAGCCCCACCAGTAGATTTTGGATGTCCGCTTTTCATAGATCACCCTACTCATTTTAGTCATCCATTTGTACAACCTTATGTGGGAAACAAATTGATGTAAATAAGAACACTATTTCTATTGTTGCTTTTGATTCTATAAATATTCCTTTTCCAGACGCATTAAGAAAATCCAAAAAAAATAAAAATTTGAAATCAACCTTGTCTGATCCTGACCTTGTTGAGATTATCCAGAATCTTATGCTTGAAATGCCCTTGCTCAAAGCCATTAAGTACATGCCTAAAATCAAGAAACGTTTGAAAGAAGCATGCACTTTAAAGAGACAGCCGCGTAGAGCCAGAGAAAGAAATATGTAACATATTTTGACCGCAGCTACAGTGAACGCAATCATCAATCTCCCGACCAAAATGAAGGATATGTGATCTCCACTAGTCATATGCCAGATGTTCAATCAGTAGTTCGACCGAACTCTACTCTACGGTGGATAGTCAATCAACATGATTCCCACTTCAATACTCAAAGAGTTTGAGTTGGAACTGCTCAAGTCCACTAGAATGATTTTTCAATTCACAGATACATCCATCAAGTGGCCCAGATGACTTTTGGAGGATGTCATCGTCACCATTCAGGGAATGCAGTTCCCTGTAAACTTAATCATGTTATACATGGACACCTCAGCTCCTCTTCTGCATACCATGATAATCCTTTGACGGTCGTTCCTTTGAACAATCGAAGTAGTGGTGAACTATGGCAGTAGGCAGATCACCTTATACTCGAATAGTGGTAGGGTAGCAATTGAGATGATCCAAGTACAAAAATAGCCAGAGCCTGCATCAGACGAGAGTGAGCCTATAGAGCAATAAATGAAAGACTGTAAATTTCTTGTTGAAATCTGTGATACAAAACTGTTTATGGATGATATTGCAACCCATGATTTCTTCTCCATGGAAGAACCAGTGGATAGCACATTTGAGTTCCTAGATATCCTCGATGATGATATCTTCACTGAGATACCTGATGAACACATCTATGGCCACCTGTCCTTGGCAGAACAAGAGGCAATTATTGCATACTTTTTTAAATAATATTCTGTGATAGAAGAGTTATGTACATCATTGAATGCATAGCTCACAATGCCAATGGTGGACACCATACAGTTGAAAGATTCAATACCTTCGCCCTGCACAATAGTTGAAGTTACCACTAAGATGAATCAAACCCTGCCTGAACTCAATACACTTCCAGCAAATAAGAAGTATGCCTTCCTTGTGGAAGCACATAACATGTTTCATGTAATCATCAATTCTCAGTTGACACAGGAACAAGAATCTCTTCTACTTGAGGTTCTAGAAAGAAATCACAAGGCCATAGGTTGGAAAATTTCAGATCTCCATGGGATCAACCCCTCAATATGCTCGCATCACATATATCTTGAGGGAGATAACAAACCTTCCTGAGAATTCCAGCGAAGATTGAATCCAAATACCTGGGAAGTTGTGATGAATGAAATACGAAATGATGTGATGTGGGATTCATATATCCCATCTCCGACTCGAAATGGGTGAGCCCTTGCGCGTTGTACCAAAGAAGTCAGGTATCACCATTATAAAGAATGACAACGGATAGGAGATCACAACATGAGTACCGACATCTTTGCGTGTCTATGTGGACTACAGACGCCTAAATCTAGCAACCAAGAAGGACCACTTCTCGCTCTCCTTCATCGCCATGATCGTTGAGCAATTGTCTGCAAAGGAATATTTCTATTTCTTAGATGGTTATTCTGGTTACAACCTATTCTCTATAGCTTCTGAAGATGAAGAGAAAATGACCTTCACTAGTCTATTGCGACTTACACCTTGTGCAGAATGTTGTTTGGGCTATGCAATGCTCCAAAGACATTCCAGCAATGCCTGTTGGATGTATTCGCAGATATGGTTGGATGTTTTCTTGAGGCTTTCATGGACGACTTCTCGGTCTATAGAGATAGCTTTGATTAATTCCTATCTTATTTAGATCGAGTTTTAAATAGATGCTATGAGGTAAACCTTGTGCTCTCGTGGGAGAAGAGCCATTTTATGGTGACCGAAGGTATTGTGCTAGGTCATATCATATCAAAACGTGGCATGGAGGTAGACCCTACAAAGGTGGACGTCATTTCCAAACTTGAGCCACCTATAAATTCGATGCAGGTGAGATCCTTTCTAGGGCACGTCGGTTTCTACTGATGATTCATCAAGGATTTCGGTAAAAAATCTCGACCAGTAACTGAGCTTCTAGGTAAGGAAGCAGATTTTATCATTGATGATAGACTGCTCCAGGCATTCAATTAGCTGAAAGAACTGATCACTAAGGAACTTGACCTTCAACTGTCGGATTGGATCATAACAGATGCAGCGGATTACACCATTTGAGTGGTTCTAGGACATTGAAGAGAAAATTTTCTATTTGCGCTTCACTATGCTAGCAGAACTCTATACGAAGCTTAGAGAAACTACACTGTCACTGAAAAAGAGCTGCTAGAAGTCATCTTCGCCCTGGAGAAATTCCTATCCCACCTTCTTGGATCCAAAGTAGTAGTGTATACATACAGCACTGCCATCAAGTACTTGCAGGGGCCAAGAAAGATGTCAAACCCAGGCTTATCAGATGGATCCTTCTACTCTAGGAGTTTGACCTTGAAATCCGTGATAAACCTAGAGTTAAAAATGTGGTGGCAGATAACTTGTCATGATTACCAGACTTGGATTCTCCTGAGTAAGGCTTATTGTCAATTATAGAACCTTTCCCAGATGAAGCCATTATGTCAGTCACCTCGCTCCCCTAGTTCACCGATATTGTTAGTTATCTTGTATCCAAGAGAAATCTGCAAGATTGATCGAAGCAGAAATTCGACAATTCTTTTATCGAATATTCATTTCTATTGGTAGGAAGATCCTTATCTCTTTCGTGAGGGGGCATATTGCATCTAGAGGAGGTCCACTCCTCATGAGGAAGTCCAGAGTGTCATTGAACATTGCCATGCCATATAACAGGAGGATACCATTTTGGAAAAAGAATGACAATAAAAATTCTAGAATACGACCTTTGGCGGCTGACTCTATTTAAAGATGCAGAAGACTTTGTTAAACATTGCATTGACTGTCAGAGACTAGGTGGCATTATTGGAATGAGAGACACGGTGCACCTGAAGTACATTAAGATTTCAGATGTGTTTGATGTGTGGGGCATTAACTTCATGGGCACGTTCCCTAACAGTCAGGGTTTTTAGTATATTCTGCTTGTCGTCGATTACGTGAGCCACTAGGTGGAGTATCTCAACCCGAGTTGCCGACAGTCGCATCATCTACCGGCACCTTAGAGAAAGCATCATTATACAGTTTGGGATCCCCAAGATTCTCATATCAGATGGGGTAGCCATTTCATTAAAAGAGAGGTGAAGAAGCTGACATAGGAATTCTGCATTGAGCATCGGGTCA
This sequence comes from Ottelia alismoides, assembly GCA_037367405.1. Taxonomy (NCBI): domain Eukaryota; kingdom Viridiplantae; phylum Streptophyta; class Magnoliopsida; order Alismatales; family Hydrocharitaceae; genus Ottelia; species Ottelia alismoides. Next base: position 447,615 of record JAZKJV010003063.1, on the reverse strand, counting down.
CCTTTCCATACCACCCATAGTCCAATGGCCTAGTTGAATGTTCAAACAGGGAGATAAAGACAATTCTACAAAAACTTGTGCATCCTGATAGGATGAATTGGTTACAACTTCTAGATTCTGTACTTTGGGCCTATACGACTGCAACAAGTCACCCCTAGGAATGTCTCCCGATCGCTTAGTGTACGGCAAGCCATGCCATTTTCCCGTAGAATTCATTCACAAATCTTTGTGGGCGATCATTGTCTATAATTTGGATTCCAATAAGGTCACAAAGAATGGAAATCTAGATCTGAATCGATGTCTCGAATTATGTGAGTATGCATATGACAACAACTTAATGTACAAGGATAAGATCAAAAAGTGGCACGTCAAGCACATCCGTCGCAATACTTTCAAACCGAGTCAGAAGGTTTGGTTGTTTGATGCAAAGATCAAACTATTTATAGGGAAATTGAAGAGCAAATGGACTTGGCCTTTCATAGTAAAGCATTTGTGTGATAATGGAAGCATCGTGATATTTGGACTGCCAGCTAATGCACAACCATTTGTGATCAATGAATAGTTACTTAAACCCTTTCTCGAGCATGATATGTTTATGTTCGTAGTTGATTCAGTGCAGGAGGTCTACGATGAAGAAATTCATGCCGCAACATTAGCATAATCAGATGAGGCCATCAAAAACTTTTTTGGTTATTTAATCTTTTTCTTCTTTTCATTTTCATTCTTCAAATTATTTCTTCCATGTTTCCCTTACCCTATTCATATGTGTTATACTTAGATATGTTTCATCCTATGTATAGGGGGTGAGCGCTCTAGGGTTATTCATTCTTCGATCCCTCGCATGTCTCCTCAAATCTTGGTAATCTGTCTATACTTAGGGATATTTCACCCTAAGTATAGGTGGAAACAGGCTGAGCTGATGATTCATTTATTCATTCCCACCCTCGACCCTCCCTACATGTAGCATACGCTATGTTATACTTAGGATTTATTGATCCTAAGTATAGGGGGCGGTCGACTTCTTATTCCTTATTGATTCGTTCTAGAATAGACTTTTCTATACTTAATAGAAGTTATGTCCTCCTTTTCTCTTTGATCTATGAGAACATAGCTCAAGTTAAGTATAGGGGGTCAATATATACTCTTTATATATTTTAGTCGTAACTCATAGTTTGGTATTTTTAATAAGTATGCCTAAAATCCATTTAAATAAGAATAAAGAAAATACTTGTATAGAATTTATTCCAATTTTTTTATATATCGATTAATAAATCGGGTATTTTTTTTTGCAAAATGTTTGAAAAATGATTTGAAAATCTTCTTAAAAATTCTTTTAAAAACTGTTTAAAAATATTTTGTAAAATATTTTCAACCTTTGTAAAAATATTTTGTTCGTAAAAATTTCTTTTCTTTGTTTGAAATAAAAGGTTTTGAATATCTATTTGCAAATGGTTTGAAAACATGGATGAAAACTAATTTGAAAAATCTAAATATACCATTTCAAAAATATTTGCAAAAATTATTTTCAAATTTTGAAAAATGTTTGCAAAAATTACTTGTTAAATTAGCTTGCAAAATAAAGTTTTCAAAATATTTGCAAAAATCTTTTTAAATTTTTTTGAGAACTATGTATACAACTCAAGAAAATAAAAATCTTTTACAAACCTAACGCATTAACCTGTAAAAAATAACTTAATGCCGGTAAACACCTCTAGTAAATTCCTAAATCCTAATTCTTATAAATTACTAAGATGCACTCTAGTGTAAATATCTGTACCCATGTATTCTCCCATAAATTTTGTTTAAAAATCCCTAAAATTTTATTAAAAATTCCAAAAACATTTGCAAAGTCTTTTAAAAAATTGCATAAAAATTTGCAGAACTTTTTCAAATATCCATAAAAAGTTTAAAATCAGAAAATTGCTTCAGAAAAATATTTTCTTACATTGTAAATAGCATCTTCATTTTTCAGAATAACATAGATAACTAAACAAGTTCAAATAGAGCCTGAAGATTGGAGCTCAGACTAGACCTTAATACACTTAATTTCAGAGGGATCCATTAAGGACTGGAGGTGGAGATATTTCAGGTCACCTTGACTTAATTCTTTAGGTTCCATAAGACTATGTTCATAAGTCACTTCAATGTGCCTAAATAGAACCTTTCATATAATTTGTAAGACTCTTGAGACAGTGACTTGATTGGAAACCTAGCACTTAGCACTTAGCTCAACTCAGATGAACTGTTGAAAAATCTTGGAGTCTAACAAGGGATGATGCAAGACCGCTTCGTCAAGGATGGTTCAGGAACTATTCTTGGAGATTAGCGACATTGGTACTCTAACATACTTCTTTTCGTAACAATGATATCTAAAAATTGGAGATGGATTGAGACAATGCTTCGGATAAGGAATGGTCTACCGGCGCAACTTCCTCTAAGACCCCAAAAAAGGGTGGAACAAAAGATGCTATATCCGGTGGGGCACGAGCAAGAATGCAAAAGCTATACGAAGTCAAAAAAAATATCCAAAGGATCTTACACCCAAAAATTACACAAAAATTTGAGATTCAAAAAAAGTCTGTTTCTTGTTGAAGGATCGGTTATACTGATAAAATTCACAAGGGAATGAAGACTACACTGATCCATTCGCACTTATCTCCCTATTCTTCTAAATTCTTCCCCCATTCGGTTGTAAAGACTGGGAGCACCTAACCTTAGAAGAGAATATTTGTCTCCACGAGGACAAGTTACTAGAAGAGCAGACACCTTGGTAGTTCAATGGCTTTGTCTCGGGAGAGTTGAACAATTTCACATACTTGGTTCTATCACTTCAAGGTTGCAAGAGTACGCCACTAAGAGAATGGTCCTGACCTGATGTGAATTGGACTGGATAATAGGAGTATGGAACTTAGGGGTCGTGTCACACTTCTTGACTTTATGTGATTCTGAACACACCATTAGTCCAAAGGACTTCTTTGAGCTCCAAACTTTGGTATTATTAAGACAAGTTTAAAAGGTCGAAAATTATTCTAAGTTATTTCTTTTCTTTTCTTTATTTCTCTTTTATGCACTTATAGGCGTAAGTGTTTGCTAGGGACTAGCAAAGGCAAGTATAGGGGGTGAAGAATCTCCATTTCATCACCTTTATTCTTTCACTTTGGCCTTAAATTCCTAGATAAATGCATGCATATATCATTAATTTGTCAAAATAAGCACTCTTTAATTTGTACAGAATAAAATATAAGATTTTGTGTATTTATTGTATTTAAGATCAAAATTAAAGAATAAAGGAAGAAAAGAAAAAGCAATGAGACACCATAGGTGTTGAATGACCCCAGCCCTCGAGATTCAGTCATAATGATGACCTTGTCGATAATAAATAAAGTAGGGGGAGATAGAGAGGAGAATTGTACAAAAAATAGTTAAAAAAACCGTACAAATAAATCCAATAATTACCTTTTGGGACCTATTTTAGTATTTATTTAACTCACATCAAATCAATAAACTTTGTACATGAAAGTTGTAGATAAAAATACGTCAAAAAATAAAAAAATTATTTCACATTAAAATCATACACGGTGTACATTTTATACTCATAATAAAAAGCCAAAATCCAAACTTCCCAGACGCATATCTTCTCCATATGTATTCAAAATTATCAAAATCACTCTAATTGTATATAACTTTTAATAGGCTATTTAATGAAAGTAGTTTCATTTAATTTAGAGTTAAGGTGCAAAAGTTAGGTTTTGGACCCCTGTTGTATAATATACCTGAATAAAATATTCATTTTATTTATTCTTTAATTTTTTTATAATGTTATATTTTTATAATTATGTAAATATTATGTATAGAATATTTGTATATTTAGAATAGAATAAAATAATAAAGAAAACACAAAAATAAAATAGTCTATATAAATGCATAGATGAAATGTCTATACTTATACCAATATAATTAATATCCTTATTTATTTTAGTGTACATAATATATCAAAAAAATACATAAAAATATAGTTATATGTATAAAAATAATTTATAAATCTATAAAATATGAAAATAAAATAATAAAAATTAAAAAATACAAAATAAAAATAAAATATACAAAATATAAGTTAATATACTTATGTTTATTCCCCTAAAAAGTACCTTGTAATAAATAAACTCATAAACTTAAATAAAAATATGAATTAAATACTGCAAAAAAATAGGAATATTTCTTATGTTTTAATAAAATATTAATTAAATCATGCACTATTTTTTATTTATTTTTCAAGGCATTTTTACCTTGGAATTTCCTGATTGATCCATACGGATCATCCAGGTACGTCCATTCATTGACCATAGGTCAACTATACCCAACCTCTTATGTCTCTTGTCGGAAGTCATACACGCCCAACTTCATTGATTTATTACTCTTTCTCCATAACCCCACTAACCTCGAGCCTTCCACCAAAGCGTAGCTTAATTATCCCTCTCCTTCGCCCATCCTAGAATCATCACCAACCATCGCCGCCAATCATGCAAGCCCTCCTTGAAAATCACCAAAAACCCCTCTGTAAATATCACTGATGATTTGACTCTGTTGATTTGACTAATGACAAAGAATCTTGTTTAATGGAAGTTCTTGAAAGAAATCGCAAGGCGATCATATGGTTTGTAGCAGATCTCCATGGGATTAGTCCAGCCCGGTGCTCCAACCACATATTTTTAGAGGATGATGCCAAGCCATCTCATGAGTTTCAGTGCATGTTGAACCCAAATCTTCAAGAGGTGATTATGAAGGAAATTTCGAACTAATGAAGCGTCGATTTTATCTATCCCATCTTCGACTCTAAATGGGTCAGCCTACTTCATGTGGTAACTGAGAATATGGATATCAATGAGGACGAAGTGGGGATTGCTACCCGAGTACCAACTTCCTGGTGAGTCTGCATGGACTACATAAGATTGAATCAGGTGACCAAGAAGGATCACTTTTCACTGTCATTCGTTGATCAGATTATTGAGAGACTAGATGGGAAGAGTCATTACTACTTTCTTGATGGGTATTTAGGATATAATCAAGTGGCCATTGTGTACGAAGCAAGGAAAAACGACATTCATCGGTCCGCTAGGAACTTATGCTTTTAGATGGATGCCCTTTGGTTTATGTAATGCCCCATCTACAATCCAAAGGTGCATGCTTTCCATTTTCGCGTACATGGTGGATAACGTTTTGGAGGTCTTCATGGAGGAATTATTGGTCTATGGAAATGATTTTGAAGCTTGCCTTCTATCCTAGACTCCGTTCTTCAGCGTTGTGTGGAAGTCAATCTTATCTTATCTTGGGAGAAGAGTCATTTCATGATGACTCAGGGGACGATCCTTGGTCATATCATCTCCAACAGGGCATTCAGGTTAATCCGACCAAGATGGACATCATCAAGAAGCTCAATCCACCATCCAATCTGAAGCAGTTGCGATCTTTTATGAGGCATGTCAGTTTCTACCAGCGATTTATTTAGGATTTCAGTCGAATTTCCTGACCGCTTACTGATCTCACGAAAGACACCGAGTTCCTTGTAGATGATAAGTGTCTTTCATCATTCTAGACTCTCAAGAATCTGGTTGTATAAGCACCTATCCTTCAACCATCCGATTGGTCTCTCCCATTCGAGAGCATGACGAATGCATCAGATTTTATCATAGGGGCTATTTTAGGACAGAGGAGATGAGTCCTTTCGTACTCCATTCACCATGCTAGAAGGACTTTCGATTCCGCTTAGTGGAATTACACTGTTATAGAGAAAGAAATGCTATCTATAATATTTGCTTTGAAAAAATTCAGATCTTACATCATTGGATCCAAGACCAAGATCTTACATCATTGGATCCAAGACCACCATTTTCATAGACCACACCGCCATCAGATACTTTATGGATAAGAAGGATGCCAAGTCATGTCTTACTAGATGGATCATTCTTCTTCAGGAGTTTTATATGTGAAGATGTGTACTGACTGTTAGAGGATGGGAACTTGTGGATATAGAGATATGATGTCGATGCAGTCCATTCACTTTTGTGAGGTTTTTGATGCATGAGGAATCGACTTTATGGTCCCATTCCCTAAGAGTCAGGGATTTGAGTATATTCTGTTGGTTGTGGATTATGTGAGTCGTTGGGTTAACGATATCCCCGCCCGAGCAGCTGATGCGAAGACAATTTGCAGATTTTTAAGGAAGAATATTATTTTGTTTTTTGTGGTTCCTAGAGTTCTGATTTCTAAAGTGGGTACTCATTTCATCAACGACAAGGTAAAGTCCCTTGCTAACGAGTTCAGCATTGACCGTCGGGTTGCAACTCCATATCATCCACAGACGAATGGTCTTGCTAAGGTCTTGAATAGGGAGATCAAGATGTTGTTGCATAAGGTTGTCCGCCCAGAACAAAAGGATTGCTCACATCTTTTGGACTCGGCTCTGTGGGCTTACCTGACATGCTTCAAGACTCATTTGGGTACATCTCCCTTTCGACTCGTTTATGGAAAGCCATGCCACTTACATGTTGAGATAAAGCACAAGTCACTATGGGTAGTTATAGAGATATTCTTGGATCCGGAGATTGTAGGATATCATAGGAGAGAAGAGTTGGCAGCCCTAGAGGAGTTACGTGATACAGACTTCTCGAGTAATCTACTCTATAAGAACATCGTGAAAGAATGACATGATTCACATATCAGCCATAAGCAGTTAGTCGAATCAGAGAGTATGACTGATCAATGAGGGATTAAAGATATTCTAGGAAAGTTATAGATCAAGTGGAAAGTCCTGTTTATTGTTAGAAAGGTGTACGACAACAGTAGCATTGATATATTTGAGTTGACTTTTGAGTCCACATTCTGGGTCAACATTCATCGCTTGAAGCCTTTTCTTGATCATGACCCATTAACCATTTATGTTATCCTAATCCATTTTGTATCAGATGTGTCCTTTGATTCGCATCTTTTGCATCTCATGCTTGATTTACTCTTTTGCTTGCCTCTTTGTATGTTTATGTTCTCTTATTTCCTCTCTTTCATCCATTTTTGTTTAACACCTCAGGTCTCGCTTAGGATTTTTTCTATACTTAGGATTCACTTTATCATAAGTATGGGGAGTGTTAAACATGTGTTTTTCGTATTTCTTTTTATTCTATTACCTCTATTTTATTGCTTATACTTATGGACATCCAACCCTAAGTATAGGGAAGGTAATATATGTTTTTGATTTCTTTGATTGTTCCCTTGCTTGTCCCTTAGTTGTTGATACTCTATTCTATACTTAGGGATCTTTTACCCTAAGAATGAGGGGACAAGTCGAGTCATTGATTTTGTGTACATTCTCTTCCTCGGTCTTCCCCACTTGTACAATCTTATATACTTAGGATTATTTGATCCTAAGTATAGAGGGATCACCAACTTCTATTCATTTTTTTTAATTCTTTTAGTCGTTGTGGTGTAGGATTCTTTTCACTTTTCTATACTTAGCACGAGTTATGTCTTCCATTGTCGCTTCTTGGTCACTATGAGGACAAATTCAGTTGGCACTATGATCCCACTACTTAAGTTGGCATGTGATCTGCTTGTGCGGGTGAGATTTAATTTGGGTAATTTGCATTTGTGCACCCTAACTTATCTTATTTGTAAAACGATCCACTTATAACTGCTATCACCTGAGTTGCACGTGCATTCTGTTAAAATTGCAAACACGTCCCTAAATTATTCCTCTATTATCATTTGACCATATTTTTTTCAATAAATACAGTTTACTCCTATTATAGCATTTAAATTTTTTATCTTTTATTGCTTGCTTTTATTAATTACAATGCTCCAAAAAATCATAAAAATTAGTGAAGCTTCCTATTAGCTTATTCTCACTCATATAATTTTGGTTTTCAAAAACAAATTGATTTCTAATTTTTAACAATTCAAAAACTTTTAAAATTTACCTTGTTTATTTTCAAAAATTATACAAATTTTAAAAATGGTTTAAAAATTCCATAAAAATTACGGTGGGCGTATTTTGAAGTGTTAAAATTCTTTCCAAATTTTATTTGAAAATCCTTTATAAAAATCAAAAAAATTGTAAATTATAGAAATACATGAAAAATATTATAAAGTCATAGAAAAATACATAATATAGCTTGTTTGAAAGCTTGAAAAATCTTCATTCGGTCGATCTATATTTCCAATATTTTACTTTTATTCTCTATTTTAAAAGTCCTAGAACATCTGCTTGGTTTTCTGTTTGATCTATTTCCTATTTTTATTTGATTTGAAAATTCTAAAAAACTATGCAAATCACAAAAATAGAAAAAATATCAAAAACAAAAAAAATATTTTTATTCATTTCTTGGATATTTTTTGCCATATTTTAAAAATACAAAAAAGTTCTTGGTTGTCTTAATTCTTTCTTCTTTTATTTGCTTTGGTTGAAAATTTAAAAATATAAAAAATTGCAAAAATTGAAAATCACTAAAAAATTGAAAATCAGATAACATAAAAATATATAAAAATAAAAAATTCCATAAAATGTAAAAGCTAAAAAATCAATAAAAAAACAAGAATTTGTATTAAGAGAACCTATTCTTTATTTCATTGACTCTTCTTTGATTTTAATAACCCTCAGTTAATAATAGTTACCTCCTTTTGTTTGACCTTGGGAGCTATACTAGGTTAATAAAAAGCGAATACACTTTATTTTCTTTATTTGGATTAAAATAAATTTGTTTGATTGTTTTGGGTTTCATTTTAGGTTACAGTGACATCGAACATCTTCTACATTAAATAATTTAAACCCTAATGAGAACTCCAAACATCAAGAATAAAGCCGATGACTCGCTATGTTGATGTCCACCTGGATGGGCCAATTGTGTATCATGATTCCATATGTCGTTCACATTTTGAATGATAGGTGGAGGTGGAAATAACAACTAGGTGTACTGTGGTTTAGGCTCTAGTTGGTACACCGCCATCTGTTATTGTGGTTATTGTGGTGATGCTGCTTAGTTGGGAGACTACATATAATATACATGTTGCACCTACAACAGTTGCCTTGGATTTAGCTGTGACTGATGTTGAACCATATGTTATTGTTCAACAGAAGGCTCACCCGATGAACTCAATTACTAGCAAGAGTTGATTGTGCTAACCAAAAGCTCAATTGCTTAGCAATTGGGCTGAGCTTGTCCGGACCTTTGGTCTTTTGTTCAATCATGTCCAACTTCTCTATGTCATTGATTAACACAGATTTATCAGGGTCTAAATATGTCTCACATAAGGCGGAGACAAAGTCGCTGTGGCAACCCTCAATAAACCCGTATCAAGTCAACAATTAACCCACTACAGAAATCAAACAATGAAAAGCGGTGCGGAGTTAAAATTTATTATAACTCTACAATGAATGTGTATAGTATGCAAGCAAGTAGAGTGTCGAACACAGGGAACAAGCAGGATAGATCGGGCAATCAATGCACAATAGTGAATGTGATGTATTTGCCTACAAATGTGTTATTTTGGGGTTTTTAATTTTTTTATTTTTTTATTTAATTCTTTTTTATTTTATATTTTTTATATTTTAATTTTTAATTTATTGATTTTGTATTTTCTATTTATATTTTATATTTTTTAGATTTTCTTTTCTTTTAATAAAAGATGTATACTATATAAGAAAAGGAAGATAAAATATTTATAAAAAGAGGTAAAAATAGTCAAAATTCAGGAAATGAACTATTTTTGTACTTTATATTTTTCCAATGTTTTTGTGATCTTTCTATTTTTCCTATTTTTTTTGGTATTTTTAAAGGAAAGAATACTTAAAACAGTGAATAAGCTAAAAGGCTGAAACTAAAATGAGGATAAAAAATAACAAATAGAGACCAAAATTCTTCAAATTAATTTTCAAATACATATAATAAAGCAGAGAAAATTCAAAGATAAAGATTGTATTTTTAGGATTTTCCTAGAATTTTTAAGATTTTTATGAAATTTTAAGGGGTTTGCAATTTTTAGGAGTTTTCCTTTAATTTAGTAATTTTTATACTGAAGTTAAACACACAGAAACAAATAAAATGTGATTTTTTTGGAATTTTTCAAGGGTGTTGATATATTTTATGTATTTTTAATGAAGACAGTAGAGAAAATGCTATGTTTTTGAATTTTATAAATATGAAAATGCAATATAAATGCAAAACAAAAATATGGCTGAAAGAGCAACAAAATAGGAAGCTATGATATTTTTTGCAATTTTTTATGATTTTATAGATGCATGAAATAAATGGAGACAACAAAGAGAAAAATCAACACTAGTAGGGGCATATATGTAAATATCTAAAACATCAGGGGCCCAAGTGCAATTTTTCCAGAAATTTATAACTAATTAATAAAATTCCAGGACCAATCACTAATAGCCAAAAACCCAGGGGATATTATGCAAATTTCCCACCTATGCGCGTGGTACGCGCCTAGTAGGGGCTTAAATGCAGATAACAAAAACCTGAGGGGCTACTTTGCAAGTTCACCAAAAATATTACACTTAATAAAATATTTCCTGAACTAAAACGAAATAACAAAACCAGCAGGGGGTCCCCTGCAAAATTCCCACCACCCCACGTGCCACTTGAGGTGACGTGGACAAGGACCAGAGTGCTAATAAAGAAATACGAGGGTCTTTTTGCAAATTTTACAAAATAAATATAACGGCAAATGAAAGTATTTGTCTTAATAAATAAATACAAAAATGGCTGGGGGCTATGATGCAAAATACCCACGGCTAACGATCAGACGACTGGAAATATTTCACTTGACACGTGTCCGTGCGAGGGGCACCGATGACGGATCGGCTACCAACGGTCGCGATTAGATGCTGCTTGGGTGATCTGACGGCTGGCAATAGGGAACGATCGAACGGTGCTGGCGAGATGTAGGGGAGGGTTGTTAATCCAACGGTGGAGAGACGCGACACAAGAATAGGGAGGAACTCCGTCCCCACCCCAGATCGACCGCCTCCGAGGTCCTTGAGGCTCCAAAATGCCCGAGATGACTCCTGCAGGTATCTTCAACTCGCCTGGGGCTTCAAAATGGGGTGGAAGTCACCTGAGCCCACCGGCGGAGGTGGAAGAGCATGGTGCCTCCAGGGACCTCTGGCGCGCCTTCAAAATCGCTCTAGGCACCCTTGGAAGCTCGGCCTGCAAAACAGAGAGTTAAGGGGGGTCGCGGGCAAACTGCCACAACCCTCTTATAGGTGGAATGGTGTATGGAATGGTGAAAGGAAGCTCAGCGAAGCAGGCTTCGGCAAGGTGGTGGCGGGGGTGCACGAGTGGGAACTAATCGAAATGGAAGGCAGGATTAGGTTCCTACAACTAAGGCTAGTAAAGAAATGCAAGAAAAATAAATAAAAAGAGAACCTCGAAGGCAAAGATTCCTGAGATGGACCTCACGGCCAAGCTTGGCTGGAGATGGTTGGAACGCGGCTTTCAAGGCCTTGCCGTACCTCAACGGGGTTGCAAGGGACTCCCCTGTCACCGAAGTCTACCCAGAAGGTCCCCAGAGATCTAAACATGCCAAGAAAGGGTTCAAAATCGGAAGGGAAACATAGGTGGTCTTTTGAACAAGGGATGGAAGTGGCTCAAAGAACGGGGCATAGCAGGCGACTCAACAACGCATGCCCCGAAAAAATCACTCGGCGTGAAAGAGCAATGCATGAGGAGCAAAAGTTGTGAAGAAGTGATGAATCCCGAATTCATCATGCTAAAATCGGTCATTTAGGATCTGTTCCCCAACATTCACATGCATTTAATCATTAACAAAACATCATTAGCATTCATACATGTGTAAACAATATTTGCATTTCATCACGCATAATTGCGTTAAAAATCCCAAGTGTAAATTAGCCCAAAAAGCTGCTAATTTCTCACATTTGTAAATAATTCATCCTAACTCCGTTTGACCCAAAACCACCTCCATTGCGTAGATACTACTAACTTCATTACGTAAAAATACAAAAATTTACTAATTCAAATAAGTGTCAAATAATCCCAAAGTCTAAATTCACATCTGACAGACTAAAATGAGAATATCTCCCACATACAGTGTCAGATTTTGGTCTACTCACTAAAGTACTCCATTTTCAAATACCTTCAAAACAAGACCAATTTCATAAAATTCGGAGCTCATATGTGAAAGTTGGGTTTTGGGCCTCTTTTGCGCATTTTGACTTTTTGCTATTTTTGATCTGAGTTTTTATGTTTATAATTAACTCTTTTAATTTTATTTCTTCTTTATTTGTGTTCTTTGATGAAAGTTTTAATAAGAAACATAAAAATCCAAATCCAGATTAAAACTGAAATCAAAGAAACTAACTGAGTCCAAGTGTACGTTCTCAGCCTGTACAAAAATTATGTGATTCTTACTTCTATTTTATTTTCCTATTTTTCTATTTATTAAAAATCCAAAAAAATAGATTTGTGTGTAAATAATTTTCTTTTATTTTATCGTAATTTTTCTCGATTTTTTATCCTCTCTAAAATCACCAAAAAAATACAAAATCCCAAAAACATGGTTTTCTATACACATGGAGAACCATCAAACATACCACTTCGCACAAGTGACCTCTTTTGCTCCCAGTCTTTCATGAAAGTTATAGATCTCGATGAAACGAACAACTTTTGTGAAGGAAATTTTTCGATTCGAGGTCTCCTTCTATTTATTTTCTATTTTTCTTTACCCTTGAATTTTGAAATTTTTTTGGGATGCCACGTGGCAGCCCCAGGGCGTGCCACATGGCACCCCATCCCTCTCTCTGTAGGCGCACGTGCCACGCACGTGCTGCCTTCTCCTTCCCGCGCGCACGTGCGCGGAACACGGTCCCCTCCCCTTCCCCCTAGTCGTTCTTCCCTTGTGTTCCTCCTCCTGTAACGCCCCACGCCCATCGCCGCCTCTCCCTCGCCAGTCGTTCCTCCTTTTGTAACGCCCCTCGCACCTCCTCCTATAAACCCTCCCCCTCGCCGGCCTTCCAAGCTACCTGCCCTCTCCTACGGCTGGTGACAGCGGCCCTATCGACGCGATCCAGAGGACTTCTCCACTCCTCTGTGGCAGTTTCTAGCAAGGTTGTCGAGCTTCGGAGCACTCCGCCGCCTCCTCGAAGCAACCACCAGAGGAAGGCGTCAGCATCCTCCCTCCAGGCGAACCCCTCCCTCCCCCTTCGTCTCTTCTCCTCCAATCGACACTGCAGCTCTTCCAAGGCTGAAGCTTCAAGCTTTGAGTCTCTCTTCTTCCTTGCAGATACACGACACAACTCACCTCCGCATACCCATCGATGACCAACACCGTCCCCGCCGCACCTTCTGCTCCGTACACGCCTTAGTCGTACGCCATCGCCACCGCCTGGCTTGGAGGGCCACCTCGCGCCTCGTCGCCCAAGGTTCTGCACCTCTCGCCTCAGCTGGCCCAATGCCCCTCCGTCGTGCGTGTCGCCGCCTCCACCACCTCCGCCACAGCTCGGCCGTGTGTCGGCCGAGCTCCGTTCGCCTCTGCCCGTGCATCTACTCCGCCCGCACATCGCCTCCGCCGGCGAGGGCACCGCCTCGCCTCCACCCGCACATCGTCACCGCCAACCTACAGGCACCATTGGATCAAGGGCCAACCCTTGATCCAATGGCTTACAGGCCGCCACATCAGCACCCCCGAGCCACCGGTTGGGCTCCCGAGACTAAGCTTCGGTGCCCGAGCCTCAGCCCCGAGCCGAACCACAAGCTCGGGACACCTGATCCTTAGCCTCGTCGCCAAGCCTCCTGAGGCACGTGCGAGGCATGTGCTTTGGGGGGGGTGGATTGCATCGAAGCCCCGAAGGTTCTTGAAATTATATATATAGCCCCGCTAGTGGGTAAATTACAAAAGGACCCCGCCGACTTTCAAAAATTGCAGATAAGCCCCTCCAGAGACCATTTTGGGAGAAAAACTTTATTTCAATTACACTTTAGTCCCTGAAATTTCATTTCATCATATCTTTTTCATCCGAACTCTGATTTAAGCATATAATATGTCATTTTGAAGCTATTTTCATGCTCTCTCACTTAGCATAATTTGTGGAGAGATCTGAGGTTGTTTATTTATATTGATTATTTGAGGATCTTTGTCGACTTCTGCATGCTACTTTTGACAAATTCATGCTTGAGGAATTAATGATATTTTTTTGCAAGAATTTAGATAAGGATTTTACTCTGATTAAACTATTGTAATCATTGTTGATTACTCTCATTAGTAAAATCTTCATAGGAGGTTAATTTACATTTATTCCTTTAAGATTATTGCCGACAATTTGAGGAATAGAATCAAAGATATTTGGAGGCCGGATACTCTGCTTTACTATTCTGAATATCAGTTGCTTATAAACCTGAAGAAATGAGTCAAGATCAATCCATTTTGATTTGTGGTTAATTTTACGAAATTATAGATCATATTATTTGGGGATTTAATATGTTTAAAAATCGTAGATCCTGGGCATAATTCTTTCTGTTTATTTTGGCATCACATTTGCATCTCATTACATTGTACATTTTCTCAACACGGAAATTAATCAACATTAATTAATTATTTAATTTGATTTAAGATCACACAACTAAGAATCACCGTTCCCTGTGTTTGACCTTGGTAGACTTGACAAGTAAAAATATTCCACAACATTCAAAGATTGTGGTATTTTGATCGATCGAAATTCGCCACTTATACTACAAATACCGATTATTAAAGAGGTAAATTTTGCGTTCATCAAATGTTGTTGTTGCCAGGGAACTGTGAATTTTTAGGGTTTTAAATCATTTTTTGTAATTATTTTTTGTGAAATTAATTTTTGTGTCATTTTTTCTCTTTCTGCATTTTTTTTCTTTTTCTCTTGCATTTTTTTCTTCATCTGATACTAACCGCACTTTCTCTCTTCGCAGATTATTCAGAGCTAATCTTGGATATAAATCAAGGAGCTACGAAGAAGACTGATTTTTATTTTAATTTTGTGAGAGAGAGTTAGTATAGATTTAATTTTCTGCATTATTCTCATGGTCCCTCTCTCTGAACCCTTGTAATAATTTAGACTGAATGATTTCTGTGGTGTGTCGGGTCTGTTTCAACCCCTTCTGTATGGTTGGGACCCGGCTTGAGTGGCGTAAGACTTAGGCACATTTACGCTTGCTTACTTATCATTGATTGTGCTCTTAAACCTTAGGCCACATTTTCACTAATTAAATGCACTATAGATCGTTCAACATTAGCGAAAAAATTGAAATCAATTCTTCCTGCTAATAGAACTATCTGCATAGGGCGTTTTTCATCTGTGCATATAATCTAGTGTAAATTTTAATTCCTTGTACTGCATCCCGCATGAAGAACGCGAGGATTCGTTGTAAGTCTTTCTCTTAAGCATGCATCATTGATTTATGTTTGTATTGGCTTTTCCGATTCTCCTTTCTCAAGTTTTACAACTTAGGATTTAAAGGAATTAGGACTGCTTGTTAGGCGTGAATTTCTGTGCTCAAATAAACTACAGTGATAACCTTAACTTAAAACTAGGACTGCTAACCAAGACGTCCGTAAATAAATTGACATAAAATTAATCTGTATTTGGTGTAGAAGAACCCACTCATTATTTATAAGGACCAGAACGCACACTTAGGAAAGAGCCCAAAACCGAAGTACTTCATTCAGACTACTAATTTTAAAAACAATTAGCTACTTTCAGTGAGGTTCTTGGGTAGTCGTTTCACGGTCCGACTTCCCTTAGCAGAGTAGGTGGCTTAGAGGACACCGCGGATGGCTCCATCCTCAAGTAACACGGGTAGCCGTTTAAACAGTTTGTACTTACACCTATACTGGCTGAAAGTAGGTGCAACTAGTTGTATGAACTTGGGATAGTCTTTGTGGAATATTTAGACACCTAACAGCTCCGCTTAATTTTCAAGATTGTTTTATCATTAAATTAAAATTGAAAAGGTAAGCGGTCGAACCCTAACGTGTCTTCACCAGTGTTGAGTGGGTGAATCTACATGTTTGTTTTGTGTTTGATTTGTGTGCGTCAAAGACCTTGCAATCACAAGCAAATCGTGGTTCGCTGATCATTCCATCCCTCTTGAGAAGATGTCGGCACAGTGGTCTTCTTTTCCGATCTCCACGACCTCGTCCCGATATCCTTCTTCTCACACTCCTCAGGAGAACCTAATCTTCAAATCAGGTTCCTCTCAGCCATCATGCTCTTCCCACCCATACATCTCACCCTATGACCACACTTCTTCTTCTTGTAATAGACTTCTCTCACATTCTGACAATCTTATGAACATGAGAGAGAGACCAGAATTGAGGATGAACAATAGAGTAACCGATATTGATAGTACAACACGATTTCCGGTTACTATGATCTCACAACCTCTTGAACCATCCCCTACTCAAGATGACTATCCTCTTGAGTACAATCAATTTTCCTTTGACAATCCACGAGAAAACCAAAGTCAAGGAAATATAACTCATGACCATACCATAATGATGATGAACAATCAATACTCTACTCGAGGTATAATCACAACACATGGAGAATGATTATTCAATCACTAGTCATGAGATGTTTGAGGATGAGATTGCTCGGATTAATAATAGAGCAGACACTTTAACTGAGAAAATATATGATCTCATACAGTATATGCAAAATTCAAAAGAAGTGAGGCCACCACCATGCGAACCATTGGATTATCATGTGACTCACAATCAGACACGACCACTGACCTCTGACCCCCCAACTGACCATATTACAGAAAATACCAAAAAATTGAAAAAAATTGAAAATTCAAAAAAATTGGACAATTCTAAAATGGAAGAATTTTGCAAAAGTCTAATCTTAGAGCTTCCATTGATCAAAGCCCATAGAATATGTGCCCGATCTTAAGAGATTTGTGAAGAGTCGACTGAACCCCAAAAAGATTGGCAAGAAACGATCCAGGACTGAATATCACGTCGTATCTATGGCCAGTTCTTTGGTGATGAATCATAAATCAAAAGCCGCAAAGTCAAGTGGTTGACTCGGATCACATGTGAAATAGAGGATTCAACATTCACTCATGTTCGGTTAGACGACAACTCCACATTAAACATCCTCCCAAGTCCGTCTTTGACCAACTCAAACTCGGACAACTCAAAAAGACTAGGGTGATCGTTCAATTACCCGATCAGTCTACCAAAAGACCGTGGGGGTTTGTTTCTGTCGTTGTAAATATCCGAGGTAAAGAACATAAAGTGGACTTTATTATCCTTGACATTGAGCACCCCGGAAGGTTGTCTGAGTCTCCTATCATTTTAGGAAAGCAGTTTTATCCTCCGCTAAGGCGATCGTCGATTGTGAGACTCAGGAAATCACGTTCCCAAACTCAGATCACAATGAACAAACCCACGATGACACAACCTGCTCTGAGGAAAACCAACTTGAACCGACAGTTATAATCAAGAGATAAATATTTCACTTATCAGACATCTCCGCATGACACTCAGATACAAACCCTAGGAGAGTCACCTAAAAAACTGACTGTTGGACAAACTTCGGATTCTCACCACGCTATCCCTGCTCCTAGGAGAAATTAAGATTTTGGAGCTTATGAAGAATTGGACCATATTATTGAAGATCACATTGATTATTTGAGTGGTCCAATCTTTGAGTCGGCAGTAATTCATGAGATACTTGAACCATATAAAGAATCGACTTCGGAAACATCCGACGTCACCAAAATTCACGATCATCTGGAAGTGACATCAACACCCCCAGCCATAAACCACAAAATCTCCAGGAACAATCTCCCTCGACCGAAGCAGTGCATGACCCTTCAAGAATTAGTTGACTTTTACGGGGATTCATCTGATGAGGAACTCATGAATGCCAAATCGGTTACTCAAGACAGGGAGATGAAGACTGTCCAGTTTCCACCCAATACTTCCCAAGGAAATAAACCGACCAAGAAAGTCACCTTTGACCTTAGACACCAGGTGATTTCTGAAGAGTCCTCGTCCGGTCCTGATGTGGTTTATCAGATAAGTGCCAATAGGTACAGCTCTGATCAAAGGGCACTTACCTCTGATCGACAAAAGTTGGAGATCCTCTGCAGATGACTACTATTCTCCTGAGGACGACTCCGACGATGGATGGTCTTCTTCCCCCTCTTCATCGCCCTCCACATCTCCATACTATCTCCTCCACCCTCCCGCAAGAAGGTCCGTCGCAAACCTCCTTGATCTTGTACATTCGCAAATCTACCCGGTTCCCCATCTGTAATTATCTGATTATACTTAGGCTGACCTGAGCCTAAGTATAGGGGGACCGCTACCATTGTTTATACATCAATTCTCTTCTTTTATTTTTAACCCATATATACTTAGTATGAGCTATGTCAACATTTCACTTTGTGCCATGAGGACATAGCACAGCTAATTATAGGGGGTGTGTTTGTATATATTCTATCTACTTTATCCATAGCTCGTACTTTAATCATTTTTATCTAACATCGGGGATGGGTACTAGTAATGTGTATTATAGTTGTTTTAAAAAAACAACAAAAAAAACAAAAAAAAACAAACAAAAACTTTTTGCATTAAAAAATCACTCATGGTCTTGCATTTCATCAAGCATTTCATGCATTCCTTGGTTGATATAATTCCTGACACATTCACCATCACTCAAGGCTTGAGGATTTTTTAGGGCACTTGATTTCTGAGACTTGAGATTCTGAGTTAGCCAGCCTTAATCATTAGGGTCTTGAACTTAATTATCCACACTTCCCTAATTTAAAAGATTGAGCGCTATATTGCACTCTTCATCTCTACCTTCAAAAAAAATATGATCAGCACAATCACTTTCACAACTGCATGATTGATGAGATGAGTTGAGATATCACTTGAGGAACTGGGACTAGAGATTTGAGTTTAGACCCGATTTAGTGATATTCGAGGATGGGATAAAGTTAATGAAGGCTTTAGAAAACCTGAGTGTCAGCAAAACCTTGCCAGTATGTGAACAAGTTCATATGCTATCTTTTTTATATTGACCTAAGTGACAGGGTGTGTTGAAACATAATGAAAATTGTTGATCAATGTGCGCCAACTTTTGGTAAAAGCAGTGGAGCGATCCAACAAAAGAAAAGAAAAGGAAATGTCAAAGAAAAGCTCTATCATCCAAAGTCAAATTCTAAATGAGCTTCCACCAATGGTGAGCGCTCCCAAACATTTTCAAAGTGTCCACTTGGACCAAGCGCTAATTAGGACCAAGGAGTCGGGCTGACATCATAAAAAGGGCTCTGCATCGTAAGCGATACAAGTCTGGGTGTTGAAGGTATCTTAGATACTCAAAAGAGACACACCCTGGTGTACTCCCAGAAAAACAAGTGCAGACGACTCCAAATTCTCTTGACGGACACATTGATCAACAAAATAAAAATATACTTGTGTTGAGTAATAAGGCACTCGAGAGGCACCTTGTTCCAATGTAAGGGAGAGAAAATCAGACACAATCCTATGCCCTCCATCATCTGGTTGTCCATCTACACTTTCATGTCTGACAAACTAATGAGACGGTTGACTGAAGCAAGAGTAGACTTATTCCCTAAGTGTTGAGGATTAGGTCTAGAGGAGAGTCTCTTGGATTAGAACTTTGGGTGATGCCTCGACTTGACTCTCATGAATGCAGTACACTAAAAATCATATGCTTATATTATATGTACAAACAAAGAGTCTGAAAATTAGAGAAGTTGGGTTCCTTTTGACTAAAGCATGGTTGAGCCCAGAATTTTAGGATCACTCAAATTAAGGGTCTTCTATGAATTGAGCCTTGAAAATTCAAATGCATAGTAAGGGATGTATTCAACTAAGTCATTCATTCATGCTCGAGGACGAGCATGGTTTAAGTATAGGGGTATGATGAATCCCTCATTCATCATGCTAAAATCGGTCATTTAGGCTCTGTTCGCCAACATTAACATGCATTTAATCATTAACAAAGCATCATCAGCATTCATACATGTGTAAATAATATTTGCATTTCATCATGCATAATTGCGTTAAAAATCCCAAGTGTCAATTAGCCCAAAAAGCCGCTAACTTCTCACATTTGTAAATAATACATCCTAACTCCGATTGACCCAAAACCACCTCCATTGCATAGATATTACTAACTTCATTAAATAAACAATACAAAAAAATTACTAACTCAAATAATGTCAAATAATCCCAAAGTCTAAATTCACATCTGACAGACTAAAATGAGCATATCTCCCACATACAGTGTCTGATTTTGGTCTACTCACTTTTAAAGTACTCCATTTTCAAATACCTTCAAAAAAAATCAATTTCATAAAATTCGGAGCTCATATGTGAAAATTGGGTTTTGGGCCTCTTTTGCGCATTTTGACTTTTCGCTATTTTGACCTGAGTTTTTATGTTCATAATTAACTCTTTTAATTATTTATTCTTCATTTGTGTTCTTTGATGAAAGTTTTAATAAGAAACATAAAAATCCAAATCCAGATTAAAACTGAAATCAAAGAAACTGACTGAGTCCAAGTGTCTGTTGTCGGTCTGTAAAAAAAATGTGTGTTTTTACTTCTATTTTATTTTCCTATTTTCCTACTTAATAAAAATCCAAATAAATAGATTAGTGTGTAAATAACTTTCTTGTATTTTATCGTAATTTTTCTCGATTTTTTTATCCTCTCTAATACAACCAAAAAAATACAAAATCCCAAAAACCTGGTTTTCTATACACATGGAGAATCATCAAAAATACCACTTCGCACAGGTGACCTCTTTTGATCCCGGATCCTTAATGAAAGTTGTAGATCTCGATGAGACGAACAACTTTTGTGAAGGAAATTTTTTGATCTGAGGTCTCATTTTATTTCTTTTCTATTTTTCTTTACTCTGGAATTTTGAAATTTTTTTGGGATGCCACATGGCAGCCCCAGGGCGTGCCACGTGGCACCCCATCCCTCTCTCTCCAGACGCAAGTGCCACACACTGTCGCCTTCTCCTTCCCACGTGCACGTGTGCGGCACACGACCCCCTCTTCTTCCCCCCAGTCGTTCGTCCCTTGCATTTTTTCCTCCTGTAATGCCCCATGCTCATCGTCGCCTCTCCCTCGCCAGTCATTCCTCCTCCCGTAACACCCCTCGCACCTCCTCCTATAAACCCTCCCCCTCGCCGGCCTTCCAAGCTATCCGCCCTCTCCTACGGCTAGTGACAGCGACCCTATCGATGCAATCCAGAGGACTTCTCCACTCCTCTGTGGCAGCTTCTAGCATGGTTGACGAGCTTTGGAGCCCTCCGCCGCCTCCTCGAAGCAACCACCAGAGGAAGGCATCAGCATCCTCCCTCCAGGCGAACCCCTCCCTCCCCCTTCGTCTCTTCTACTCCAATCGACACTATAGCTCTTCCAAGGTCGAAGCTTCAAGCTTCGATTCTCTCTTCTTCCTTGCAGATACACGACACAACTCACCTCTGCATACCCATCGACGACCAACGTCGTCCCCGCTGCACCTTCTGCTCCGTACACGCCTCAGTCGTACGCCATCGCCACCGCATGGGTTCGAGGGCTGCCTCGCCGCCCAAGGTTCTGCATCTCTCGCCTCAGCCGGCCTGACGCCCCTCCATCGTGGGTGTCGCCACCTCCACTACCTCTGCCACAGCTCGGCTGTATGTCGGTCGAACTCCGCTCGCCTCTACCCGTGCATTGACTCCGCCCGTGCATCGCCTCCACCGGCGAGGGCACCGCCTCGCCTCCACCCGTGCATCGTCATCGCCAACCTACAGGCACCGTTGGATCAAGGGCCAACCCTTGATCCAACGGCTCACAGGCCGCCACATCAGTGCCCCCGAGCCACCGGTTCGACACCCGAGCCTATGTTTCGGCGCCCGCGCCTCAGCCCCGGGCTGAACCACAGGCTCGGGACACCCAAGCCTTAGCCTCGTCGCCAAGCCTCCTGAGGCACGTGCGAGGCACGTGCTTTGGGGGGGGGAATTGCATCGAAGCCCCCGAAGTTTCCTGAAATTACATATATAGCCCCGCTAGTGAGTAAATTGCAGAAGGACCCCGCTGACTTTCAAAATTTGCAGATAAGCCCCTCCATGGACCATTTTGAAATAAAAACTTTATTTCAATTACACTTTAGTCCCTGAAACTTCATTTCATCATATCTTTTTCATCCGAACTCAAATTTTAGCAAATAATATGGCTTTTTGAAGCTATTTTCATGCTCTATCACTTAGCATAATTTGTGGACAGGTCTGAGGTTGTTTATTGATATTGATTATTTGAGGATCTCTGTCGACTTTTGCAGGCTACTTTTGACATGTTCATGCTTGAGGAATTAATGATATTTTTTGCAGGAATTCAGATAAGGATTTTACTCTAATTAAACCATTGTAATCATTGTTGATTACTCTCATTAGTAAAATCCTCATAGGAGGTTAATTTACATTTATTCCTCTAAGATTATTGCCGACTATTTGAGGAATAGAATCAAAGATATTTGGAGGTCGGATACTCTGCTTCACTATTCTGAGTATCAGTTGCTTATTAACCTGAAACAATGAGTCAAGATCAATCCATTTTGATTTGTGGTTAATTTTGCGAAATTATAGATCATATTATTTGGGGATTTAATATGTTTGAAAATCGCAGATCATGGGCATAATTCTCTCTATTTATTTTGGCATCACATTTGCATCTCATTACATTGTACATTTTCTCAACACAGAAATTAATCAACATTAATTAATTATTTAATTTGATTTAAGATAACACAACTAAGAATCATCGTTCCTGTGTTCGACCTTGGTAGACTTGCCAAGTAAAAATATTCCGCAACATTCAAAGATTGTGGTATTTTGATCGACCGAAATTCGCCTGCTATACTACAATTATCGATTATTAAAGAGGTGAATTTCATGTTCATCAAGAAGTCAACACGAGATTATGCAAGGAATAGCCTCGAAAATTTCGCAAACATCGGTCAAGACCCATTTCTGACACAGCCCAGACGTTGGGCAGAGAGTTGACCAAAGGTCAACTACTACCGCCTCCTGGTTGGTCCACGTGGACCAACCAGGAAAAAGTCTGGGGAAAAAGATTGTAAATTCAATTAAAAATATCAAACGATTTTATTAATTTTCCATTATTAAATAAAAATGTTTATTATTTTATAAATTATTTTATGGTGATTTTTATTTATTTTTTAGAGGTATAATAGTACAAGTTACCTTTTATGGCTTATATAGGTATACATATCTTTATATTCTAATATTTTATTTTTATTTTGTATTTTTAATTTATTTCTTTTGGTTTATTATTTTATATATTTATAAAATATTTTTATACACTTAAATATATTTTTATTTTATTTTTCTGAAGTATTTTGTACACTTAATAAAATAGAAATAGTAATTATATAGGTATCTTTACAGGTATTATACTTATGTATTACATACAGGTATTTAATTTTTATGTTTTCTTTAGTGTTTTATTCTGATTTTAATGTACATATATATTATAAATAATATTTACAAAATTATAAAAAATATAAAATTATAAAAATAATGAATAAATAATAAAATGAATATTTTAATCTGTACAAGTATACAATAGGGATCCAAAACTCAACTTTCAAACCGTAGCTCCGCAAAATACAAAACCACCTTCATTAAATAGCTTATTGAAAATTATATACAATTAACGCGTTTCGAGTTTTATTTGAGAGATACAGGTCTGGGAAGTTGGGGTTTTGAAAACTTATTCAGATCATAACTTTTTATCTGTACAGTATTTTTGTATGAAATCAATTTTGTATTTTTCTATATTTAATTATCTACAACTTTTTTGTACAAAGTTTCTTCATTTCAGGTATAAAAAGTGGAACCAAAAATAAGTCCCAAAATGAATAAAGAGTGAATTAAATAAAAGGGATTTTTATTGGTTTCTGGCCCTTATCTCCCCCTACTTTATTCCTTGTCGACCTATTCATCTAGATGCCTTGGTCTCGGGGTTTCGGATCATAAAATATTTACAATATTTTATTCTTTTTTATTTCTTTTCTTTATTCTATTATTTTGGCTTTAAAAACTGTATTTTATACACTATTTACACACACATGCATGAATGCTAAAATGCAGGAATTAAGAGTATTTACAAGCATTTGTCAGGGTTTTTGAGGCCAAAATGATGGAATAAAGATGATGAAATGTTGATTCATCATCCTCTTATACTTGCCTTTGCTAGTCCCTAGCAAACACTTATACAATAAGTGCAGAAAAGAAAAACAAAGAAAAGAAAAAGAAGAAAGATGGATTCAGTTTAATTATCAAACTTGTCTTCACAAAATCAAAGTTTGGAGCTTAAGTCGGACCTTTGGAATTTTAGTCCGGTCGGAACCTTAATGAGAACGGATTTGAAATCCAACAGCCTTCAAGAATCCCAAAACTTTGCTCAAGTCTCCTCAATAGCCAGGTCAGAAATATCTCAACTCATACGCAAACCCTTACAACTATGAATCTGACTCGTACAGTGTAAGTGATAGTGGCTCTCCCCAACTAGAATGACAAAGAGACTGACTTCTCCAGTATGACAACCCAATGATTCCCCAATCCAATAACTCCTTCCTCGAGGAGCGGGGTATTCCCTTCTAAGTTCAAGTGCCAATTAGCTCAAGAGGAGGGGGTGAAGAGAAGAATGGATGGCAGCCAGTGTAGCTACCTATCCTAGGATGCAAGACCAGTGTAGTCAAGTCATCCAGCTGTAGGCTCACATGATTTGACTTTGAAACTCAAGCTTGCTTATTGACTATACAACATATGTACACTCCGGCAAGCATTTTATTTTTGTATAGGCCTATCCACTTCTTTAGAGTTTTTTTTTGAAATACTATATACAGCAGCATTTACATAGGGAGTTTTTCCTCTTGAGCCACTAGACTATCCCTCTTTTGAAGCTTTATTGCAACCCACACTCTCATGTCTTTAGACTTCCTCATCGCTGGACGGGCTGGGGTGCACTTCCCTCCCTAGAGGAGGACAAATGTTTCCACGTGTGTGCGTCTCATACCGGCAAATCCAATCCCCTCACCACTCCAACTAAGTTGAGCCATGTGAAAGGTGCAGGTGTCCAAGTTAGGTCATTATCAACAAGAGTCGTGCGTGTGCTCTGAAATACTCTACTTAGGTAGTCAAGAATCCATTGATCCAAGTCTCATGATCCTCAAAGAATTAAGTCAACTAGACCTGAAGTACCTCAATTCCAGTTCCTATAAGGTTCCTGTTATTAGGTAGATTTTAAGGTTCAATCAAGCTCCAATCTTCGGATTTTACTTAGACTTGTTCAACTATTAAACCCAATCCAAAAAATGCTCATGATATGCCGATGCTATGCAGAATGCAGAAAATATTTTTGTGATGCAATTTTCAACGATTTTGAACTTTTTATGGATTTTTGAAAAGATGATGAATGTGTATTTTTTAAAAAAATTTCAAAAAGATTTTTCAAATGTTTTTGGATTTTAATTTTGCAAATGTTTTTGGGCTTTTTTTTAAAACAAAAGATTTTGGATAAAAACTAGGTACAAATATTTACACGGGGATGCATCTTATATTTACAAGAAGTGGAATTAACGAATTTACAAGGGTAAGTGATCAATTTTATACAGATATATATAATGAATTTTAGGTGTGATGTATATATTCCTCAAACTTATTTGAAAAAGGTTTTTCAAACTAATTTTTGAAAACTATAGTCCAAAATAATTTTTACAAACAATTTTACAAATATGTACACACCTTTGAAAATCATTTTGCAAAGGTTTTTCAAACAGTATATCTAGATCTTTCAAATATTTTTGCAACCATTTTTCAAACTATTTGCAAATCATCACAAAGAAAAAAAATTTTCAAACAAAATGTTTTACAAAGGTTGAAAACATGTAACAAAACATTTTCCAAATAATTTTTAAAAGATTTTTCACAAATATTTTCAAACTTTTTTCAAACATTTTGCAAAAAAATATTTTCACCTGATTTATTAATCAGTAAATACAAAAAGAATTTGAGGAATGATCAATATCTTTTTATTAGGGTTTTTAAAGAATTTTTAGCCATAATTATTAGTAAAAATATGAAAGTACGAGTTATGGATAAAGTATATACACAGTATATACGACCCCCCTATACTTAGCTTGAGCTATGTCCTCATAGATCGGAGAGAAAAGAGAAGACATAACTCGTACTGAGTATAGACAAGTATAATAAATAAACGAACGAATGAATAAATAAATGAACGAGTGAGAAGTTGATCGTCCCCCTATACTTAGGATCAAATAATCCTAAGTATAGCAGGCTATACACAAAGTAGGGAGGTTCAAGGGTGGGAATAAACAGATCGTACTCAGATTGTCTCCTCCTATACTTAAGGTAAGATATCCCTAAGTATAGACAAGAAGAGGAGACAATGGAGAGGATCGAAGAATAGAAGAACTCGGGGGTGCACACCCCCCTATACTTAGGACAAAGTACGTCCTAAGTATAGAAGACTGTCTACAAGGGGTGACACTTTTTCGGTAGATAAAGATAATAGAAGAGGAAAAGAATAAAAGAAGAAAAGATATCTGAAGATGGAAGGATAGATGAGGATGTACACAATCACTCCCCCTATACGTAGGGTAAAAGAAGCCCTAAGTATAGGCGACAATAGGAGTAATGAAACAGAACGACGAATGAACACTTGGCTCATCCACCCGCCTATACTTAGGACAAAGTACGTCTTAAGCAAGGAAAACACGAGAATGGGTGGATGAGAAATACCGGAGATGGACAGAGATGAACAGAAGTGGATGTACAACAGGGATGGATGTACACATGATCAAGAAGGAAGAAAGCGAACCTTCTTGCGAGATCGCTGAGGAATGGATCCGGTATGGTGCAGGTCGACATCGGGGTCTACAGTGGTGTCAAATCGAAAAGGCACGAACTAGTCAATGGAAGTAGTATGGCTAGGTCCACCCTTGGGGGTCTCGCCGATATCGAAGTGAAAAGGAACAAACTCATCGCCAGTGAAAGAAGTAAAGTTAGAGTCATCCTGCGAGGTCTCGTCCAGGTCAAAACCAAAAGGAACAAAGTCATCAGTGGAAGTAGTCGAACTCAGTTCGTCCACAAGAATCTCAATCGGATCATCTTTTCATCAAAAGGCCCGAATTTCTGAATAAAAGCGATAAGATCAAAATCGGCCTCAATCTCATTTGAGTTAGCAGGAACGGACTTATTAGTGGAAGTAGTCAAACCAGGTCTGTCATGTCTAGTATTGGTGTCTTCCCTCCGCTCTATGTTATTAATCACGTAAATCCCGCAGATTTCATCAACACATCGCTACACACCAGAAGGAGGAACTTCAAGGTCCATGCTTTACGAGTCTTCCCCCTTTCGAAGGATTTCTTGGGTCTCATCAGCGGTCATAAAAAAAACTTCTCTAATATCTTCAGATAGGTCATAGGCCTCAGAGTTAGCTAGAATCTGTGAAGGTGTATCAGGTGTAGGTCTCTGCTCGGTAGTGGATGCGGTGGTGGTCACCTTGCTCTCGTCAACGAGGCGGAAGCGAATCTCTCCTGATCCATAGTCAATAACGACCCTCGCAGAGGCGAGGAATGGTCGTCCCATGATGATTGAGAGGGCTCCCTTGTGGAGGTCTCCATGGACAATACGATAAAATCGACATTGTAGCTCATGCCCTGAATCGAACTGATGGTGTTTTCTAGTATACCCTTTGGCCTCTTGATTCATCCATCAGCAAACTGAATGATCATCCTAGTCTTCTTGAGAGTCCCTAAGTGAAGATACTGTACCAGCGAGAAGTGTAATATGCTAATCAAAGCACCGCCGTCTAGGAGAGTGTGATCACATGTGAAGTTGGAGATGGTGCAACTGATGAAGGGGGTAGTTGTGTTCCTCTTCCTAGGGATGGGACGGTGTGTGATGGTGTGGGCAGTGGCCATGGTCAGAATGTGATGCTCATATCTACTACTACGCTTTCTCTTCTTGGAAGGAGGAGCAGATAATTGGGTCATGGCCTGCTGAAGTGGGCACGGATGATCTCATGTATGGTGGCCACCACTTCGAGTTCAGTCAATAATTTTTTTAATTTTTGGACCTCCTCCATACAAGGGAGGAAGTCGGAATCAGCATCTACACGAGGCATGCCAAGAGCAGTCTATCTAGCGGCATCCTCGGGGTCAAAGGTGGGACAAGGTGTGAATGGCTGTGTGGGTAAATGATCTTGCAGATGGTACCTCTCCTCACAGTCTGACTCGATCATGTATCTCATGAACTCTTTTTGGATTTTTAAAATTTTCTCATTTTTTTGTATTTTGGGCGATTGCAAGCTCTCATAGAAATCCTCAAATCAACCCATATCATCAAATAGTGGAATATCATGGTCGCTCTTATTTGTACTATTGAGGTGGTCAATCCTCTGTCTCATCTGATCCATCATCTAGGTCAAGGGCTCAAGGGTGGACTCCTTGAAAGGTGACTCCAACAGGTCACTCTTGGGTGTATGTGAAGGTGGAAAATACAGAGGTGGAGGTGGTTGTGGGTAGAAGTCCAAGGTCTGATACAGTGGCTGAGGCGGGTATGTACAAAAATCAGAAAAAATTGGAGGGGGGTCCTCCTGATAAAAGGGAGGTGAACGAGGGATCCACAAAGTCCGAATATGCTCCAGGGGTCCAACTCGAAAATAAGAGGAAATGATCAGGAGAGCATGAAGGTCAAGTCAAGAGGAGTGAGAAAAAGGCACAAGTGCGTAGAAGCGATCTGGATGCACACAAAACAATCACAAACAAACTAACACAAGACAAACCCTCAATTCACCCACTCAACTCGGTGAAGATCGCAAATGTGGTCTTTTTATCTTGTCTGTTTTTAGAGTTAGATGAAAAGTCAAGAAGTTGCGCAAACACTTAAGGGCTGAAATGGGATTTTGGCACTAATCCTTAGTGTGTTGCGCGAGCAATGTAAAACTAAGACAATGAGGGGATTACTCGTCCCAAGACAATATTTTCCTTTTAATTGATTTTAGGGTCAAGTAATGTTTGCAGTCCCAATTTTATTTGTTATCACTTTTTTTGGATTTTTAATAAGAAATGCACGCGCCTATCGAGGAGTCGATTCCTTTAAGCACATAGGTGGTCAAAATCAGAGGGAGAGGCAGAAAAGCAATGCAAGCGGCAAATCGATGATGGATGCTAATGCGTAAATGTTCACCTTGCCTCCAGCACTCTACATGCAAGGATGCTTAGCAGAATTGAAACCTAATCTATATGCAGATGCAAGCCGATGAAATCGCCCTAAGATGAGCAACTGCTATTAGCGTGAAGTACGATTTTCAAAATTTGACTAACTCCAATCGAGACTATATGTACATGCAATGGTGATTAATATGTTTGGACCTAATACTATCGCCAAGCAGATCCTACAACTAAGGGCTCAATCACACAAAATAAAGACAACAAAATCGGAAAACAAAAAAAAATAAGCTATAAAAATCGTGAAAACCGCGGTGAGCCTCCAAGTGTACAAACACTTGGAAATTGGGCCTGAATGTCCAGAGTTCAAGGTACTTGTATTATTACAATAATAGAGTCTCTCTCACTAAAATTATAAAAAATAAATACAAGCAAAGAAAATGCTACAGCTAAAGATGGAGCTCGATCTTCAAAAATCACTCGTCTCCTTGGTGTTAGGCTGGCAGATGCCCGCTTATCGTGGGTGCCTAGATGCCTAGGGTAGAGTTCCTCCCTCGATCTGCGGTTCCTCATACAAAGTCAAGAAGAGAGGAGGTTAGACAGCTCAACAATCAATATCAAAAATAAAGAAAATAAATGAAGGACAAATATAGACAAATATCACAATCAAGCAAAAAAACCGACCTAAGCATTGTTGCTCCCCGGAAATGGCGCCATTTGATTAACACAGATTTATCGTGGTCTAAATGTGTCTCACACAATGCAGAGACAATGTCGCAGTGTCGACCCTTAATTAACCCGTATCAAGTCAACAATTAACCCACAACAAAAATCAAATAATGAAAAGCGGTGCGGAGTTAAAATTTATTATAACTCTACAATGAATGTGTATAGTGTGCAAGCAAGTAGAGTGTCGAACACAGGGAACAAGCGTGATAGATCGGGCAATCAATGCATAATAGTGAATGTGATGTATTTGCCTACAAATGTGCTATTTTGTGGATTTTTATTTTTTTTATTTTTTAATTTAATTATTTTTTTTATTTTATATTTTTTATATTTTGATTTTTAATTTACAGATTTTGTATTTTCTTTTTATATTTTATATTTTTTAGATTTTCTTTTCTTTTAATTAAAGATGTATACTATATAAGAAAAGGAAGATAAAATATTTATAAAAAGAGGTAAAAATATTCCATATTCAGGAAATGAAATATTTTTGTACTTTTTATACTTTTCCAATGTTTTTTTTATTTTTCTATATTTTTCCTAATTTTTTTGGTATTTTTAACGGCAAGAATACTGAAAATAGTGAATAAGCTAAAAGGCTGAAACTAAAATGAGGATGAAAATTAACAAACATAGTCCAAAATTTCTCAAACTAATTCTCAAATACAGATAATAAAACAGAGAAAATTCAGAGACAAAGATTGTACTTTTAGGATTTTTCTGGATTTTTTATGATTTTTATGAATTTTTAAGGGGTTTTGCTATTTTTAGGAGTTTTCCTTTGAAATTTTTAGTGATTTTTGGACTGAAGTTAAAACACATAGAAAAAACAAAATGTGATTTTTTTGGAATTTTTGAAGGGGTTTTGATAATTATCATGTATAGTCTAATGCAAACAATAGAGAAAATGCATGTTTTTGAATTTTGTAAATATGACAATGCAAAAAAAATGCAAAAACAAAAATATGGCATAAAGAGTAACAAAACAAGAAGTTATGGTATTTTTTGTGGAATTTTTACGATTTTATAGATGCATGAAATAAATGCAGACAACAAATAAAAAAATCAACACTAGCAGGGGCATATATGTAAGTATCTAAAACATCCGGGGCCCAAGTGAAATTTTTCCAAAAATTTATAACTAATTAATAAAGTTCCAGAACCAATCACCAATAGCCAAAAACCCAGGGGATATAATGCAAATTTCCCACCTACGCACGTGGTACTCACGCGCCTAGCAGGGGCTTAAATGCAAATAAAAAAAACCTGAGGGGCTACTTTGCAAGTTCACTAAAAATTTTACACTTAATAAAATATTTCCTAGACTAAAACAAAATAACAAAACCCGCAGGGGGTCCCCTGCAAAATTCCCACCACCCCACGTGCACGAGTCAAGTGAGGTAATGTAGACAAGGACCAAAGTGCAAATAAAGAAATTACGAGGGTCTTTTTTGCAAATTTTACAAAATAAATATAACAGAAAATGAAAGTTTTAGTCTTAATAAATAAATACAAAAATGGTCGGGGGTTAAGATGTAAAATACCCACGGGTAACGATCGGACGGCTGAAAATATTTCACTTGACACATGTCTGTGCGAGGGGCACCGATGACGGTTCGGCTACCAACGGCCACGATTAGATGTTGCTTGGGTGATCTGACGACTGCAAGTGGGAACGATCAAACGGGGCTGGCAAGATCTGGGGGCGTGCTATTAAACCAACGTTGGAGAGACGCGACGCAAGAACAGGGAGCAACTCCGGCAAGCTGACTTTCCCCACCCCTGATCGGCCGCCTCTGAGGTACTTGAGGCTCCAAAATGCCTGAGATGACTCATGCAGGTATATTCTACTCGCCTGGGTCTTCAAAAAGGGGTGGCAGTCACCTGAGCGCGCCGGCGGAGGTGGAGGAGCACGACGCCTCCAGCGACCTCCGGTGCGCCTTCAAAATCGCTCCAGGCGCCCTTGGATGCTCGGCTTGCAAAACAGAGAGTCAAGGGGGGTCACGAGAAAACTGCCATGACCCTCCTGTGGGCGGAATGGTGTATGAAATGACGAAAGGAAGCTCGCTGAAGCAGGTTGTGGCAGGGGCGCACGAGTGGGAACTAATCGAAATGGAAGGCGAGATTAGGTTCCAACAACTAAGGCTAGTAAAAAAATGCAAGAAAAATAAATAAAAAGCGAACCTCAAAGGAAGAGATGCCTGAGATGGACCTCACGGCCAAGCTTGGCTGGAGATGGTTGCAACGCGGATTTCAAGGCCTTGACGTACCTCAACAGGGTTGCAGGGGACTCCCCTATCACCGGAGTCTACCCAGAAGGTCCCCGGAGATCTAAACGTGCTAAGAAAGGGTTCCAAATCGGAAGGTAAACATAGGTGGTCTCTTAAAGGAGTGATGGAAGTGGCTCAAAGAATGGGGCGTAGCAGGCGACTCAGCGGCGCACGCCTCGAAAGAATCACTTGGCGTGAAAGAGCAGTGTACGAGGAGCAAAAGTTGTGAAGAAGTCAACACGAGATTATGTAAGGAATAGCCTCGAAAAATTCGCAAACATGGGTCAAGACCCATTTCTGACACAGCTCAGACGTTGGGCAGAGAGTTGACCAAAGGTCAACTTCTGCCGCCTCCTGGTTGGTCCACGTGGACCAACCAGGAAAAAGTTTGGGGAAAAAGTTTGTAAATTCAATTAAAAATATTAAATGATTTTATTAATTTTCGATTATTCAATAAAAAATATTTATTATTTTATAAATTATTTTATAGTGATTTTTATTTATTTTTTAGAGGTATAATAGTACAAGTTACCTTTTATGGCTTATATAGGTATACAAATCTATATATTTTAATATTTTATTTTTATTTTGTATATTTAATTTATTTATTTTGGTTTATTATTTTATATATTTATAAAATATTTTTATACACTTAAGTATATTTTTATTTTATTTTTCTGAAGTATTTTGTACACTTAATAAAAAAGAAATAGTAATTATATAGGTATCTTTACATGTATTATACCTATGTAATACATACAGGTATTTAATTTTTGTGTTTTCTTTAGCGTTTTATTCTTATTTTAATGTAAATATATATTATAAATAATATTTAAAAAATTATAAAAAATATAAAATTATAAAAATATTGAATGAATAATAAAATGAATATTTTGATATGTACAAGTATACAATAGGGGTCCAAAACTCAACTTTCAAACCGTAGCTCCGCAAAATACGAAACCACCTTCATTAAATAGCTTATTGTAAATTATATACAATTAAAGGTGATTTTGACGCGTTTCGAGTTTTTATTTGAGAGATACAGGTCTGGGAAGTTGGGGTTTTAGAAACTTATTCAAATCATAACTTTTTATCTGTATAGTATTTTTGTATGAAATCAATTTTATATTTTTCTATATTTAATTATATACAATTTCTTGTACAAATTTTCTTCATTTGAGGTATAAAAGGTGGAACCAAAAATTGGTCCCAAAATGAATAAAAAATGAATTAAATAAAAGGGATTTTTATTAGTTTCTGGCCCTTTTCTCCCCCTACTTTATTCCTTGTCGACCTATTCATCTAGATGCCTAGATCTCAGGGTTTCGGGTCATAAAATATTTACAATATTTTATTCCTTTTCTTTTCTTTATTCCATTATTTTGGCTTTAAAACTGTATTTTATACAGTATTTACTCACACATGCATGAATGCTAAAATGCGGGAATAAGAGTATTTACAAGCCTTTGCCAGGGTTTTTAAGGCCAAAATGATAGAATAAAGATGATGAAATGTGGATTCATCAGTAATCTAATTGCTTTTCTATAATATCTACCTTGAACAAGTGATTTTCGATGATATTGAGATTCAAGATCTCGCACATGACCTCTTCCTGGGGAGATGCCATATTGATAGTTTTACATAGTATTTATGGTTGTTGTTGGTATGAACGAGATGATGAGATGTCGTCTTTTCCTTCAGCCATTTCCTCAAATATTTACCATACCACATCCCCATCCTTGTTAAAGTGTGACCCTCTGTATGCAATGTCTACCAACCTATGACTGTTCTCAGTCAAGCCCCCAAAGACCAAGTTGGTATTCAGTATCTCGTGGTGGGGGTACTTCCTAATAAAGTCTTTGAATCTCTACTAGGATTCATGGATCGACTCTTGTGGCCCTGGGAGATACTAGCAATCTTGGACCGCATCAGATTTAGACAACCATGTGGGTTGTACTTTTTCAAAAATGTGGACCTCAATTGGTCCCATGTCATCACCAACTTCCACAGATGGTTGATCAAGTAAAACACCTTATCTTGAAGGTTGAACATGAAGGTAGTCATCTTGACTATGCCCAATGAGATGCTGGTGTAGTGAGTAGTACTACAGATATGTCCAAATTGTTGCATATGGATATAAGGTTCCTCATTTTTATTCCCATGGAAAGTTGGGAGAATAGATAAGAGTTGAGGTTTCAACTCAAAATGTTTGTGGATTAGAGGAATCTGGATCCACTCTATGATCTACCCAGCACTAGGGCTATATGTTTCTTTGAGTGTGGACTTGGGTCGTTCTCTTACTTCCTCTTCCTCTACTCCCCAGGGTCCATCTGCATGGTTTTCTTCCCCTCCGACCCCTCCTTGATCTCTGTCTCTCCTCAATCCATCAACATCCCCAGGAAGGCAGCATGTGTAGTCAGCTATTGTTGAATTGCCTGTATGGAGGTGAGCATATGTGCATTCGCTTCATTCCGCTCTGCTTGTTGTCCATTCCATTTCTATGGAGTCATCTCATAGTCTGAGTCTGCTTATGAGATATCCATATCGGACTCTTGTTCTACAATAGGAAATATGTCGCGATCAATCTGGAAACAAGCACCAGATATAGAGAAGAGTTCACAATTATGACCAATTTCGAACTTTATTAGTGTTGGTGATGAGCAGGAGTAAAATCAATCTCCAACACAAAAGGAGAAAATTTGAGACAAGAGTGATCCCGGTTCATTTGAGAAAGAAGCAGGGAGTCTCGAGAGTGGTTCGCAAGGTCCGAACTAGGCTCCCTGGAATCGCCTTGAATTATGGGAGATGTCGACCTCAGGGAATCAATGTGGGTGTCCTCAGAGTCTGAACTTATCCATCCCTAAGTCGACATCTTGAGAGACAAAAGATAGAGATACAGAGTAGAGGATACAGAAGTGAAGAGGAAAATTAAGAAAATGATATAAAGAAACAAGGCTCAAAATGAGCAAATCAAAAGAACAGATGAAAAGAGGTATGATACAAATACGCAAGTGCGTAGGATTTTGATCTTGACCAAATTAGTCAAACCGCAAGAAAAGAGTGATTTCACCAACTCGAGACAAATGAGTCGTAAGAGTTCGACAATTATCATGAAGATTTTATTGGCTCTCAAGCAATCTTGTCAAAATTAGTCCTTGCAGCTAACCCTATAGGAGAGTACTCACCCGACAAGCATCATGTACTTTCTACTTCCTTTGCAACATTTAGCATGCTCTTTTAAAAATCCTTGTTATCGTATATCGTCGTGCTTCACTTAGTTTGAAATGTACCTGAGAATAATAAGAGTTTTAGGCACCCAATACAATGAAGTTCAATTGGTCAATTTTATTTAGTCAACTTTTCATAACAGCCCCCTTATTTTTATTTTTTTGGGTTTTCACTTATTTTGAGTAGATTTCATGCAAAGGCCTTGCAAAATTTGTCAATTCTTTGCTTAGCCTTATGTGATCAAAGTCAAAAGGAGGAGGTAGAAATGCAATGCAAGGCAGAAATCAATGATGGCATGCTAAGACTAAATGCTCACATTTCTTCCCAGCTCTCTCCATGTGGGATGTTAGATAAAAATTTAAATTTACACTATATGAAATGCACTGAAGAGATCACCTTAAATCATGGATTTTTATTAGAGTGAAGCATTAAATAATTTTTGATCTAAGTCCAAGCATATAAATCTATTGGCACAGGGAATGATCAAGATTTTGGACCTAATTTACTCGATCAAACAAATCATAGATCTAAGGGCTCATTACATAAGATGAAAAGTTTAAAATAAAGCATCGAACACAAATCTTGATAAACAAAATAAAATAAGAGGAAAATAGGTAGGAATAAAAATAAAAAGTGATGAAATCCGTGAGAAAAACCGATCGGGTCCACGGGTGAACAAAAACTCGATAAAATTGACCCGATAAATAGTCCAAGTATCCAATGTTTCGTCCTATATTACTACAAATAAATAGAGTTACTCTCACTAAATAAACGACAACCTAATCTAAATTACTAAACAAAAACAATTGTCTTCTTGGTATCCGATCCTCTTTGCTCTCTCCTACCGAACCACTCAGAAGGGTTCAGTCTCTGCCTTCCATAAATGCACCAAATCGCCTAAAAACATATATTTTTAGATTTTTATAGAATTTTTGCATGTTTTTATAAGGTTTTGAGGGTTTACAATTTTTAGTAGTTTTGTTTTAGATTTTTCAAAAATATTTGGACAGAAGATGATATATGCCTAAATAAGCATTTATCATTTTTTTTGGATTTTTAAAAGTATTTTAATTTTTTATAGATTTTAAATATCTAACACAAGAAATTCAAAGTTTTTTATTTCTATAAAAATGGAAAATATATTTAAATGCCTTGCAAAAAATGTATGTGGTAAATATGTATTCCAGGCACTTAATATAATTTTCCTACCATTTTTGGACACTAAATGTTATTTAAACTAATAAAAGTACAAGAAATAAATTAATGTACTAGTAGAGACCTATTTGCAAATACTAGGAAGGTTCTGAGCATTTAATAACACACCCGATAAATCTAGGGGCATATATGAAATATTTGCTTTTATATATACAAAAATGTCTGCCTTGCTGGGGTATAAAAGTTCCAAGTCTGAGAATACAATTTAACCAAAAATATTACATTGTTCTACTAAATTTTGGGACCAAATCAAAATAATCGAACCCTGAAGGGGTTATTTCAAAAAATCCCAAGCTCCTCATGTGGGGAGTCACATGAGGTGATCTATCATTGGATCTATCTATAAATAAAATAAATATGATGTCCTAAGTGTAAATTTTACAAAATGTCTACAACTACAGAGGAATTTTTATGTACTAAATATTAAATACAAACAAAGGGGGATTAGTTCTACAAAATACCCTAGGAGCACGTGTGGCACGTGGGGGCATGCTTGATCCAATAGTAGATGTGATCCGCTTAATCGATAGATGACTGCGATCGGATCACATAACATGATCAACGGTTGAGGAGGGCTTCATTTCACCTCTCATCCAATGGCTTCCAAAAAGGCTTGGTATGAGAATCTGATCGGACAGCTAAGATGATCATGAAGAATGAGGAAGAATAGCTTCTTCCTTAACGTTCTATCTATTGATGCTCTCTCCTCCAATGGTTGTTCGACTTGTTTTGAAGCTCAACATCATCCTAGGGTGGATCCACACGTGCTGAGATCACTAGGAGAGTCCAGGTCTTGGTCAAAGAGACTAAGAGGGCGATAAAATTCAGGTGACCTGGGAATGCTTGCAGGATGTGATTCCACTCTAGATGGAGTAATTCAAACCTGGGACCTGCACGATGATCTTCCTTGGCTCGAGGAGTGTGTCCTCAACCCACAAAAATGATGCAGAACACATGAAAAAGAGGAGATGGAATGGGTCTCTGATGATGGTGTTGGAATAGAGACTAATCGTAGATCTAAGCAAGATCCAGTTCATCAAATGGTCAATTCAAATGTAGAAGATGATGGGGAAGATAGTGAGGTGGATAAGAAGGTCATAAATAGTGGGTTTAACTTTGGAAATTGTGGTTGGAGCAGAGCTCCAGCGTACTATCGATCTTTGAAAATAGCAGCACAATATTGGAAATGACTGGAAATAAAACCTAAAACTATGCTAAAGAACAAATCACGAGAGGTATTCTACCACTAACTACGCCTCAACAAGAGTACTAACTGGGAAGCATGGGGCTACCGCTTGATAAGAGTTCTCCGGTAGGGGGAGACTCAAAATCATTATCCTCCTTGCTAACACATGGAGGGCGGTGCTCCTACCACAAGAACACTTGCTCTCTGTTTGGATTAGGGTTATAAGGATAAGATTAGGCTCCCTGAGCTCTGAGGTGGGAGATGATATTATATATAGGGTGATGATCAAGGGGTCTTTGATCTAATGTAGTGCACTGCTTGATGAAGATTAGAATGTTTTGTAATCCTGGCGTGAATCGAGGTTGTTAGTGGTGCAATTTTCATGAAGGAATTGAGGTCAAAGGGAGATTATATTGGGGGAAGAAAATGGAGAATGGACGTCCGACCGGATAAATGAAGTATTTACATGAAGATGGGAGGGATGAACTGGTGTCAATTCTCCCTGAGTTGTGATTAATTCAGGCGAGTCTGCTGAAAGATAAAATAAGACTAAAAATAGAGATAACAGAGAATAAAATAATAATAATTTTATTCATTAAAAAATAAAACATGAAAGTTGTTTCTTATTTTATGTACTAATTTATGTTATTTGTATTTATTTTTATCGACTTATTTATTATATGGTAATTTTTACATGTATAAATATACATATATATACATATATTTTATGTTTTTTATTTGTATTTTTAATATTTAATATCATATTTACATAATTTATATATTTATATATTATTTATTATGTATTTAAGTATTTTTATTTTATTATTATTTTTCATATATGTAGTTAATTATATTTATACATTTTATAGGCATAGTGTATTTATATATATATTACATTCTATTTTTATTTTGATTTATTTTAAATGTTTTAATTTATATTTGTAATTTTAATATGTTTTATATAATATATACAATATTTAAAATTATAAAAAATAGTAGAAATATAAAGAATAAAAATTATCAATATTATAAAAAAATACCCCAGTACAAAGGTACCACAAAAATAAACTTTTATATCTTAACTCTATCTTAAATAAAACCACCTTCATTAGATAGATAATTTAATTTGAAATACAATGAAAGTGAGTTTGATGATGTTTGAATTCACGTGGAGGAGATATTGATCAATGATGTTTTGTTTAAATTTTCCCCAAGTATGTACCATGTACACTATGCATGATTTTGACTAGCTATTATTTTTGTATTTTTCTATAGATTATGTACAAGTTTCATGTTGAAAATAACATTATTTGATGTGTGTATGAGTGTGTATAAAATACTGTAAATATGGCTATGTACATTGTATTGAGCACCTAAAGTTTCTAGGTTTCTGTATCTTTTTCTCTGTATTATTTTGCTCTTATCTCCTCCTTATTTATTCCTTGTCGACCTAGTCAATATTAACTTGATCTCGGGGTTTAGGGCCTATCAGTATTTACAATACTTCCTTTATTTTTCTTTTCTTTTCTTTACTCTTTTATTTTAGATTTAAATACATGTATTAATGTATTATTTACATATAATACTTAATGTGTTAATTTGTACAATATAGATGTATTTACATGTATGTCATTAGGGATATAAAGATAAAATAAAGAAATAAAGGTGAATGAATGTGTATTCATCAATATATTTAACGACAACTGATTTAGTGATGAATTTTGAAAAAAGAGTCACTTTAACCCAATTTTGTTATAGTGGCTATTGCTTCAACATGAGATCTATGAACCTTCGCACGGGAAGTGTCAATGACCAGTGCATAGACGCTTGGATGATGATGAGTTAATTTGGACCTCCAACCCTATAGTAATCAAGCAACCACAGAGATACTTTAATTAATTATGCATTTCATTCGCTATGTGTTACTTTGGTACTAAAAAACACGCTATGACAACAAATTATAGTGATAGAAATTTAGCTTATAACAACAATTTTAAAAAATAATGACATCGGTGCCCATTGCCACGAGCTTGGTAACAATAGTTTTATTGCAATTGTTAATCTATTGTAGAATGCTCGACATAAAGAAAGATGGTGTATTGCATACTGTTACTTGAAAATACAATGCAATTACGCTACTTACACCAATCATTCGACTATCTAAGAAGACTAGCACTCTCTTGGCACAACAAATACTCACACTTCTCTCGTGCTCACTTGCTGGGTGGATCTCTTCACTCTATCTCTCACTTGATTTGCTTACTCACTTGGTTTGATGCCTCTCCTTGATGCCTCCATACAATGGCTCCCAAGACCTATTTATACTAGTGCTTCAAGGACCCTGAAGAATATAGAATCTCTAAAATATTGGAGTTGAATGCATCCAAGAATATTCTAGAGAATTAGAGTTAACTCACCTTAAGAAATCTCTAAGAATGTGAGGCCATCTTTTGTGAATTTAAAGTCGAAATTTTGTGGGAAAGAAATATTTAACGGCTAGATATTCCTTTCGATATAACTTAGTTGACACAAGAGTGTTTTGTTGAAGTACTAATCTTGCTAGTATGACTTAATTATTTGTTAGCTATGAACATACGTTACTGAACAGTGATTTTATGACAATATATCATTGCCAGAATCAATCAATCTAATTTGTTAGGGATGTGCGAATACATTTGTGATGGAGTACCATATGGCATAAATTTAGATTAGGTTGATTGTTTGTATTGTTATTAGGGTGATTAGTTTATTGTGGGATGGTTTATAGCAATGTTATTCGACGAGAGTTTAGGTAAAGTGCTAGTTGATGAGTGTTAACATAAATAGATTTAGAAGAGGATGCCACTATGTATCTTAGTAAGTGATGTGATTTATATACTGTATTGTACAATATATTAGAAGTTGTTTAGGTATATATGTCGACTACTTTTTACAAACGCATCCATCCATCTATTGTTTTGTTTTTTATAGTCATGTGAATGATATCCTTCAATTAACTTCCCTCGTAAAGTAACATTTCATTGTCTTTAAAGTATCTCAATAATTTATTTTACTTTCAAACAAATTCCATACACAAGTTGTATGGTCTAGGATTTGTTTGTTGAGATGGTAAGAAACTTTTCACAAATTCATATATATATCCCCTCTTTCTAGAGATTAAAAATTTTCCATTCGGCATCTAAAATAAAAGATCTGAGGAACAAAAAAAATGACGTACATTACGTATAAATTACAGAACATTTTTGCAGAACTGCAGATGTCAACATATTTTTTTGAAAAATAATCGAAATCATTCCTCAATTTTAAATATGCAATAATGCTTGTGTGCAACAAACCCTTGCAATTTTAACCCGTAAGAACAACAAAAGAAAGAGCAGATAAAAAATTCCATGATATCTACAATATAAATAACTTTTCTCCATGCCCTCAAAAAACCGTCATCCACCATTTCTTTTGTTGTTCATTTGGTTGTCCAAAGCTGCAAACGTGGCAAAAAAAGGCACAATATGATATTAGTGATGGATTAAAATGCATTAAAAAGCGCAAAGAAAACGAGACGTAGAGTTTGGAATTGATCTTCAAGAAAGCATATATAACATTCTATACTCCTTGAAGAAGCTTGGAAAAGGAAACGACCTCTTGAGTGACTTTAATATAGTCGGGTGAGAGGTACCCTCGTTGGCTCTATTGCATTGCATCCTCCAGATCAATCACCAAGTCATGTTGTCTTAGATTGCCACACACCGTCTGAGAATGGAAGATACTTTTATATAAATTGGTGCAAGAGCCAATAATTAAAAGACACATCAATTATTTTGTGGATGGGCAATCTTGGAAGAGGTAATTTTGATTTTCATTATCCTCCAAACATAAGCAACATAGATTCTCCTCTTTAAGTTGGTGATCCATGCGACTTAGTTAGCTTGGATGCGGTGAGAGAGGGCTTCTAGTCAATTTTGACAGGATGGTGGTTGAGCTTATTATTGTAGAACTGTCACAAGTAATGGTATTATCCTTTAGCGAACCTTCTCCATGTATCTTATATCCACATAGCATAGTTTTCTGCTTCGAGTTTGTTTTGAGCAAGCTTCTAGAAATTTGTTAGGGCATGTTTTAATTGCTCTCATGAAGTTGGAGTCCTCCCACTTGTTTTTGTAGTTTAGTGTGATCGGCTTACACCTACTATAGGAGGCTAAATGATATTTGAGTTAAGAGTTGATGTTCTTCCTTGTATTAGAAACCTGGATTTGGAGGGCATAGAGTTACTAGATTTTCCTCACCAATTATTATTCTTTGGAACAATTGTTTCCCCACCCAACTTCATGTTTGCGTTTCTCGTGTGCGCTTCCCTACCATAGGAAATCTCTCCTTATTTTGTCAATATCTTGGATTATTTTTATAAAGAGATTAGCAAATGCGAGGTGGGTGAACAAGGGTGTAGACGATGAGTTTAAAAGTACGACTCTAGATGATGGATATAAAATCTTAGCCTTCCAACCCTAAAGTTTGAGTGTGATGCTAGCATCACAATGTAGAAAATCAGAAACTCAACAAAGCAGCAGCCAAGTGTAGTATTGGCCTAACCTTTTTAGGGTCAGGAAAAATTTGATTATAGATCGAGGGATAGCGTGTATCTATTTGTAGGCCAGAAATGACAAGGAAGTCTTCGAGCGAAATTTAGACATCGAAGAGTCATCTTATCATGTTATATTATTATGAGGATATCATCCGCAAATTGAACGCTTGTAACCTCCAGGCCCTTGTGTGATAATGTGCAACCTTTGATGAGATGGCAAAGCATGCCATCAAGGCTGTACTTACGAATAATGGATAGAGAGAGTCACCTTCTCTTAACCTTCATGCTAGCTTAAAACACCTTTTTAGCTCCCATTGATTTTTAAGGAAATGGTAGTGGTATATACTATAACTGACGATCTATGAGACAAAATAGACTATGACATCTAGCGAGCTCTAAGCTCATGGATAGGAGATTTTAACTTATTTTCTTGAAACTTCTTTTCAAGTCTATTTGAAAAATCTATGATTTGGTCTTAGTGTGTCTCCATCGCGATAGTATTTCAGATGTAATTGTTGTCAAAAGCTTCATGGTCCCAACTAAAGGGGAACTGTGAAGCAAATGTGATGCGAGAATGTAGTTTTTCCACATAGGGGCCTAATGGTTTGCTAGCACCTTTGATATTATGCTCACTAGAAGATTAATGAGGACCGATGATGGAATTGTTATGGAATCGAGTTTCCCTATAATCAAAATTCTCTTTAAAAAATGATGAATCATCTTCATGAAATCATTCTTGATAACAATCCATTTTTTAAAAAAATCTAAGATACCTCCATTAGGACCCATGTCTTTAAGGACTAGAGTCCTAGGACAGACTTTATGACCTCATCAGTTATAGGTGCAGTTAAGTCCTTAAGGTCTCAATTTGACCCATCAGCCGGGGGGGAGAATGGTGAAGGGTGAAATTTGTACGAGGTCCAAAGCAGAATCACTGATATAATTTTAGGTTTATCTTCGAGATGTTGGGTATATATATCTGTATGCGATGTTCCTCGATCATCTATAAGTGGATATATTTGATTTCTGCTATATCTGAAGGAAGTAGTCATTTTTAAGTTATAAGAGTTTCTATCACTTTTGCAAATCTAGGTTTTTTTGGCACAATGGTCCCATCTTAGAAATTCATCTTCTAGTAATTCATCAACTGGAGCTGGGTAAGTTGGCTTAATTCG
Source organism: Ottelia alismoides (assembly GCA_037367405.1). Classification (NCBI taxonomy): domain Eukaryota; kingdom Viridiplantae; phylum Streptophyta; class Magnoliopsida; order Alismatales; family Hydrocharitaceae; genus Ottelia; species Ottelia alismoides. Next base: position 403,927 of record JAZKJV010003063.1, on the reverse strand, counting down.
TTGGCATCTAGCGAACATGTAGCAGCTTGTCCTCCACAAGATTGATATCTTGTTCGAATCTAGATTTTTTTCATAAATAAATTAAATAAACTTTCCTCCCTCCATATGGTGATTTCTTTTTCAACCTCGCCATCTCGAGGGGCCATGCTTGAAAAAGGTTGTAGGTTGTTACTGTGTCACTTCAAGATTACAGAGCAATGTTTTTAAAGGAAGGCTTGTTCAACCATTACCTTTCCATGTTTAATGATGGGTTTGGAAAATGTGGACAAGATCATGAATAGAGGTTTGTTGTCAGAAAATATTTTTGATAGTAGTGTAAGTTTTGTCAAGGGATGACAAGGAGTTAGACCAAGTGAATTTAGGATCAGAATTGCTGAGGCCAAACAAGTTTAAACTGAGAGACTAGTTGTTGAAGCATGTACAAGAGCTTGATATAGGTCTTTTTTGACTTACTAGGAAACCAATCTAAATTACAATCACCCACCCAGATGAGATGACCTGGCTGTGAGTATATGGATTCAAAGTGATAAAGGAGTTTTTATTTTCCATCAACATAGGATAACCCATAGATATTCACAAATCGGAAACTAACCAGTGAAGTTTACACCGTTAGGAAGAGAATAGTACTGAAATCATGGTCCTCAATGCAGGAGCAATAGAAAATTGTAAGATCCTAAATCGAGAGAATTCCATAAGTTTTACATGTAGGCTTTCAGTTCCAAGTGTAGTGGTATGTAGTTGGGAGTCTAGAGGGAGCATTTAGAGATGACACCCTTGTTCTTGCATATCGATAATACTGATTTTATGAGACCTGTCAATATTTCACAATCTAGCCGATTTCTAGGGGCCAGCGAGTCCTCTGATGTTATAGGATGGGATATTGATATGCATTTTGGGATGTGGGATATCAAAGGCATGAACGACATTTTATGTACTTTATGAAGCTGTATCTTTCTACAACACATCAAGAAAGTGATTCTTAGTTCCCAAGTTTTGAATGTCAATCTTTAGATTCAACGATAGTGCACCATTGAAAGTGTTCTTTAAAATTCCTAATCTCTTTATTGATTATTATTGTGCTTTTCTGGGGAACAAATGAGATATAAATAGAACTCACAACCTATATCATGCGTCACAGAAGCATGGAGATCGCATTGTATGCAATCTAGGTGGATTAGTTGCCGTAGTCGATGGGCCAATAGAAATTAAAAAAGATTCGATGGAACTGCATGGCTTGGGAACCTTTCCCAATCCGTTCCATCAAGATCACCAAACTATTAGGCTTATCTATTATTAACAAAATACCGATCTGGTATCCTAAGAAGATAGGATGCTCAGTCGTTGCGGCGACCACTCTCAAATCAAACAACAATCAACCCATAATATATAGATAAATCAATCAAAGTGTGTGAGTTAAAATTTATTACAACTCCTCAAAATGTGTATAGGTGAAAGTATGAAGAATGTCGAACCACTAAGAGCAAATGTGTGTAGAAGTAAATTATTACAAATTATTTCTAACTAATAATAACTTTTTAGGTTGTTTTTATTTTTTTTCCTTGTTTTAATGTATTTATTTTAATTATTTTTTGTGTGTTTTTAATTATATGAAAATTTTTATAATTTTTAAATGTTGTATATTTTTATGCTTTTGTTTTTGGTGGATCTTCAATTCATCACCTTTATTCATTCATTTTGGCCTTTAAACCCTCGCTAATCGCATGTATATATCATTATTTTGCAAGAGTTAACATTCATTATTTATTGTATAAATATTCTATAGAATACAATGTTTAAAGCTAAAATAAAAGAATAAAGAAAAGAAAAGAAAAATAAATAAAATGTCAAAGGTATTTTATAACCCTAAATCCCGAGACCTAGGCATCATGATGATCAGGTCGACAAGGAATAAAGTGGGGGGACATAATAGTCAATAATACAATAAAAATCCCAAGTTATTTTGTTAAATATTACATTTTTGGGACCAATTTTATTCTTTATTATTTACTCATCAAATCAATAAACTTTGTACATGAAAGTTGTAGATAAAAATATATAGAATTATACAAAATTTACCTTACACAAAAATAATACACAGTGTACATTTTATACTCAGAATAAAATTCCAAAACCCAAACTTCCCAGACTCGTATCTTCTCCATTTGAACTCAAAATGTACAAAATTAATTTTATATAACTTTTTATTAGTTTTTTAATGAAGATAGTTTCATTTAATTTGGAATTAAGTTACAAAAGTTAGGTTTTGGACCCTTATTGTGATATATAGCTTAAAAAATTTTCATTTATTTATTCTTTATGTTTTCATTATTCTATATTTTTGAAATTTTGTAAATATTATTTATAATATATGTACGTATTTAGAAGAGAAGAAAACCAACAAAAATACATTAAAATAACATAATATACAAAACTACATAGATGAATATACTATACATATGCTTATATAATTTATATCTACAATTAATTAAGTGTACAAATAAACTCAGAAAAATACAATAAAATATATTTGAGTATATTAAAATAAAATATAAATATAAATTAAGTGTATAAAATCATAAAATCTAAAATGCAAAATAAAAATACAATACTGAATATATAGGTAAATAACTTATAAATATACTTGTAAAAAATAACATGTAATAAATTAACCCTTAAAAATAAATAAATCGGATTAAAATACTGTATAAAATAATAAACCTTTTTTGTATAACTTTTATTTATTTAATCATTTATTGTTTTATTTTTATTTATTTATATTTTTAACTGGTTTTGTCTTAAGCAGGACCAATAAGAGGCGTCCAACTGTTGACCACGGGTCAACTCCTCTACCACCTACTCCTGTAGCATCAGACATTGCTACACCTCCTCCTTCTCGAATTTCTACACCATGAGACATGCCCCAATGGTCCTCGACTCCTTTATGTAAAATCTTCTCGATACATCCCTCCATCCTACGAACCCTTCCACTTGCTCGTACACTTCTTGGTACGCATGAAAACCCTAGTCAAACTTCCATCGTCCCTCTCCTGCGCATAAGCTACACATCCTCCTTACTCGTATTTTGGGTTCCCTTCCACTCCACTTTCTTCCCCTCATTTGTGTCCCTGGGCTTGAGCTAGGTGACAGCTAGCTTTCCCTACCTGTTGAAGCGAGAAAGAGGACTGATGAGGTGGTTCCCACCATCTTCGGCGGTCCATCGTCGTCGAGGTACATCTCGTTGACTCCTGCCAACTTGAGGTCAGTTTTTCTTTCGTTTTTAAGTTAGATTTAATTCTAGTTTTGTTTCTGCATTTTATGTAGTGTTTTGATTACTTGTTTTAGTGTAGATTTAAGGATTAGCCTTCGCCAAAGCTCTTGAGCTCCGGCCACCCTTTGTTTCATCGTACCACCCTTGTTCCGACTCCACCAGACACCCCACTCGTTGCTCCTTCCACTTCTCCACTTCCACAACCCATCAGATCCACCCAGATCACCACTGATCTGGTCCATCTAGGTTATTCCCTTCAACCTCGCTGGACCTTGCCGTCCCTTCACCATTTCGCCTTCGACTTCCACCAACAATATCCAAGACCCTACCCTCTGTGTCTTCGTGCTCTTTACCACCTTTGCAGGTCCTGAAGGGGGCACCTAAGCCCATTTGATTCAGAGAACCACCTTCCATGTCATCTTGAGAAGCATCTAGCTCCAGGGGCCAATCAACGCCCCTGGACCCATTTGAGACCACTGGGAGGTGCGGAGCAGCTGCAGGAGCATTTAGAGCCGATCGATGGATATCCAGGTGGTCGGAAGAGTCAGCATCATCGGATCAAAGCTCGCCCACAATGAGTTCTTGACTGTTGCTCCATCATCCTTCTCCGTTGTTCGATCACGAGCAGCTTTCTAGATTGAGTAGGTGTTGTCGGATCAGAAGGACCACAACTGTTAATCTCCTCTGTGAGATCTAATCTTGTATTTCCCCTATGAACTATCATTGTACATCTAGGGAATGACATGTGTCAAGTGAATATCTCATTGTTGTTGGATCGCGCATATTTGGCAGTAATTTGCAGATCCTTCCCAACATTTTTTATTTTTGTTTAGTCCTGTAAAATATCAAATCCTCTTTGTATTTTGTGGACATTTTGCAAGTTGGACCCCAAGCTTTCATTGAATTACACTTTAGTCTAGTCTATCTCATCTACGTGTTGTCCCACTTGAGATGGGTATTTTGCAGAGAGGCCCTCACAGCTTTTTGTAATTTATTTTAGTATTTAAAATTTAAAAAATGGATTGTAAACTTTTGGGTTATTTGCATATTCGCCCCTGATATATATTTTAATTACAAATATACCCTTGTCTGTTCAACCATTTTTGTGCATGTTCTTTATTTTTTATCATATGTCCTCCAAAAATCATGAAAAAATAGGGTTAGGTGCTTATTTGCATATTCTTTCAAGCAATATTTTTACTTTTTAAATTTTAAGCATTTTTTCTATTTATTAGAAATAAAAATAGCACGATTTTATCCCTATTTGAATTAAAAGCTCCGAAAAATTAGAAAACTATATTTAAAAACTCCAAAAATTAGTATTTATTTATTATTGTATTTTGTACCTCCAGACCAAAAATCCCTAAAAATAAAAAAATAAAATCATTAAAAACTAGAAATATCTTAAATACATATAAAATTTATAAAAAAAATCTTTTAAAATTCAAAAATATTTATTTCTCTCTGAATTTTTATTATTAAAATAGTTTCAGAAAATTTGACTTTCATATAGTTTTTATAATTTTCAAAACAATTCGGCCAATTTATTTTATCCTTATTTTGGGATATTTTAGACTTTAAAATTACCTAAAATTAAAAAAAAATCCACAAAATCACAAAAATAGTAGAAAATAATAAAAAAATCAAAAATGGCTATTTTTAGTTGTATTTATAATTGTATTTCCCTATATTATATATATAGTTATATATAAATAAATTATATTTAAAATGAAAAATGAAAATAAATTTAAAATTTTAAAAAATATTAAAATAAATAAAATAATAAATAAAATAATAAATAAATACAAAGACAAAATCCATAAAAATACATAATTAAAAACCCACACAAAAAATACAATAAAAGACAAGAGAGAGGATGAACTTTTGCATTCATTTGCATATTCTATCACGTTTGCTCCATGTGTTTGACACTATACACATATTACGCATATACACACACTTTCTAGAGTTATAATAAATTTTAACTCCACATCTTTATTTTGTATTGCTTGATCTTTAATGTGGGTTAATATTTGAATACGTAGGGTTTCTTGCAGGTCGCCACAGTGACTTTGTCTTCGCCTTGTGAGGACGTATTAGACCCATGAAAAATCCTTCTTTTCAATGACGCCGTTGTCGGGGACCCCATACCTTGTTAGCATTCCTCAATGGTTACGCATGAAGGTACACTTTCTACCTTCTTGCTCTCTGTATAGTCTCCACTTTATATATCTGCTTTCATTTTCTTCCTTCCATCTACAGTTTTTGCTCATCCACCCCATTCGGTATGGTTGCCTTGCTTAGTACATACTTTTTCCTAAGTGTATGGGGGTTGGACGAGCCATTTGTTCATTCTTAGTTCTATTCATCACTCTTGTTGTTGCCTATACTTAGCGCTCATTTACCCTAAGTATAGGGGGAGTGATGCGTACATTCTCACGCGTATTTTATATTTTTATCGAATTCTTTTGTTGATCTCCTCAAATGTCTCCTCTCCTTATCTATACTTAGGGATATCTTACCCTAAGTATTGGGGGAGACAGACTGAGTTGTGACGTGTTTATTCCCACCCTCGACCCTCCCTACATGTAGATATAGCATGCTATACTTAGGACTATTTCATCCTAAGTATAGGGGGGACGGTTGACTTCTCACTCATTCATTTGTTCACTCTTTAGACGTTATAGTATAGGCTCTTTTATACTCAATACGAGTTATGTCTTCTCTTTTTATCTTTGTTCTATGAGAACATAACTCAAGCTAATTATGGGGGGATCATATATACCATGTATATACTTTAGCCATAACTCATACTTTTTTTCAAATAATATGACTAATTAATACAAATTAAAATACATAAAATTCCTTTTAAATATTGATCATATTTAAAGTGTTTTTTGCAAAATGTTTGAAAATTACTTTGAAAATCTTTTTGAATAAAATCTTTAGGAAACTATTTGGAAAATGTTTTATTAAATATTTTCAACATTTGTAAAAATATTTTGTTTGTAAAAAAATATTTTCTTTATTTGAAATAAAATGTTTTGAAAATCCATTTGCAAATGGTTTGTGTTGAGATATTTGCATCTCTGCCTATTTATTTCTTATTTCATTTTCTTTATCTCTCATGCAATTAACCAAGGGATTTTCTCCTATATATGAGATCCCTAGGGTCTCTTGAATAAGAAGCCATTTTCATTTTCCCAACATTGTATCGGAGCAACGATCCTATATCAGGGTTCCTGTATCCAACCAAATCCCTAACCCTACCTGCTAGCAACAAACCCCCTTCTCCCCATCACCGTTGCCAGGCCTCCGTATCTCTAGCCTAATGTCGCCCCCCCCCCCAACCCTCCGCTCGACCGCAGGCCAAAATTTTGGAAAATGGTTGCAAAAATACTTTGAAAAATCTATATATACCTTTTTAAAAAACTTTGCAAAATGATTTTCAAATTGTATACATGTTTGTAAAAATCTTTTCAAATTATGTTGAGACTATGGGCATAATTCAAGCAAATAAAGATCCTTTACAAACATTAAATCTAAATTCTTGTATATAATAAAATGCACTCCCATGTAAATAGATGCACATACTTATTTGCCAAAACTTTTTATTTTTGAAAAATCATTAAAAAATTCAAAATTAAAAACCTATAAAAATTTGCAAAATATTTTCAAAATTGCATAAAAATTTGTAAAACCTTTTTAAAAAAACCCCTAAAACCTTAAAATTAGAAAATTGCATCACAAAAATATTTTCTTTGTATTATACATATCATTTATATTTTTCAAATTGAGTTTGATAATTGAACAAGTCTAAATAAAATCTGAAGATTGGAGCTTGGTTGGACCTTAAATCTACTTAATCACAAGAACTTTATAGGAGTTGTAAGTGAGATACTTCAGGTCTGCTAGACTTAATTCTTCGAGACCACGAGACTTGGTTCAATGTTCTCTTGACCGCCTAAGTAGAATATTTTGAAACACGCACAAGACTCTTGTTGATATGACCTAGCTTGCACACCTACACCTTACACTTTTCTCACCTCAGTTGAAGTGGTAGAGGACTGGATTTGTTGGCATGAGACACAAGCCAATGGAAACATCGGAAGTCACACATTTGTAGCCATTGTACCCCAACCCCGTCCAGTAGCCATGAGGTCTAATGACAGAAGTTGTGGGTTGCAATAATGCTTCGAAAGAGGGATAGTCTATTGGCTCAAGAGGAAAAAGTCCTTATGTCAATGTTGTTGTATATAATATTCAAAAAAATGTGTGCAAAAATCAAACACTCCAAAAATAAAAGACGGGCAAAAAATCCAAGAAAAAACAACCCGTTAGAATATGTGTGTATATGTATAGTCAAATAAGCAAGCTTAAGCTTCAAATTCATATGTATGTGAGCCTACAGCCGGATGACATGGCTACACTGGTCAAGCATCCTAGGATAGGTAACTACATTGTCTACTGCCCATTCTTCTCTCCACCTCCTCTTCTTGAGCAAGTTGTACTTGAACTTAGAAGGGAATACCCCGCTTCTCGAGGAAAGAGTTATTGGATTGGGGAATTAGGATCACCATTCTAGAGAAGACTGACTTTTACCGCTTCAGCCAAGGAGAGCTACCTAACACACACTGTCAAAGATAGATTCATAGGTGTAAGGGTTTGCGTATGAGTTGATTTATTCTAACATGGCAATTGAGAAGACTTGAGTAGAGTTTTATAATTCTTAGAGGATGTTGTGTTCAAGTCCAACTCCCAATATGGTTCCAACCAAACCTAAATGTCCAAAGGTCTCACTAAGCTCCAAACTTTGATTTTATGAAGGCAAGTTTGAAGGTTAAAATCTATCCAAGTTATTTCTTTTTATTTTCTTGATTTTTCTCTTCTGTACTTAATGCATAAGTGTTTGCTAGGGACTAGCAAAGGAAAGTATAGGGGGTGATGAATCTCTATTTCATCACTTTTATTCTTTCATTTTGACCTTTAAACCATAGCTAAATACATGTATATATCATTATTTTGCAAGAATTAACCTTCATTATTTATTGTATAAATATTGTATAAAATACAATGTTTAAAGCAAAAATAAAAAATAAAAAAAGAAAAGAAAAGGAAATAAAACGTCAAAGGTATTTTATGACCCTAAACCCTGAGACCTAGGCATCATGATGACTAGATCGACAAGGAATAAAGTAGGGGGAGATAAGGGTCAATAGTACAATAAAAATCCCAAGTTATTTTGTCAAATATTAGATTTTTGGACCTATTTTATTTTTTTTATCATTTATTCATTAAATCAATAAATTTTGTACATGAAAGTTGTATATAAAATTATATAGAAAGATACAAAATGTCCTTTACACAAACATAATATGCAATGTACATCTTATACTCAGAATAAAACTAAAACCCAAACTTCCCATACCCATATCTTCTCCATATGAACTCAAAATTACCAAATCATCTTTAATTGTATATAACTTTTCATTAGGTATTTAATGAACGCGGCTTCATTTAATTTGGAGTTAAGATGCAAACATTAGGTTTTTGGGAATATCAGTTGTGTTGCTGACTTCTTGCAGTTTTATCACTGGTACCACTCAAGCTAGTGGTCGTCCATAACCAATGCTAACGAATGTTAACTTTGAGGACACAAGGTTTCTCTTCCTCCCCTTCCTCCTCCCCAGCTCCTCTCTCCGCCCCCGGCCCCCTGCTCCTCTCCAGCTCTCATGCATCCTCCTCCGCCGCGAGCTCCCCCCTACTCCACCCCTGCGCCCCCCCCCCCCCCCTTTCCCTCCTCCATCCCCGACCTCCTCCTCTGCTCTTTCTCCTCTCCCTCCTTTCCCTCCTCCGTCCCCGAGCTCCCCCTCCCCTCTCCACCCTCAATATCCTCCTTCGCCCCCTCCCTCCTCCGCCAATAACCTCCTCCTCCACCACCCCCCCCCACTACCTCTCGGCTCCCGTCAGCCCCCTAGCTATGCCCTTACACGGCCTCTTCCCAACGAACTCCGTTGTCACCACATCGAATCCTTTTCTCGTCCGAGGGATACATGGTGACCTTTGCCTCTTGTTCCCACTAGTGGAACGCTCCATTCTACGTAGCCACCACCGTCATCATCATCATCAATGCATTATCCTCACCACCAACTGACAAGGCATCCACAAATCCCAATGCATACATCTCTACCATGTTGTGCACATATTCCTCGCATCCTCCAACATGTCATAGCTCATCATCGGAAACCACCTCCCCACACTCCTCCATGGACAAAATCTCACACTCACGTGGCACTCTGGCTCAATTCAAATCAATAGGTTGATGTCACCCACACGGACCTCTTCCTAACATGTTCTCTCGCAATTCATGGCATCAACGGACCGTTCTTGAGCACGAAGCACTTCCGGGAGACTTCAACCGAATAGTGGGATAAGGTGGTCACGGTGTTGAGCTCCCATGGGTTTGCATCCTTTGCTCTTGTCTTGAACTTCGTAGTCGATACAGACGGTAGATTGAATAGCAGCGGGGTGACGGTGTTCACACCGCATGTCAATATGTTTGTCTATGCCTCGCTACCGAGGCTGTTCGTGGAAAGGGTTGTGAGATCGTAGTAGGAGGTGGTGAGGATGACATGCAAGGACCTCGAAAGGATGTGATCACCGTACGATCGACCTGGGTTAAGTATGGAATTAAATAAATGTGGTTGTGACCCAAATTAATCAGCGCAATCAACGAGAAAAGTAACCACTCTCAAAATCAACAAGGAATGTAAGCGGCTTCGCTATTTTATATACATGGAATAGCGATCATGGTCGAACACAAGGAGCATGATTTAAAAATTAAGTAGTCGGATTTCAGAAAACAAAATATTTTTAGTGATTTTTTAATTTTCAAATTTTTAAATTTTTAATAAGATAAAAATAAGCACAAGAAATAAAAAACACATACAACACTCTTTTTTATTTTTCAAAATTTTCAAAATGCCTAGAAAATTATAATAAAAATAGTTTTGGGTTTTATAGGTTTTATATTGTTTTTAGTAATTTTTTGTATGATGTTCAAATGTTTTCAGGATTTTCTAAAAACCAAACAGGGTAAAAATGGTAAACAGTGCACAGTAAGGAGTAATTCGCAAATTAAAAATGCTTAAAATGCCCAAAACTCCTAGGAGTGAATATTTTGATAATTTATAAGGAAATATCTACAAATAGAGACTGGAAAATTATTTTTGGATTTTTTCTACAATTTTATATAATTTTTATATATTTTCAAGCATTTGTAATTTTCAGAATTTCAGAGTGTATTTTCAAGCAAAATTAATAGTGGATATAAAAGACAATAAAGTGTAACTATAGGAATTTTTGTGGAATTTTAGGTGATTTTTCGAATTTTTATAATTTTCTTAACACAAACAGGACACTTTTTATGAGTTTTTGAATTTTTAATAATACAGAACGCATTTAAATTAACACACAAAAATTACCATAAATACTTCACAGTAGCAGGAGCTATAGGAAATTTTTAGGTAATTTAGAGTCAATTTACTATTTATTGCATCAAATAAATGATGTGTAATTAAAAATAGTTCAGAGGGACCTATCTGCAATGAAAAAAAAATTTCAGGACCTATCGAATAACACATTAAAAATCTAATGCCAACTAAGTAACTTTTCCAAGAATCTCATGTGCAACACATGATCCGCAGCTTACAGGGGTATAAATGCAATTACTCAAAATAAAACATCCATTTCATAACAGATAAAGAGTTCATACCAGAAACTACAAATAACCCTGACAAAGCACGTGGGGACGCACGTGAACTCGACCAAACTAGACTAAAATGCAAATAGATAATACTAGAAGGTCCAAACTGCAAATATTCTCAACTACACATTACATTTATTAGACTAAAATGAAATATAGAAAGCGATTGGGTAAAAAGGAAATATACCCAAGCAGGGACACGTGGCATGTGCTCGTGGAGACGGACGCTGACGGCTCTGATGGTGTTGCAAAGCTGATCTGACGGTCTGAGAAGTTGTGCTGACGTGCGGCTCAGATCTGGAAAAAGTCTGATCAGTCCGTTATCGAGTTGGCGTGGATGGACGGTCTTGATCAGAACTGGACGTGAGGGGCTATCGGACGGCTCCGGAGGGTGCTAGAAGAGCTGAACCCCGGCGAGCTTCGACCATGCAGATCATGTGATCCACGGGTCTGATCGTCTCATCATGAGTTCCAATACCTTCGTGAAGTTCCTCGTCGTCTGGTGGATGGTTCTGATGCGAAGGTAGATGGTCGGACTGGCTTGGGGACGCACGTGGGGACGCAAATAACAGATAAAGAGTTCATACCAGAAACTACAAATAACCCTGACAAAGCACGTGGGGACGCACGTGAACTCGACCAAACTAGACTAAAATGCAAATAGATAAAACTAGAAGGTCCAAACTGCAAATATTCTCAACTACACATTACATTTATTGGACTGAAATGAAATATAGAAAGCGATTGGGTAAAAAGGAAATATACCCAAGCAGGGACACGTGGCATGTGCTCGTGGAGACAGATGCTGACGGCTCTGATGGTGTTGCAAAGCTGATCTGACGGTCTGAGAAGTTGTGCTGACGTGCAGCTCAGATCTGGAAAAAGTCTGATCAGTCCGTTATCGAGTTAGCATGGATGGAAGGTCTTGATCAGAACTGGACGTGAGGGGCTATCAGACGGCTCCGGAGGGTGCTGGAAGAGCTGAACCCCGACGAGCTTCGACCATGCAGATCATGTGATCCACGGGTCTGATCGTCTCATCATGAGTTCCAATACCTTCGTGAAGTTCCTCGTCGTCTGGTGGATGGTTCTGATGCGAAGGTAGATGGTCGGATTGGCTTGGTTGCTCCGCCGTATGTCACTGATCTAGCTCAGAAGAAGGATATTGTTCTAGTCTCCTGGTGCATGTCTGATCCTACAAAGGGTAGAGTGACTCGGAGGGGTCTCTCCGGTCGTGTTATTGCATAGCAAAGCAAAGAGAAGTGACGGTGTAGTGGAGATCTGGTTTCGGTGAAGATGGGGAGGAAACCTGACCTAATCCTGCCATGATGATAAGGATCCAAGGGGATAGGTTGCTCGAAGATGAAGGGAGGGTAGGGGGAGCGATCTGTGCGGGTAGATGGTTGATGCGGGGATCCGACCGATTGGCCAAAGCAGGTGAACTGCAGCAGCGATGGAGGACGAAATTGAAGTGAAAGTGGAAATAAGAGTGTTATAATTGAATCTGAAGATACTGATGAGCTCAGGAGCTTCAAGCGAAGTGGTTGGTGAGGTAATGGCCTCAACTAGGCTGCGACGGACCATGGAGGCTAAATGTGGTGGAGGTCCGGCCATGTAGCTTGAGCGTCATTGATTCAACACCAATCTGAGCTCCGAAGGTTGCTCCAAGCAGTTGTCACTCAACTAGAGGTAGCTAGGGGGAAAAAGGTGGTGAGGAACAAGCTGACGTACGTTGGAGACAAAGGAGAGTTTAAATAGGCATGCTCAAGGGTCTAAAAGGATTTATAAGGGATGCGAAATGCTAAGCAGATCCAGTTGCGCCTAGGGATCCGTGAAGATCATGGATCCTAGGAGCACAGTCGGGCGGTGGAATCGAGGCGAATGGATGTCGGACCCAGTTTGGATAAATCGGAGAAATTGGGTCCAGCGAAGGTCCTGTCGGGTCGGGTCAGCAAGGGGAGAAGGTTTTCTGACGTGGACCAATCAGATTGCAATAATTACAAAAATAAAATAATATAAAATATAAAATAGTAAATGATTTTAAAATAGAAAGTATATAAAATAAAAAAAATGTTTATTATTGTATAAACTATTTTCCTATGATTTTTAATTATTTTTATGAAAAATATAAATAGGGCATATATAGTATAATGTGTTATATACAGGTATACTATAACTTTGTATAATGTACAAGTATTTTTATTTTATTACTTTTACAAAAAAAATACTTTTTTATATTTTATTTATTTACAAAATAATTTGATGATACAAAATGATTTTTATTTGATTTTTATAAGTTAATTAAGGTTGTAAAATAAATTGGTATTGTATTATATACATGTGGTCATTGTACAATGAATTGTGGATTTAATTTTAATTTTATGTTTTCTGAAATTTATTTACTTTTTATATTATTACTAGGGCTATATACAAGTGTTACAAAATAATAAGATATTTATATTCTTTCAAAATAAATATAAATAATTATTTGTACAAGTGTAGGTGGTACGTACAATACACAGTGTACCCTATTTCTCTTTACTTATTTTCTTTCTTGACCTTCTCTTGGGGTTCGGGTCACTCTGTATTTATTCTAAATACATCCTTCTTTTTCTTCTCTTTATTCTTTTATTTTTTAGAAAATAGATGTTAAATATGAGATATTAAAAATGACATGGACAAAGGTAATTTATTGTATTTACTTGTAGTTACAGGTAGTTTTGCTAAATGATAAAGCTAAAATAAAAGAATAAAGAATGAGAATCGTAGACTCATCATCCCCCTATACTTTACCTTTGCTAGTCCCCTAGCAAACACTTATTTGAAAAAGAAGTGAAAAAGAAGAGAAGAAAAGAAAAGGGATCATAGTTGATTATTAAACTTATCTTCATTAAATTGGAGTATGGAGCTTAGTCAGACCTTTGGATTATTAGTTTGGCGGAACCTTATTGGGAAATAGGTTTAGGACTCAACAGCCTCCAAGTTGCACAATTCCATGATTAGGACTCCTTAATAACCGAGTCAGAATAAGTCTACATATGCAAACTCTAATGACTGTGAATCTTTCCTTGTAATGTGTAATTGATATGTAGCTCCTCATCTCAGGAATGGCAAAGGAATAGCCTCCCTCAATAAGGTAACTCTAATTTCTAATCTAGCAACTCTTTCCTCGAGGAGAGAGGTATTCCCTTCTAAGTTCAAGTTCAACCAGCTCAAGAAGAGGGGGAAAGAAGAGAATGGACCGTGACCAGTGTATCCACATATCTCGTGGAGCCTAGCAAGTGTAGCTAAGTCTCCAGCTGCAAGCTTCCATGAGATGAGACGGTGGAATACATAAGCTTTGCTTATTCACTATACACACTCCGACAAGCATTTTATTTTCAATCAGGCTTGTCCCCTATTTTAGAGTTTTTCACAATTTTGCATTTTTATGTGCATATGTATAACATATCTACAAGGTGCAGCAAATACATAAGGAGCTTTTCTTCTTGAGCTAATAGACTATTCCTCTTTTGAAGCATTATTGCAACCCACAAACTCCTGTCTTTAGACCTCGATGCTACTAGACCTGGTTGAGGTGCACATCCCTCCCTAGAGGAAGATGAGAGGTTTCGGCTAGAAGTACTACCCTCGTATGCTACCTCAAGCCAAAGGATTCTGCCACCTCACCACCTCATCTGTGTTGAACTACATGTAAGGTGTGTGTGTCCAAGTCAATCCATATCTCTGAGAGTCATGTGTGCATTGTTGAGTGTTCTACTTAGGCTCATCAAGATGACATTTGAACATAGCCTTGTGGACTCAAAGAATTAAGTCACTAAGGACTTGAAAAGTCTTGACCCCAAATCTCTTAAGGTTCCTCTAAAGTTAAGTGGATTAAGGTCTTAACCAAGCTCCATTTTTCAATTTATTTCCAGACTAATTTAAATATGAACCATGATTCAGAAGAATACACATGCAAGTATATACAAATTTCTTTTTGTGAAAATTTTCAAAAATATGTAAATTTTTAGGGAAGTTTTTAAATACAGGAAAGAAGGGAAAAGTTTTACAAAATATTTTACGAGTATTTACAAACAATTTTTACAAACATTTATTTTCAAATATTTTTTTCAAAAATTTTGTACTATATACATTATTTTGATAAAAAAATATATCCAAAAAAATTTACAATCAAAATCATTTTTGCTAAAGTTTGTACAAAAATAATGTTTATAAAAGGCTTTTTAAAATCATTTATGTGAGAGAAAATTTTAAAGTTTTTGTGAATTTTAGCCATATTATTAACACACACAGTACGAGTTACGGCTAAAGTATATATACAATATATACAACACCCCCATATACTTAGCTCGAACAATGTCCTCAGAGTGATCAAAGAGCGATGAAAGAAGACATAACTCGTGCTGAGTATGGGGAAGTGAAAAGAGTGCTATACTAAAATGACGAATGAAAGAGTATAATGAATCAAACGAGTAGAGGCCGGTGATCCCCCTGTACGTAGGATCAAGTAATCCTAGTTATAGAAGACTATACAAAAGGGAAAATTCGAAGAATAGAATGTACAAGTATTACCTCCCATGTACTTAGGGTAAAATATCCCTAAGTATAGGCAACAAAATAGATGTAATATAATTAAATGAATAATCATAGGTCTAATATCCCCCCCACTAGGGAAAAGTGTCCCCTAAGTATAGCATAATCATAAGATCAAGACGGGGTGTCAGATAAAAAGAATGAATGATATGGACAGTATGGATCTATGCAGATGCGAAGAGGAACTGATTCAGGTATGAGATGCAAATGATGTGAGTCAAAGACCACATCTCATACAAAATGAATAGTGGCAACGTCAGTGATCAGTGGATCATGATCAAGATATGGCTTCAGGCGTTGACCGTTAACTCGAAAGGTGAAATCAGATGACAACTCAGATATATCAATGCTTCTGTTTTCATACACCTTTCTGACCAAGTATGGTCCATTCCATTTGCTTTGTAATTTTCCTGGAAATAATCTCAACCTCGCATCAAATAGCCATACTCTCTGGTTCAGCTCAAACTGTTTATGGCTATTGTGAGAATCATGCCATATCTTTCCTCTATCCTTATATTGCAGGCTACTTGAGAAGGTTGTGTCCCTCATCTCTTCCTGGGTTGCCAATTCTAATTTCATTTGATCTCCTACACTCTTGGGATTCATTAGTAGCTTTGTAACTGCCCAAAGTGACTCATGCTTGATTTTCACTAGTAAGTGGCATGGCTTGCCATAAATGAGCCAAAAGGGATAAGTGCCCAAAGGTGTCTTGAAGGAAGTCATATAGGCCCATAAGACCGAGTCCAAAAGTTGTGACCAATCCTTTTGATCTTGGCAGACAACCTTCTATAATATAGTCTTGATCTCCCTATTAGATACTTCAGTAAGACCATTAGTCTATGGATGATATGGAGTGGCAACTCTATGGTCAATGATGAACTCATTACCAAGGGCCCTTACATTATCGTTGTTAAAATGAGTCACCCTGTCTGAAATCAAGACTCTTTGTACCATGAATCGTGAATTGATATTCTTCGTCAAAAATTTGCAAACAGTCTTAGCATCAGCGGCTCGGGCAGGGATGGCCTCAACCCAATGAGTAACAAAATCTACAGCAAGCAGAATGTACTCCAACCCCTGACTCTTAGGGAATGGACCCATGAAATCGATTCCCCACGCGTCAAAAATCTCACAGAAGTGAATGGGTTGCATCGACACCATATCACGCTGTCCACAAGTGCCCATCCTCTGACAGTCAGTACACCTCTTCACGAATTCATCCAAATCCTTGAAGAGGGTAGGCCACTAAAGGTGGGATTGGAGAATTTTCTGTGTTGCTTGTCTTCCAGAATGGTGTCCTCCTACCTTAAGCTTGTGG
Source organism: Ottelia alismoides (assembly GCA_037367405.1). Taxonomy (NCBI): domain Eukaryota; kingdom Viridiplantae; phylum Streptophyta; class Magnoliopsida; order Alismatales; family Hydrocharitaceae; genus Ottelia; species Ottelia alismoides. The sequence goes on along the minus strand of JAZKJV010003063.1, from coordinate 386,980 downwards.
CAATAGGTGAGGATTCTATGGTGCTCCTCCTGAGGAATATACCGATTCCAGACACTATCCCCCCCCCCCTTCATGATAAAGGGTGGGGATCCTCCCAATGGTACGACTTGGCATTCGCAAGGAAGGTATCAAGTCATTGTCTAGGTTAGTGTGGAACTTTCTTGGTGACAAGATACAATATCAGTGTACCATGGAAGAGAGGTGATAGCAAGAATCACCTTTTCTGGGAAAGTTTTTGTGATAGGTGTGGTCTGCTCTGAATCCTCAAGATGCTCCAATCAAAAGAGGTGATCCGCCACCACATTCTTAACTCCAGGTTTATCCTTAATCTCAATATCAAATTACTGGAGTAAAAGGATCCATCTAGTCAATCTGTCTTTGGCATCCTTCTTTGCCATGAGGTATTGGATGGCGGTATGATCTGTGTAGATAGTCCTTCTAGATCCAAGAATGTAAGATCGAAATTTATCCAAAGCAAAAACTACAGCTAGCATCTCCTTCTCAGTAACAGTGTAGTTCCGTTGAGCAGCATCTAAAGTCAGGCTAGCATAGTGAATGGCGAAAGGCAATCCATCCATCCTCTGTCCCAGCATAGCCCCTATGGCAAAATTAGAAATGTCTGTTATGATCTCGAATGGGAGAGACCAATCATGTGGCTGAAGGACAGGAGCCTGCACAACTAATCCCTTAAGAGTCTCAAATGACGCAAGACACTTATCGTCTACAATGAACTCTGTGTCTTTTGTTAGCAGACCAGTAAGCGGTCGTGCAATCCGATTAAAGTCATGTATAAACCTGCGGTAGAAATTGACATGCCCTACATTTGACGAAGCGGAAACCTACCCTTTAAATGTCGTATGATTTGACTAGTGCGTTGCAGTCGGATAGATCCGCGATCGGTCAAAAATTACCGCACAAATTAATTAATTGTCTAATGAATATATGCACGGTTTGATGTTTATTTAGCCTGGGCAAGCCCCAGGGTCGACTCAAGGAGGCAAAGGAACAACTAGGGATCAGATTAGAGGTATTAGATTACGGTTTTCCAAGTGATATTTTTTTGTATTCTTTATGCAAGGCACATGCAACAATCAAGCCAATTTAGAACTTAAATCAGAAGTGTGTTCAAATAAAGTCCAAAAATTATGAAACTTGGCTAAATTATGAAATGGGATGAAATTAAGCTACCCTAATTTTTTTTGGAATTTTCTGATGCACGGATAATAAAATATGCAGACTTTAGTGAAAATGACTAAACCAATTTTAATAATTACCAAACGATGATATTTCTCAAAAACAAAATTAATCCAAATAGGTCTGATTAAGAGCTATCCAAATCAACTTCAATTTCAATAAAATACTTCACGGTTGATTAACTAAAAATCGATTAAGGTTTTCACTAAATAATTTTTCTAAGACAAATTACACGTGCAAATGGAATGATTTTTTGATATGTTGTAGCATAGACTTAGATCTACCAACAATGATTTTTCAGTGATTTTTCGACAAGCAGAAAATACACAATCAAGTAATCAATCAAAATAGGTAAAATATTGTAATTTCTTCCCAAATTAATTTCAATAAATATTCTGCAAATCAAAAAAATACAAATAAATGATAAAATGGTAGAACAAGAGTTATGCTACACAATGCAATTTTCGGAATTAAAAATTGATGACAAAATGATGACTAAATAAATACGCAAATGCAGGGGTATGAATGCAATACAGGAAAAGAAATAAACAACTTACAATTGTGCCTAAGGGTACTTTTGCAAATCATAAAACATGCAGGGATGACTATGCAATATTCGCAAAATAATAAAAAAATGAGAGGACCTTTTCTTTGTTAACTTCCCACGCAAGACAGGAAATGGGGACGGCTAGGGCTTCGTGGGCGGCGGTCGTCGATGGCGCGAGGGCGGTGCGCTGCCGCTCACCGGGCGGAGAGGGCTGCGGCGGAGGGCCGGCGTGCGCTGCAGACGCGAGGAGGCGGGGTGGAGAGCCTTGGCTGCGGGTGCTGCTTCCGTGCTGCGGCTTGGCTCCAAGGGCGGTGTCCCTGTCGGTGGGGCGGCGCGACTCCGACGGGAGGGGGCTGGAGGCACGGCCGGGCCGCGCGTGGCCTGGAGATGGCGGGAAGAGGCGGCACCTGGGGGCGCCACCGCGGGCGACCTGTAGGAAGAGGGCCGGAGGTGCGAGGGCGCACCGCTCGCGGGTGGGGCGATGGAAGGGCGCTGCTGCGCGGCCGGAGGGGGCGCTCGGGGCGGTCCGGCAGCTTGGTCAGGAATGTCTGGCGGAGTGCGGGCTGGCCTGAGGTGGTGGGTGGTCCACCGCGGGTGTTGCGGCTGGTGTTGCAGCGCGGCCGCGCGGGCCGCTGAGGTCGGAGGAAGCGCCGCCCGCGGTGCTCCAGGAGGTCGAGGGGTGGCGCCGCTTGCCACAGTTGTGGATGGCGAGGCCGCGCGGGCGGGGGCGCCTGAACGGCTGGAGCGTGGGCTCCTCGCGAAGGCGGACAAGAGTCCAGGTGGCGTGGGCGGCTTCGGCTTCTGCGGGCGACTGAAGTGCTAGCAGGTGGGCGGCTCCGTTGGAAGCGGTTGGGTGGAGCTCGGGGCGGCTTCGGCAGCCGACGGGGGCGCGCGGCTGCGCGTTGGAAGTCCAGAGGCGACAGTCGTGCGTGGAGGGTGGCTGCACCTTGGAGGGAGGCGGAGGAGGGCGCGGGACAGCCAGAGGCAGGTCCTTGGAGGTGGGCGGCGCCGGCAGGACCTGCTACTTTTTTTTTCTTTGTTTTTTTTTGGTATTTTTTTAACAGAATATAAAAGTGTAAAAAGAAATGGAATGAAAATGTGGTGTTTGTGATGATGGTGGAATAATGGAGTGGTTTAATACGATGATGATGATTGTGGTATTGTGATGATTTGTGGATGAAATCACAAGAAAAAAAATCGTTAGATAAAAAATTGACAAGGGAAACGAGAGAATACTTACCTGTGATTTGCCGAAAGTGGAGCCGCAGTGTGCGGCTTCCGTCGTGGCCTCGAGGAGATGGCGGTCTCCGAAGCTTGGCAGCGAGTTTCGAAAATCTCCTGCTACGTGGGTGGTGCTCCACGGATCTCACCTAAGCCTTGTCGTCGCTCTACCTATTGCGCCACAGCTGTCACCAATGACACATCAAAGGGGGCTCGGGGCTCTCTTTCTCTCAAGAACGGTGGATGGTTAACAATGGAGGAGGTGATGTGATTATAAAGGAAGAGTAGAGGGAAGTTGGAGAGAATGGAGTGGTGGAGAGAGTGGAGAAAATGGAGGCTTGGAGTAGAAGGCAAGTAAGGGAAGAGGTAAAAGGGGCTTAAAATAATTTATTTAATAATATAATATAGTAGGCTACTAAAAATGATTAAAATAATGATAGTAAAATAGTAATAATAATAAATCCGAAAATAGTAAAAAATAAATCAGAAAATAAAAAAAATGGGGTGACATGTGGCGGCTCCAGGAGCTGCCACACGTCGCTCCTAGAAAAATCAAAAATTAAATGTAAACAAAAATTAAAAAGAAATAATAAAAGAGATTAAATCAAAAAGTGGTCAACACGAAAGTTGCTCGTCTCGACAAGATCTACAACTTTCGTAAAGGGCCAAAAATCAAAGGAAATCATCTGTATAAAGTGTATTTTTGGGTGGTACCTTATAGATATAAAATACCGCATTTTTCCTTTTATAATTTTTTTGTCATTTTTAATTAAGAGAAAAATAAAGAAAATATGAGAAGAATATTTACAACTTAATCTTATTTTTTTGGATTTTTAATAATTAAGAAAATAAAAAGATAAAATACAGGGGTAAAACGGTCATTATGTACAATGTACAAAAGGGGCCCAAAACCTAAGTTTTGCATACGAGCTCCGATTTTAATGAAATTGGTCTTGTTTCGAAGGTCTTGAAATGTATATTACTTTAAAAGTGAGTAGACCTAATTCGGAAGCTTTATGAGAGAGATATGCACATTTTAAGGTTCCTAGTCTCAAACTTGGATTGGGGTTTTATTGGTCAATTTTGCAAGTTAGTATTTTTTAGATATTTTTCTTTAATTAGTGTTACTAATATATACACCATAGAGTTGGTTTTATTAGCTTTGGAGTTAGTATAAAATATATACAAATAATGTATTTTATCTAATATGCAGGTGGATATTTACAAGTGAAATTGGATTCTTATTTATGCAATTATGAATGCTAAAATGCAGATGTTATCAATGCATGCATGAATGCTAATTTTACAATATAAAGGGAAATATGCATCTATTTACTCGGGAACAAGACTCTATTTTCAACTTTTAGAGTGATGAATCACAGATTCATCAACCCCCTATACTTAAACCTTGCTCGTCCCCGAGCAACTAAATGAAATGCAAGAGTGAAATGATTTTGGGTTCCATACCAAGGTCATGAACAAAAGTTGAAAATGGAGCTTGACTCAACCTTTGGATTAATTGTGTGGCGGAACCTTATTGGGACCTGAACTTAAGACCTAAAAGACTTCAAGTTCCACAAGTCTTCTATTCAAGACGCCTCAACAGTCAGGTCAGAACAAATCCTCAAACGCAAATTTCTGATGACTATGATTTTTACTTGTACTGTGTAAGTGAGATGTAACTCTCCACATCAGAAATGACTCGGAACCAGCCTCCTCTAACAAGGTAACTCCATAACCCGGTCCAGTAACTCTTTCCTCGAGGAGCGGGGTATTCCCTTCTAAGTTCAAGTGCGACCAACTCAAGAGGAGGGGGTAGAGAAAAGAATGGACGGTGGCCAGTGTAGCCACCTATCCCGGGATGCCTGACCAGTGTAGCCAAGTCATCCAGCTGCATTTTTTTTTTGCTAATATGCATACTCCGACAGGTATTATTTTTTACTTGGACCTGTCTGATTTTTTTGGAGTTTTTGCATTTTTTTCTTTTTTTTCTTTTTTTTTGGAACTATATACAAGGTGCAGCATGTACATCAGGAGTTTTTCCTCTTGAGCCGGTAGACTATCCCTCTTTTGAAGCATTATTGCAATCCACAGCATCCTGTCCTTAGATGTCAACACCACCAGACTAGGTTGAGATGCACTACCCTCCCTAGAGGAGGACGGATGTTTCCACCCGTGCGCTACTCCAAGCTAAAGGATTCTACCTCCTCACCACCTCATCAATGAAGAGCTACGTGCATTGTGCTTGTCCAAGTTAGGTCACTGTCTATAAGAATCATGCGTGTGCACGAGATATTCTACTTAGACTAATCAAGATGACATGTGAACATAGACTTGCGGACTCAAAAAATTAAGTCACTTGACCTGAGAAATCTTAACTCCAGTTCCTATAAGGTTCCTCTGAAATTAGGTGGATTAAGGTCAAATCAAGTCCATCCTCAATATCTACTCATAACTTGGTTCAGAACCCTCTAGCTTTCCACCTTGCATATGCAAGATATGCAGATGAGATGCAGATGACATGCTATGAAATGCAAGACTTTTTTTTTTTGAAAATGCAAGATAATATGCAAGAGTAAATAAGAAGCCTTTTTGTTTTATTTTTTTTGGTATACAACAATTTTTTATTTACAACAATTTTTAGTTGATACAATTTGTACATAGTATACAGTTTTACAACAAATTTTACAAAGGTATGTTTTACAAGAATTTTACAACTTTTTATACAAGTATTATACATATTATATATATACTATACAAGTATTCAAAACTTTAATTAATTTATTTTTTTAATTTTTACAAAAGTTTTACAAGTATTATACAAGTATACAAAAAAAAATTTCGATTTTTACCCACCCATAATTATTGTAAAATATATACAAAAATACGCGAAAATACGCGAAAGTACGAGCTATGGGTAAAGTATATATGTAATATATACACGCCCCCCTATACTTAGCGTGTGCTATGTCCTCAGAGCACGAAAGCGACTAAAAAGACAGAGCTCGGGCTAAGCGTAGGAGAGCTAAAATAACAAAAAATGTATAGAAGTCGTCCCGCCCCCCTATACTTAGGCTCTGGCAGCCTAAGTGTAGAAAAAGATCAAAAATGGGGCGGACGAGGTTAAGAGGGGAAATGGATGAGTATAGACATGGCGGGCATCGGTCCCCCCTATACTTAGGCTCTGGTCAGCCTAAGTATAAGACAGGAAGGAGTATGAGAACCGATGTGATCTGAAGTATGCACAATGAATAGATACGGGTCACTCTCCCCCTATACTTAGGATATGGTTATCCTAAGTATCGTCATGAGATGATATGGAACCGGGGCAGGTGATTCAAATCACTGGGGAGGGAGGGAGAGAATGTATGTACAAGAAAGAGTTAGAATATACAAGGATTAAGAAGGTTTGTGACGAACCTTCTTGCGGACGCGAGGAGGTGGATAATATACATATGTGTCGCTGTCAGAATCGTCCTCAGATGAATAATAGTGAGGTGTAGGGATCGTCCAACGAGGGTCGACACACGGCTGCTTGCTTAGATACGGCTTAAGAACAACCGAACTGAGCTCACTCATATAAATCACCTTGTCCGGACCCGATGAGGATTCCTCTGAAGCTTCCTTCTCCAGAGTGGTGAAGGAGACCTTCTTAGTCGATTTTCTAAAACCTGAATCATTGAGAGGGAGATGAGAGCGACGCGCCTTGAGAGGTTCAGGGGAACACCTCGAGGAATCAATTCTCAACTTCCTCTCACTAGATAACCGACTAGAAGAGGGAGCAACCGTGCTTTTAGTTGGAGTCAATTTTGTCTGGGTTGTTTCCTTAGAAGGTCCGGGTCGTGGTGTGGTGCTGACTATGGGTTCCTCATCAGACGAGTCAGCATAAAGATTGTAATATTCCTGAAGGGTCAGCACGCGTCTCGGGAAGGAGCTAGTGGTCTCAGTTGGCTTGGCATTATTGGGCTCTTGTGTCGGATCATTGAAATGATCAAGGCAATCCTCAAATATCGTGTCCGACTCAATGATAGCTTCCGGTCGTGAGTCCTCCTTAGAAGCTGTCACGGTGGTGGTGCAAGCAGTTGTTGAAGTGGAGGTGTGGGGAGTCTCTGATCCAACGGTCGTCCGGACAATCGGTTTCTCAGGTGTAGCAGAGAGGTGGGACTCATCTACCTCTCGATGGTCATGACTGTCAGCAGATGTGCGGGTCACCTTAGAGTAAAGTTTATCAAAGAATGGATGAGGTCGAAGCGCTCCCAATGCTGAAAAATCGATTTCCCGAGTCTCACAATCTATAGTCGCCTTAGCCAAGGCTAAGAACGGCTTCCCGAGAATAATCGGAGACTGGGAAAACTCTCCTCGGTGCTCGATGTCAATGATCGTGAAGTCCACCTGGAGTAGAGCACCTTGGAAAGTAACGATGACTGAAATATTTCCTCTCGACCATTTGATGGATCGGTCAGCCAGTTGAACGATCTCTCTCGACTTCCTAAGTGGCCTGAGTTTGATCTTGTCAAACACAGAGGTCGGGAGGATATTTATCGGTGGGTCATCATCGATTCTTGCATGGGTAAAGATGGTGTCTTTGATTTCACATTCAACTCGGGACAACCGCTTCACTCTGCGGCTCTTGGTCTTTCTCCCCATCACCAAGGAGGTGGCCATAGACACTATGTGTCTTTCAGTCCTTGTCCTCTTATTGCCCGACCTCTTGGGCATCAATTTACTTCTCACAAATCGTTTGAGGTCGGGAAAGTGATCTATGGCCTTTATTAAGGGAAGTTTGAAAATCAGTTCTTCATCGAGTACTTCCCTTAGGGCAGGATCCAATTTTTTTAAGTCATTTTCATTTTCAATTTTTATATGGTTTTTTGGTTTTTCAATTTTTTTGGTATTTTGGATAGATGAATGATCGGACTCTGGATTGGAGGGCATGTGGTTAGTAGAAGAGGGAGATAGAATGGACTTCAGCTGTACAGACGGTATGGGTTCCCTAATGTTTGCTTGGCTTTCAACCTCAAAATTACTCATATCCTTTTCCACTTTCATTCCCAAGCTGGCAGAAATTGAGTTCAATATTTCCATGACATTTCTCAAGTTGTTACCAAATGATTCATTTTTCTCAATAAGTCTGGAAATGTCATCCTCCACAAAATTCTCATGACAAATCATGGGAGAGTTCTGCTCAAGTGGAGGATACTGTTGAGATATTGGGGTCTCATACTCAACATACCTAGACTCTGGCATGTAATTCCGGGTCGAGTATGGACCATCTAGATGGCAAATATTAGTCGGAGCCTCATTTGATGAAGTCAATGAACGAGGGACTAGTAAGTCTATCTTATTAGTCCACTCCTGTGAATGTATAGGCTCTCCGAATGAAGGCTGGTTAATGGAGGCTTGATCACTAAAGTCAATCAAGTCTGGCAAATCATGATATTCAGACCCCTCAATTCGGGTTGTTTGATCGATCAAATGATGCCCTAAGGTCAAGTCGGGAGGTGTATATGTAAATTGTTGTATGGTTCCTACTTGAGGTGAGAATGAAGTAAACGGGGGCATATAATTCTGCCAATCATCTGTCTCAGCAGTGGCTTGCTCTGCATTCGATTCTTTAATTCCTGCAAGCTCGCAAGAATAGGTACAGTCAGCCCAAGATGGAAGTGGATCCGGAATGTCAGAATATGGAGTAGGTGAGAGATGCGAAGAAGTGGAGAAGTCAGACGGAGTTCTGACTTCATGATCGGGTTGAGGAGGAGCCGACCACGGGTAAGGGTCTCCCATGGATGGCGGAGGATACATGGAAGAAGAGGAAGGTGGAGATGAACGGTATATGGTCGAGGAGGAGTGACCAAAGGTCACGGGGTATGGGGACCAATATCCTGACATATTGGAGAGGAAAGGAAGAAGATTGATGTAGAAAACGTGTAATTACACAGGATAACGCACACGGACAGACACAAAGACAAACGCAAGAGCAAAACCCCGAGTTCACACTCAACACGGTGAAGGACCCGAAACCGAGTCCAATTAATCTTGTAAATTTTAATTGTGGTTTTCAAGCAAGATAGCAAGGATTATGCGGCCTAAAGGGAAGTTGGCTCAGAGCCGGATGCGTCTTCCCTGTTTAACCTGTCGCCTAAAATACCGCCGCTCCTTCCTTTCTTCGCTCTTATCCCAAGTCGATGGATTTAATGACCACACCCCTATCTACCTGCAAGCAGGCGGAGGCTGACAAGGCCGGAACTTCACCCCTGGGGGTTACTGGCAGCTTGTCGCAAAGTACCGCAATTTCGCCCCTATCTACCTGAGACAGGCGGAGGCTACTTGGTACTAGTCAATGAATCTGAAATTATTCGACTTGTGATATTTGCTAGGATCAGTCAGAACGTGATATGGAAGGCGGGGATTTGGGCTCTGCCTTAAGGTGTTCACACACACTCAAGTACCCTCACTCAGCCTGAAAACAAGGTCGGGGTTACTCTCCCGCAAACAAGGGTTAATTTTAGTTAATTTTTTTGGGTCCAATTCAATTAGCAGCCTTGATTTTAGAGATTAGTTATCACTGATATTAATCCACACAAGCAGTCACGTCTACCGTCCAGTCCCAATTCCTTTATCCTAGGTTAGAAAACCGAGAGAGAGAATCGGAAAAAGCCGTTGCGATCGAGAAAACGATGATGAATGCTTGGGTAAGAAGACTTGCAGTGCCTCCAGCTATCTACAATGCAGGATGCAGTACTGAATTGAAATTTTACACTATATGCAAATGCAAATGAGAAAAGCCGCTCCTAGACAGGCAGTTCTATTATCGAGTGAAGAACAGATTATTTTTGGCTAAGTTCTGCGGTCTAAGTGCGTCTTTTAAGTGCAATGTGTGGTCCTAAAAGTTACGAGCACAAGAAAATCCTAAATTGGCTCGAGGAGCCGCTAGTGCAAGCTAAGTTACAATTCACCCACACAGCACACGGGGACACAGTTTCACTATATTTACACGCGCGAGAACCCAAACGGGAACCGCTGGAAATAATGCGGACACTTTTTACAAGTTAAAAAAATGAAGAATCCTTCTGGCGTCTCAACAGCCGACTTGATCCACGAACCGTCGGCCTCCGATGCACATCGAGATGCGTCGACTTCACGAAAGCCGCTCCAAGTCCACCGGGCCCTCGCACAAAAAGATATAAAAATGTCAGATAAAGAGAGAGAAAAAAAATAAAGAGAAAAGAAAATAATTGGAAAAAATGGTATAATTACAATGTGGTTCGGGGATCAGACTACCCGATTAAATGGAAAATGCAAATCTAAGTGTCTAAAGTGATCCTAAGACGTTTGCCTCCCCGGCAACGGCGCCATTTGACGAGCCGCGGAGATCTACCCTTTAAATGTCGTATGATTTGACTAGTGCGTTGCAGTCGGATAGATCCGCGATCGGTCAAAAATTACCGCACAAATTAATTAATTGTCTAATGAATATATGCACGGTTTGATGTTTATTTAGCCTGGGCAAGCCCCAGGGTCGACTCAAGGAGGCAAAGGAACAACTAGGGATCAGATTAGAGGTATTAGATTACGGTTTTCCAAGTGATATTTTTTTGTATTTTTTATGCAAGGCACATGCAACAATCAAGCCAATTTAGAACTTAAATCAGAAGTGTGTTCAAATAAAGTCCAAAAATTATGAAACTTGGCTAAATTATGAAATGGGATGAAATTAAGCTACCCTAATGTTTTTGGAATTTTCTGATGCACGGATAATAAAATATGCAGACTTTAGTGAAAATGACTAAACTAATTTTAATAATTACTAAACGATGATATTTCTCAAAAACAAAATTAATCCAAATAGGTCTAATTAAGAGCTATCCAAATCAACTTCAATTTCAATAAAATACTTCACGGTTGATTAACTAAAAATCGATTAAGGTTTTCACTAAATAATTTTTCTAAGACAAATTACACGTGCAAATGGAATGATTTTTTGATATGTTGTAGCATAGACTTAGATCTACCAATGGTGATTTTTCAGTGATTTTTCGACAAGCAGAAAATACACAATCAAGTAATCAATCAAAATAGGCAAAATATTGTAATTTCTTCCCAAATTAATTTCAATAAATATTCTGCAAATCAGAAAAATACAAATAAATGATAAAATGGTAGAACAAGAGTTATGCTACACAATGCAATTTTCGGAATTAAAAATTGATGACAAAATGATGACTAAATAAATACGCAAATGCAGGGGTATGAATGCAATACAAGAAAAGAAATAAACAACTTACAATTGTGCCTAAGGGTACTTTTGCAAATCATAAAACATGCAGGGATGACTATGCAATATTCGCAAAATAATAAAAAAATGAGAGGACCTTTTCTTTGTTAACTTCCCACGCAAGACACGAAATGGGGACGGTTAGGGCTTTGTGGGCGGCGGTCGTCGATGGCGCGAGGGCGGTGCGCTGCCGCTCACCGGGCGGAGAGGGCTGCGGCGGAGGGCCGGCGTGCGCTGCAGACGCGAGGAGGCGGGGTGGAGAGCCTTGGCTGCCGGTGCTGCTTCCGTGCAGCGGCTTGGCTCCAAGGGCGGTGTCCCTGTCGGTGGGGCGGCGCGACTCCGACGGGAGGGGGCGGGAGGCGCGGCCGGGCCGTGCGTGGCCTGGAGATGGCGGGAAGAGGCGGCACCTGGGGGCGCCGCCGCGGGGGACCTGTAGGAAGAGGGCCAGAGGTGCGAGGGTGCGCCGCTCGCGGGTGGGGCGATGGAAGGGCGCTGCTGCGCGGCCGGAGGGGGCGCTCGGGGCGGTCCGGCAGCTTGGTCAGGAATGTCTGGCGGAGTGCGGGCTGGCCTGAGGTGGTGGGTGGTCCACCGCGGGTGTTGCGGCTGGTGTTGCAGCGCGGCCGCGCGGGCCGCTGAGGTCGGAGGAAGCGCCGCCCGCAGTGCTCCAGGAGGTCAAGGGGTGGCGCCGCTTGCCGCAGTTGTGGATGGCGAGGCCGCACTGGCGGGGGCGCCTGAACGGCTGGAGCGTGGGCTCCTCGCGAAGGCGGACAGGTGTCCAGGTGGCGTGGGCGGCTTCGGCTTCTGCGGGCGACTGAAGTGCTAGCAGGTGGGCGGCTCCGTTGGAAGCGGTTGGACGGAGCTCGGGGCGGCTTCGGCAGCCGACGGGGGCGCGCGGCTGCGCGTTGGAAGTCCAGAGGCGACAGTCGTGCGTGGAGGGTGGCTGCACCTTGGAGGGAGGCGGAGGAGGGCGCGGGACAGCCAGAGGCAGGTCCTTGGAGGTGGGCGGCGCCGGCAGGACCTGCTACTTTTTTTTTCTTTGTTTTTTTTTGTATTTTTTTAACAGAATATAAAAGTGTAAAAAGAAATGGAATGAAAATGTGGTGTTTGTGATGATGGTGGAATAATGGAGTGGTTTAATACGACGATGATGATTGTGGTATTGTGATGATTTGTGGATGAAATCACAAGAAAAAAAATCGTTAGATAAAAAATTGACAAGGGAAACGAGAGAATACTTACCTGTGATTTGCCGAAAGTGGAGCCGCGGTGTGCGGCTTCCGTCGTGGCCTCGAGGAGATGGCGGTCTCCGAAGCTTGGCAGCGAGTTTCGAAAATCTCCTGCTACGTGGGTGGTGCTCCACGGATCTCACCTAAGCCTCGTCGTCGCTCTACCTATTGCGCCACAGCTCTCACCAATGACACATCAAAGGGGGCTCGGGGCTCTCTTTCTCTCAAGAACGGTGGATGGTTAACAATGGAGGAGGTGATGTGATTATAAAGGAAGAGTAGAGGGAAGTTGGAGAGAATGGAGTGGTGGAGAGAGTGGAGAAAATGGAGGCTTGGAGTAGAAGGCAAGTAAGGGAAGAGGTAAAAGGGGGTTAAAATAATTTATTTAATAATATAATATAGTAGGCTACTAAAAATGATTAAAATAATGATAGTAAAATAGTAATAATAATAAATCCGAAAATAGTAAAAAATAAATCCGAAAATAAAAAAATGGGGTGACATGTGGCGGCTCCAGGAGCTGCCACATGTCGCTCCTAGAAAAATCAAAAATTAAATGTAAACAAAAATTAAAAAGAAATAATAAAAGAGATTAAATCAAAAAGTGGTCAACACGAAAGTTGCTCGTCTCGACAAGATCTACAACTTTCGTGAAGGGCCGAAAATCAAAGGAAATCATCTGTATAAAGTGTATTTTTGGGTGGTACCTTATAGATATAAAATACCCCATTTTTCCTTTTATAATTTTTTTGTCATTTTTAATTAAGAGAAAAATAAAGAAAATATGAGAAGAATATTTACAACTTAATCTTATTTTTTTGGATTTTTAATAATTAAGAAAATAAAAAGATAAAATACAGGGGTAAAACGGTCATTATGTACAATGTACAAAACGGGCCCAAAACCTAAGTTTTGCATACGAGCTCCGATTTTAATGAAATTGGTCTTGTTTCGAAGGTCTTGAAATGTATATTACTTTAAAAGTGAGTAGACCTAATTCGGAAGCTGTATGAGAGAGATATGCACATTTTAAGGTTCCTAGTCTCAAACTTGGATTGGGGTTTTATTGGTCAATTTTGCAAGTTAGTATTTTTTAGATATTTTTCTTTAATTAGTGTTACTAATATATACACCATAGAGTTGGTTTTATTAGATTTGGAGTTAGTATAAAATATATACAAATAATGTATTTTATCTAATATACAGGTGGATATTTACAAGTGAAATTGGATTCTTATTTATGCAATTATGAATGCTAAAATGCAGATGTTATCAATGCATGCATGAATGCTAATTTTACAATATAAAGGGAAATATGCATCTATTTACTCGGGAACAAGACTCTATTTTCAACTTTTAGAGTGATGAATCACAGATTCATCACCTAGAAAAGACCACAACTAACCTGCAAGGAACCTATACTTCATGCTTTACGGCAAGGTCTTCAATTCAGGACAAGTGGGAGCTAGCAAATTTGGCTTCTGAAATATCTACGTGAAGGCTGCTAAATCTGTATGTGAGAACTCTTGCTGAATCTGTGAATCGGACGAAGACAGCTCTGCTAGTGTATCTATCAATTGTACTGGCTTTCTCTCCATCCTACTATGGGCTCAGTGGAAATCATACACGGTAAATAGTCATCAAAGTCCTGCCAATCAAAATCAATGTCTGAATCCGAGGGATCTAAATCTGAATCACATGAAATGTAATCTGTTTTGCTACCCTGATTATAATCATTAGCCTCTAAAGTGTCATGTACCATGAGTGTGCTCTCTGAACTCTCATCAGTTGTCATCTGTAATTCTGTTGTGTCTGAAGTTGTGATAAGAGCTCGTGATGCTGGATCTGTCCAAACTTCTACATCATATGTAATCACTAAATCACCCTTCTGGTGGACGTCTAGCTCTGCATCTATCATCTGCTCTGAGTTTGAAGTTTTCTCTGAGCAAGCTGAATCTCTGGATCTAGTCTCCTCGATCGTCCTATTTGTACAATTTCACCCTCAACGCGAAAGTATACCTTCCTGCTATCATGATCAGACAACGCCTTGGATGTAGCCAATAAAGGTTATCCTAAGATGATGGGGGTATCAGTCACGGATTCAGGGATCTCCATGTCCAGTACAACAAAGTCCACGGGGAATTTCAGGCCCTGAATTCTGACGACGTCCTCTTAACAGATCTATCAGCAAACTGAAGAATTGTCCTGCTCTGTCTAAGAGGGCCAAACTTGAATTAGTCGAGTAAGGCAGTCGGGAGGAGGTTAATCGAAGAACTGATGTCCGAAAGAGTACGATTGAACCGCTGCTCATGAATGTGGCATCTGATATAAGGAGCTCCTGCATCTGGTCTCTTGGCTGGCAATTGGTTCTAAATAGCAAAGTAGATGGCACGGGTGAGCACATGGATTTATACATTATGGTTCCTCTTCTTCTTGTTGATGGTGGTCTTCTCTCTCAAGTTCTTCTAGAAAAGAGGGATGTGCTCAAGTGCCTCCCGAAGAGTCAACTAACTCTAACTGGTTCTTCTTTTCTGGGTTTTCTGTTTTGGTCCCCTTTCCTAAGCGGAGTGCTTGAGGGAAGAGGATGGAAGGACCCTCTCTAGAGAGATGAGGGCCAGGAAAAGGTTATTGTGCATTCAATAGGCTAGAATCCATGCAAAGATCATCAGGCACAATAGATGGACTCTCAAGAGATATAGAAACCTTTCCTTTATTCATATTTTTTATTTTTGAAGTTTTCTATTTTTGTATTTTTCTATAAGTGTCCTCAGGTACAAGATGAGTCAACACAACAGAAGGAAACTTGGTGGCATCAATACCACTGGCAACATCTGAACTTGTGGCATCAGTACCGCACTCTAACTAGGTGTCTGGAGTCTTGACCGTCTGCAACTAAAAATATGACGGCCTCAGTACCGTCATCTGGATCAACATCTTTGGTGGCGTCAGCACCACCGTCATCATCGTGATAAGTTGCATCAACACCGCTTCCGTCCTCGTCTGGCGCTCTAGAATCTACATCGGAATGTCGCTCAGACGAGTCACTGCCAGTTGGCCTCCTACCGCTTCTAAGTGTCACAAAATAAGTATCATCCAAAATATCACTAGTAGTGGTGGTCTCTATAAATCGTACCTGCTCAGATTTTCTCCTCAGATTGTTCGGGTTGGGTTCATTCTAATGGGTATGGCAGCCTTGCCTTTGATTATCTCCCTCATATCCTGCCAAAACTTATCCATTTCTTGCCAGAAGGAGGCCTGCTAATCATAGAGAAAGTGGGTGAGGTCATCAAGGGTTGGGTTCTCATAAACTGGTGCATGAGAATCGGACAGGTTGCCTCGTTGGAAATGAGGCTGACTCTGCTACTCGTAGTGAGGAGGGGGCTGGGAATACTGGTGAGGTTGTTGTAGCTACCTCCATTGTTGTCCCTGATACTGGGGACGAAAACCATGTTATTGCTGGTGGGAGTATTGGGGATGTTGAGGCTGGATGCCCTACCCTGCCTGAGCTGGAGGTTTCTGCTGGAAAGAGGTGCCACCAGTGGACCATCGAAAGCAGGGATAGTCATGACAAATCCCATGATGTGGTTGGTACTAGGAGTACCAGATCCCATCGACTTCCATCAATGGCCCCTGCTGCTCGTGGAGTGGAGGGGGGAGCGCTGCCAAGGGTTGATCTGATTGACAGACCACCATCTGAGTGTCTGAAGATGGCGGTGGCTGCTGGAGCTACGGGACCGGCTCTGCCTGGATGTGGTGAACCTGATGGTACGAGGCGGAAGGCTGGGAAGTGCTGCTCCCTGGATCAGTCTGTGACCTGAGACAGGGTTGAGACGCCGTCTGTGCCTCTTGGAGACACATGATCTGGGTATTCAAGTCACTCAAAGTTTGGGCCATCTCATCAATCTTGTTGAGCTTATCTAGACCCTGTCACTGCTTCTTATCTATGATCTCTATCCGATCCAACTTTTGGCTGATATTACCCATGTCGACAGCTGGCGACTCTACTGTGCTACTGTTGAAGAAGATGTAGAAGGACCGGCATCAAGGCGTGCAATCCTATGGTAATAAATCGCCTGTGGGAGAGGCTTCCCTGAGTGTAGACATGGACCTAGGACATCACGGTGTTGTTTTCTGCAATCTCCTCATAGATGGTCCAGACCTGGTATTTGTCCTTGGCGAAGAAGAAACCTCCGCACGAGATGTTGACAAGCCCCTACAGCTCATGTGTCAGTCCACAAAAGAAACTATGAACGAGGTTGGGCTTGCTGATCTTGTGGTGTGGACACCTGTCGATGAGCTCTCTAAAGCAACCCAAGCTTCATGGAACTGTTCATTCGGGATCATTGTGAAGTTGTTGATCATAGATCTTGTTGCATTGGTCCGATCGAGTTGATAGTACTTGTTCAAGTACTCGATCCGGAGCTACTCCCAAGTGGTAACGACCCTTCCCAAATGCTTTAGCCAGTAGGCTACTCTGTCAACCAAAAAGAATGAGAAGGCAACCAGCTTGATGGTCTCTTTGTCCACAAATCTATTGTGGATGGTGCTACAGATCATCTCAAACTCCTGCAGATGGAGATGGGGCTCCTTGGTGGCTAGCCCATGGAACTTGGGCAGTATCTGAATAGTCTGGGGGTGAAGCTCGAAGTCACCAAGGATCTCGAGCAGCTGGATCCATCTGTAGGTGAGGGTTGCACCAGGATTGTGCAACTGCCTCATCGTGTGTGCTGGTCTGGCTGGCTCCTGCGGCTCATCCTGGCGTCCGACTCCACCCACAGCTCTGGGTATCTCTCCATCGGTTGGTCTTTATGGTTCCTCTCATCCAACTCTCATCTATGTGATCTCTCTCCTCACCTCTACCACGAATGCTCCTTGGTCCTTGATTTGTCTTTGCATGGTCTCCAAGGAGGCTAGTAACGTGTTGTTGATGGCAGCCTGGTCCAATACGTACATCGATCCTTGTGGTTGCTCATCAGTCCTTCCTTCGCTGCTGGCCATGTCACTAGTCTCTGCAAAGGCAAAAGACCCTAGCTCAGGTGTTGTCAAGTGAACATATAGTTGTATTGTACCTCAGATGTGGAAGAAGGATGGTCGAGGGGGAACAGGGTGGAGGCAAATTTGGGTTCAGAGAGCGAGTCTAAACTCTCTAAAACTGCCCTAGATGAACGGGGAGGAGTGCTGGAAAGCGGTGTTTCCAGAGGCAGCCTAAGGGATCTCCTTCCCATCACTGTGATGTGGGGATTTATGAAGAGTAGATCTGAGATGCAAACAAGATGAGAAATTAAACCCACAATTCACCTATGCAACGCAGTGTGATGATCGTAAACGATCAGTCGTTTATCTTGTCAAATTTTATTTAGGTGATAATTCAATCTATCAGAGCGGTTAAGCAAGCTGTTAGGAGCCTGATGCTCCCAGGAGACTGGCCCGAGTTCCTACAACTAATTATTTATAGCCAGTATGGGATGCAGACAGTTTATCCGATTTTCTTTTTTTATTTAAGTCCAAGAAAAGTGGGGGAGGAAGACGGAAAAGCTGATGCATGATCAAACACTATGATGCATGCAAAGATAGAAATGTGTATCTTGTTCCAACACTCTACGTGTAGGGTGATCCACGCATAAATTAAAAGACAGAAATAAACTACCTATATGATGCATGAGGAAATCGTCCCTAAGATGAAAAACTTCTATTAGCGAGAAGAGCTGGTAGTCAACCAATCAGAAAAGAGACCTGAGTCATGTCTTAGAGGTTGATTGGTGCCCACCACAGTGGGTCTTGCAAGTGTTGTATACGTTCTCTCCTGGCACGTGGTCTCTTAACTAATTAATATAACTTTTTCTTTTATTTGACTAAGTCCAATTATGTTCTATAGGAACAGGTACCTATTAGGGTGTTTGGACCTAGCAAATTACTGAGCTCAAGCAAATACAAATACTAAATCTAGGGGCCCAATCCTCGGGAATCAAATAGAAAATAAATGCGAAAAATCAAGAAAAACTATGGCAAGGTGCCCCGAGTGCACCGACACTCGGCAAAACAAACCCCGAATAATCCAAGTGTCCAAATGTCCAGAAATTCTAAGTTATTACAATAATGTTTTTGTAGAAATAAATCTATATAAAATAATTACTTTATTCTACTCCTCTGCTTCTCCTCAGATGCGATCCCCTCCAAAGCGAACCGATTCGTCCTCCAGGTGGTTCCTCGCACAAAAAGCAAAACAGAAGATTGTCAGAAAACAGTTATAATGGATAGATACGAAAAATAAAATAAAGAAATAAAATCAAACTACTAAGTCGTGCTCCCTAGCAATGGTGCCATTCTGATGACCTTGCAATCGACTTGGGTTAAGTATGGAATTAATCAAATGTCGTTGTGACCCAAATTAATCATTGCAATCAACAAGAAAAGTAACCACTCTCAAAAATCAACAAGGAATGTAAGCGGCTTCGCTATTTTATTTACCTGGTATAGAGACTAGGGTCGAACACAAGGAGCACGATTTAAAAACTAAGTAGTCGGATTTCAGAAAATGTAATATTTTTAGTGGTTTTAAATTTTTCAAAATTTAAATTTTTAATAAGATAAAAACAACACACAACACTCTTTTTGTATCTTTCCAAATTGTCAAAAATGCCCAAAAAATGTAATAAAAATATTTTTTGAGTTTATAGGTTTAATAATATTTTTGGTAATTTCTTGTATGATTCAAATGTTTTTGGATTTTCTAAAAATCAAACAGTGGTAAAAATTGTAAACAATGTACAACTAGGAGTAATTTGCAAATTAAAAATGTTTAAAATGCCCAAAACTCCATGGAGTGAATTTTATGATAAATATAAGGAAATGTCTACAAATAAAGATAGAAAACATTGTTTTTGGTTTTTTTCTATAATTTTATATGATTTTTATAAGTTTTTGAGTGTTTTGCAATTTTAGGGTTTTAGAGGGTATTTTCAAGCAAAATTAATATTTGAGACAAAAGATAACAAATTATAACTACAAGAAGTTTTGTGGAAGTTTTAATTGATTTTTTGAATTTTTATAATTTTCTTAACACAAACAAGACACTTTTATGAGTTTTTTAAATTTTTAATAATACATAATGCATGCAAATTAACACACAAAAATTACCATAAATAATGCACACTAGCAAGAGCTGTAGGTAATTTTTGGGTAATTGTGAAAGTAAAATTACTATTTATTGCATAAAATAAATGATGTGTAATTAAAATTAGTTCAGAGGGACCTATCTACAGTGAAAATAAATTTAAGGACCTAACGGATAACACATGTTAAAAATCTAAGGCCAACTAAGCAATTTATCCAAGAATCTCAGGCGCAACAAGTGATCCACAACTCACAGGGATATAAATGCAATTACTCAAAATAAACCATTCATTCCCGTAATAGATAAAGAGTTAAGACTGTAAACTAAAAATAATCCAGACAAAGAACGTGGGGACGCACGTAAACACAATCAAACTAGACTAAAATGCAAATAGATAAAAGTAGAAGGTCCAAACTGCAAATATTCTCAACTACACATATCATTTATTGGACTAAAACTGAATATAGAAAGCGATACGGTAAAAAGGAAATATACCCAGTTAGGGGCACGTGGCATGCACTCGTGGAGGCGGATGCTGACGGCTCTGATGGTGCTGCAAAGCTGATCTGACGGTCTGAGAAGGTTGTACGGACGTGCGGCTCAGATCTCGAAAAGATCTGATGGGACCGTTATCGAGTTGGTGTGGATGGACGGTCTTGATCAGAAGTGAAGGTGAGGGGCTATCGGACGGCTCCGGAGGGTGCTGTAAGAACTGAAGCTCGGTGAGCTTCGACCATGCAGATCTTGTGATCCAAGGGTCTGATCAGTTCATCGTGAGGTCAAACGCCTTCGTGAAGTACCTCGTCATCTGGTGGATGGTTCTGATGTGAAGGTAGACGGTGGAATTGGCTTGTGTGCTCCATCGCATGTCACTGTTGCGGCTGAGCAGAAGGAATACCATTCTGGTCTCTTGGTGTGTTCCTGCTCCTACAAAGGGTACAGTGACTCAGAGGGGTCTCTCCGGTTGTTTTATTGCGTAGCAAAGCAAAGAGAAGAGACAGTGGAGTGGAGCTCTGATTTCCGCCGAAGGTGGGGTAGGAAACCCGACTTAATCCTACTCCGATGAGCAGGATCCAGGGGGGTAGGTTGCGCTGGAAGATGAAGGGCGAGTAGAGGGAGCGATCTGTGTGGGCATATGGTTTATGTGGGGCTCCGACCGACTGGCCGGAGCGAGTGAACTGCGACGGCGATGGAGGATGAAATCGAACTTAATGTGAAAATGGTGGTGATATAATGGATACCTGAAGATACTGATGAGCTCAGGAGCTCCAGGTGAAGTGGTTGGCGAGGTAATGGCCTCAACCGGTCTGCGACAGACCAGGGAGGCTAAATGTGGTGGAGGTCTAGCCATGTAGCTTGAGCGTCGTTGATTCAGCACCAATCCTAGCTCCGAAGGTTGCTCCATTTAGTTGTCACTCTGCTGGAGGTAGCTAGGGGGCAAAACGGTGGTGAGGAATGAGCTGACATACGCTAGAAGCGGAGGAGAGTTTATATAGGCATGCTCAAGGGTCTAGAAGGATCGACGAGGGATTTGAAATCCAATAAGCAAATCCGATTGCGCCTAGGGATCCGTGAAGATCATGGATCCTAGGAGCGCAGTTGGGTGGTGGAATCGAGGCAAATGGATGTCGGACTCGGTCTAGATAAATCAGAGAAATCAGGTCCGGCAAAGGTCCTGTCGGGTCAGGTCAGGTGGGGGAGAAGGTTGAGCGAGGTCAACCTTCTGACGTGGACCAATCAGATTGCAGTAATTGATTTTTATAAATTAATTAAGGTTTTAAAATAAATTGGTATTGTATTATATACATGTGACCTTTGTACAATGAATTGTGGATTTTATTTTAATTTTATGTTTTCTAATTTTTATTTATTTTTATATTATTACTAGGGTCGTATATAAGTGTTACAAAATAATAAGATATTTATATTTTGTCAAAATAAATATAAATAGTTATTTGTACAAGTGTAGGTGATATGTACAATACACAGTGTACCCTATTTCTCTCTACTTATTTTCTTTGCGATCAGGTCAAGTCTTGATCTTCTCTTGGGTTTGGGTCACTCTGTATTTTTTCTAAATACATCCTTTATTTTCTTTTCTCTTTATTCTTTTATTTTTGAGAAAATAGTGTTAATTATGAGATATTAACAATGACATGTACATAGTTAATTTATTGTATTTACATGTATTTACATGTAGTTCTGCTAAAAGACAACGCAAAAATAAAAGAATAAAGAATGAGAATCGTAGATTCATCAGGATGCTAGTGGGGGAAGCAATCATGACGATGGACCACGATGGATTGTTAAGGATCACTAACGACGACGACGGCAGGAAGGTGGCCGTAAATGTAGGAGGAAGTGGTTGTGATGGTGAATGACGAAGGAGAAGGGGGTGGAGGAGGAGGTGGTCAGAGGAGGAAGGTTGGAGGGTGAGGAGGAGGGAGGAAGAGGGAAAGAGGTATGTCGGATTTTTTTCCATATGCCCCTCTTAACTATACCATGGTATGAGAAAATCATGGTTAAATTCAAATTACTGATGACTAAAGTAATGGAGGGGCACAAGTGATAAAACTGCAAGAAGGGGGGCACAACTGATATTCCCAAAAAGGGAGGGTCATAACTGAAATTGCAATATCTCAGAGGGGCACAACTGATAAAATCCTATTTATAATATATGTCCATATTTATAATAGAAGAAAACAAAAAAAATACATTAAAATAAAATAATTTACAAAATTACATAGATGAATATACTATACAAATGCATATATAATTTAATATCTGTAATTAATTAAGTATACAAATAAACTCAGAAAAATACGATAAAAATATATCTTAGTATATTAAATAAACTAAAAATTTAAAAATTTAGTGTATAAAGTAATAAAATATAAAATGTAAAATAAAAATAAAATGCTTAATATATATGTAAATATACCTATAAATATACATGTAAAAAGTAACATGTAATAAATTAACCTATAAAAATAAATAAAAATTGGATTAAAATACAACATAAACAATAAACCCTTTCACTTTATTACTTTTATTTAATTAATTCATTTATTATTTTCTTTTTATTTATTTATCCTTTTTCATCCGGTTTTATCTTCTAATGGTCCAGTTGGACTAATAAGAGGCGCCCAACTGTTGATCGCATGTCAACTCCTCTGCACCCTGCTCTAGTAGCATCAACCCTCTCTACACCCCTCCTTCTCGAATTTCTACACCATGATACACATCAAAATGGTCCTCGACTCCTTCATGTAAAGTATTCTCGATTCATCCCTCCATCTCGCTACCCTTCCTCTTCCTCATACACTTCTTGGTCCGCGTGAAAACCCTAGTCAAACTTCCATCGTCCCTCGCTTGTACATTAGCTCCACCTCCTCCTTCCTCGCATTTTAGGTTCCCTTCCACTACGCTTTATTCCCCTCATTTTTGTCCCTAGTCTTGAGCTAGGTGATAGCTAGCACTCCCTACCTTTTGAAGCGAGGAGGAGGAGTGATGAGGTGGTTCCCACCATCTCTGGTGGTCCGTCATTGTCAAGGTACATCTCGTTGGCTCCGGACAACTTGAGGTCGATTTTTCTTTCATTATTTTGGTTAGGCTTAATTCTAGTTCCATTTCTGCATTTTATTTATTGTTTTGATTACTTGTTTTTGCGTAGATTTAAGGATTAGCCTTTGCCAGAGCTCTTGAGCTCTGGCTATCCTTTGTTTCATCATACCACCCTTGTTACGACTCCACCCGACACCCCACTCATTACTCCTTCTGCTTCTCCACTTCCACGACCCATAAGATCCACCCAGATCATCATTGATATGGTCCATCGAGGTCCTTCCCTTTACCCTCACCGGACCTCACCGTCCCTTCACCATTTCACCTTCGACTTCCATCGATAATAGCCAGGACCCTTCCCTCTGTGTTGTCGTGCTCTTTACCACCTTTGCATGTCCTGAAGGGGGCACCTGAGCCCCCTTTGATATAGAGAACCACCTTCCAGGTCTTCTTGAAAAGCATTGAGCTCCAAGGGCCAATCAACGCCCCCGGACCCATTTGAGACCACTGGGAGGTGTAGAGAAATTGCATATCTCTAAACGAAGAGACCTCCTGTCTCAAGTCCAATCTGACGGAGGAGACGCTTGCAAGCGCGCTGATGAAACACGTGCTTCTCGCAATCCATGTTGATGATCCAAGTGGCGAATCTCCTGATCTCATCACACGAGATGCAATGACTTCTTCATGAGCGAGGTGCACCTAAGGAAATAGAGATCCACGAGCAAACAATGTGGCAGCATAACGACGATGCTGTGGTGATGGAGACTCTCTCTTGGGCTCCATGGTGGACGGCCACAATGAGAGAGAGAGGTCATGTAGAGAATGAGAGAGAGAGAGAGCATATGTTATTATCTTGTTGTGTTGTTGTAACTTTGAAGAGCAAGGGGTGTCTTTTCTTATATAGTATTTTGGGTTCCATGGATCCCAATCCATGGACTACACAAAATCAATGGATGAGATTGATTTGTGTTTCTTTTAATGGCCAAGATTTTGTTGTAAAAATACAACAAAAATTAATTTAATTTAGATTAAATATATATTGAAAAATCAATACAAATTAATCCCAAATTAAATCAATCAAGCATGGAGATCATGGAATGAAGATTGCCTCCTTCCATAATATGGGAGTTGATGGCAATCTCATGTAATCTCATGAGATTACATTATTCCATGGAAATATCCAAGATTTACATCAACACTTTTATTCTACAAAAATAATTCATATATTTTTTGTGAATATTGTAATCTTGCCATTGGGAAATTGTGAATCACATTCACAACCAAAAATAAAATGTAAATTACATTTTCAATTAATTGTCCAATGTGAATCCAATTCACATCAACATTTAACAAATGTAAGTTACGAATAGCTCTCTCTTATATATTGTAAATCACATTTATAATATATGTGATTAATATGGATAGTGCTATCCACATTATTCAGGAGTCACTCCAGACATGTTTTATCACTCCCTCGAAATAGAAGCGTCATGGTTATACTATCGTTTATGATCACATCATCCTCAGGTATTCTTAATACATGTGCATCCTGCATACTGGAAGACCCAGAACAAACTCGAAATTTTATATCTCTTTTAGACTATCTCCTTTAAGGTTTTATCATTAAGTTTCTCATTTGACTATTGGGAGTTTGTATCGATCATATGCTTTCCAAAAGCATATATCATACCCAGGTGTTGATCATATACTTTCCAAAAGTATATATCAAACCAACAAATTCAGTCAAGCTTCCAAAGCGAGACGGCCGTGCACGGAATTTGATTTTTCCCAATAAATCATGAGTTAGATCATGTCTTCCGGTTCAGTAAATGAACCTGTATGATCCCTTTGAGATATAGTATTACTCATATGCCCTGTCATGCACACCAACGCACCAATGTATAGACCTTGGTTAGTCATCAACCTATTGGTCTGCCAAATGTACATACTCAGACATATAATAACACATCTGTCTCTGGTTAGAGGATGCATGCCTATATCGTGACAACATACGACATAGGACTTTTGTTATCTCGATCTCATTAAGTCAACTCTTTGACCTAACTAATCTGACACCTTCGAATCTCTATTCCCATGTAGAGGACCTGCATTAAGAGGCCGGTCAGATATCAACCTAAATGAGAAAGGATTGCCATATCCTACTTAGGCTGGAGATCATCTCTTAACAATCATTTGACGGTGCTTGATGAGTCCTCAATCTAACTCCTTAGATATCCATCCAAGCACCAGCCTCTATGAATCAATAATTGAATTAACAACTGTATGACCATCAAGATGGCCATGGTACATAAGCCTAATTGTAGTTAGGGACCTATTATGAAAATTAATTATTCTTCATTTCAGAACAGGGAATGATATTCGCAATAACATTTATTGCATAATGGCTCGCTGTGGGCTCGCATGTCCAACAATCTCCCACTAGCCCAAAGAGCCATTAATGGGCTAATATTTAAACCCACACTCTTGTGACAATCATAGGCTATTTAAAAAAATAGCTAGGTAAGCTGATCAGTCACTCTATTCCCAAGTGACTACGCCAATTCCTTTTACGGCACTTGCATATCCCCTAGTAACATTGCTCGCATCCAATGCGAATGTTGCATCTTATGCAACCAATACTCAATATTGTCATTTATAGTGTCCTTGACACTACAACTCAATTATTATTATAACAAGTATTTCCATTATCCTTATCAGAATACTCTTATTCCTGGAGATCTCTATCTCCTAAGGTATCCACAGTTAAACCCTTTTAGATCTCTATATATAAAGTCTTAATTTCTTGAAGATAAGACTTAGAGATCGCTATCTCTAAAGTCTTGTCATCTTTGAAGATATTGCTATTGCTGCAATTAAGTGTTTTATCTCCATAATAGGATTAGTAACAATTTACTACTCCCATTGAATAACAAACATCTGGCTTTTGTACATATATAGCATACGCCCGGCTTCTTATAACTGATGCACACAGGCAAACAGTTTTAGCATACACTTCCTCAACTCCTTAATGTGCTATCCCTTTAGAAAGGTTAGTACCATATCTTAGGGGAAGGAAGACTTTCTTGGAATTTTCTAGAAAATGGAATATGTACAAGGTGTACTACTATTGTGATAGTCCCAATACCTTCTTTTTTTGCTTCTGAATACTTTCAGTGCTAAGATCTAAGAGGTATCCTTGAGTTCATATCTCAATGTATGGAATAACCAGTTTATAAAACACTTATTATTATATTTATATAATTCCAAATGATCAGGATATCATCTACATTTAACATGATGAACACAATATCACTCCCAGTAAGCTTCACAGGGTTCATCAAGATTCTATCTAAAATCATAACATTTATAATTTCATCAAATCCAATGTTCCAACCATAAGAAGCTTATTCAAGTCCATAGATGGAGTTCTTCAGCTTGCACACTTTTCTTTCCTCAACCATGAAGCCCCGGGGCTACTTCATATGAATATCCTCATAGAGGTATTCATAGAGGAATGCAATCTTGACTCACATCTTGAAGATGTCATAGTCAAGTTGTGTAGCTATAGTTAGCAATAATCTGACAAGTTTGAGCATGGTCACTAGAAAGCAAGTCTCATCATAATCGATATCTTCTTTTTGTGTGTATCTTGAGAATACGAATCATGCTATGAAGGTCTCTACCTTCTCATCATGTTCTCTTTTTCTCTTGAAGATCCATTTACACCTAACGGGTCTTACCCTTATAGGTGGATCCTCGAGGGTCCATATACAACACTTGTATATGAAGTCTACCTTAGACTTTTATTGCTAACATCCATCTTTCCATGTCATGATCCTTGGAAGCTTCATCATATGAAGTCCGATCAATATCAGACTTAACTGACACATGGAATCCATCCTCAAACTCGTTTGAAGAGATATTAGTGTTTCCTCTTTAATTGTCCTTTTCATTTCCACTTCAGGAGCCTCATTATCTTCTCAAGATTCAATGAGTTCATTTACTCCATTTTCATCTTGATTCTTAAGATAGTTGATGAATCTCGTATTCATCATGCTAAAATCCACATCTTAAAACCCTGGCTTAATCAACCCAATAAAAATCTCCATTAATTATGTATTTTTACCTTGTAAAATATTGTGTATAATTTACCTTAATTAATTGTATTCATTTTCATTTATTTTTATTGTAATTATTCTCTCATAAAAAACCCCCTAAAAATTAGGTAGATTAATTGTCTATAATTCACTGACCATTAAAAAGACTAAAAAAATACAAAAACAACTCAAAAACTAAAAGTCGGTGTTTTTAACCCTTTAAAAATACCCCCAAAAATACTTTTTGTACAAATGACCTCTTTTGGATTTTGTCCAACATGAAAGTTGTAGATCTCGTCGAGACGAGCAAATTTCATGTTTTGACTTTTTTCCTAATTTTACCTCTAACTATTTATTTTGTATTTTTCTTTGTTTTTATATTTTGAATTTTCTGATTGGGCCACGTGGCACCCTCTGGCCCACCCACATGGCCCGCCTCCCCTTCCGCCACCCGGCGCTCGCCTGGGCCGTCAGATCTCCTCCATCTCCGCCGTCCATCGCCGCTTCGCTCCCAGCCCTTGGATCCTACCCCAGATCTGATCCCATCCGCTCCTTTGCGCCTCCACCTCAGCCGTAGATCTCTCTTTGATCCAGTGGCTACTCACCTTCCACGTCACCCTTTCATTTCCCACTGTTAGATGGAAACCTATTTCCATCTAGACCATCCCTCTCCGCGCACCTCCCAGCCCTTCGATCAGATCCTAAGGATCTGATCTACGACATACATCTGCGCCGACACCTGGACCGTTGGATTGCATGATCCAACGGTCCAAAACCCGTCGTCAACCTCCAGCCCACCTCCAGCCTGTCGTTTCACCTTGCGACCAGTCCGCTCCCTTCCTATTTTGGAAGGTATCCCCGGTAACCCTATTGCTTCATAACGCCTCCTCGACGTAGTCCCGTCTTCCTTCTTCCTCACGTAACCCCCAGGACCACCCTCCAGCACTCCTTCACCATTAAAATCCCATTCAAAAACCCCCGACGACCACGTAACCACCGGACTTCCTCCCCCTATAAAAGCCTCCGCCCCACCTCTGTCACCCTCGTCCACCATTCGACGGGCAAAGGCTCAGCTTCCCCGCCCCTCCGGGGACAGCGGAGGGGCAGATCGTCGAGGCTAAGATGACCCAAGCCCAGGTGTTGACCCACGGCTGCCATGGCCGTGCTGCAGGCGCCACCACGCTCCGTTGAGCTCCGTGCCACGACCGGGCATGCTGGACGACGACCCCGAGCTCCGATGGAGCTCTCCCACAGGCCGATTCCTCCGCCATCAACACCTTGCTCTGGCGAGGTAATTTTCTCCTTTATTTCTTCGATTTTCCCAACCTCGTTACTCGCCTCCAACCTCACCTGACCACCCTCCGATCTTTGCCACTCATCGTTCATACTCGCCGACCACCCCTCCCTTCTCCAGACCCTTCCCCGCTCCGACTCCCATCTTCCCCTGCTCTGCCGGAGAAGAAGGCACCGGCGACCGCCTCTCGTCACCCCCATAACCCTCACTCACCTCACTTCACTCACCAAGCACCGCACGCTTCGACTAGATAACATCTGCAGGTATACAAGGCTTCAATGACCGGAATGTGCGTCGGAGCTCCTTCGAGCTCTTCTCCTCCGGCGAGGCTTCACCAACCGTCACCTCCGATCAGCCTCGGAGCCTCGCCACTCCTACGATCAGCCTCAGAGCCTCACCACTCCTCCAGGACCTCCACCAGGCACCCAGTCATCTTCTCCGACCTTCAGGCAAGCTAGTGCCATGCGGAGGAGCTCCATCGAGTATGCCGAAGCCCCGCCTTCTTCGGTGGGCCACGGAGGAGCCAGATGATACAGGTGCCAACCGATCATATAGATCGGTCGGCTTAGATGACTATACGTGGTGGACCCGAGCCTCCAGCCGAACCTACAGGCTCGAATCCACCGAATCTCCAGCCGAACCATCAAGTGAAGCCACGTGTCCAAGCCTCAGCCGCCTCCCGAGCCTAGGTCCCTCACGTGCACAACACGTGAGGCCCTAGGTAAATTACTTGAAAGACCCGGAACGTTTTGATATTTGCATAATGGTCCCCAAGCACGTGCCTCACGTGTGCGCTTGGGTAAATTACAGGGAGGCCCTCAATGTTTTGAAGATTTGCAAAAAGGTCCCTACACGTATGGAAAATTTATAGAGGACCCCAGGTGGTTTTTGGTATTTACATTTAGGTCCCTCCAGGGACCTAAATGTAATATTTATCTTTTTATTTTCTTGCATTTTTATTACAATTATGCCCCTGCATTGTTTTTAGCATAACTTGAGCATCGTAGGTCCAAATTGCATGATTTTAGTGTCGTTTTGATCCTTATTTCTTCCTCTACATCATGACATCTTTAATTTTCTCTTCATACACTGTTTTAAATGAAGTGAATTTTTGTGATAGATGGAGACCCTGCTCTCCTTGTCCTTGCTCTGATTTCATGATTGTTTTTATTGTTGTGATTAAAACGACCCTGATTTCGATTTCTATTATGTTGCTCATATTTTTAGAGTATTTGTAAACTTTTGTCTGCATATAAGTTCTCTTGCTTTTCTATCATGTATCCTTCTACATTTGCATAAAAATCAACTAAAACTTGCATGATCCATTTCGTTGCATTGTAATCTACATAGTGCATCCTGCATTTCCATGAAGACCTGAAATTGAGATATAATTTACACTTGTGCTTCTTAAATCAAAATTTGATAAATCCATTGAGTGGCTCATGTCCCTGTGTTCGACCTTGGTAGACTTGCCAAGTAAAAATATTCCACAACATTCAAAGGATTGTGGTTTTTGCTGAACCGAATTTGCCTCCTATACTACAGCAATTCACGATTATTAAAGAGGCAGATTTCTTGTTCATCAAATGGCACCGTTGTCGGGGATACAGCTTAACTTAAATTATTTGTTGAATTTTGATTTTTCTTTGTCGAATATTTTCATGTTTTACAAGTCCTCATTTCATGCATCATGTCTGTTGATTAAATTCCTCTGTATTTTTCTAACTTTTCTCTTTTGTGGCAGGGCCCATGAAAATTGAGGACGCTTGATCTTCATGGAGGCATGAAGTCGGGAGCTTCCGCTGAAGAGGCTGCAAAAGAAATTGTGAAGAAATTTTAGGAGCCTTCATCAGTCAGCCTGCATTTGCGTACTGTAAAAAAAACTTGCATGTATATATTGATTTCCAGTTTTTGCATGTTGTAGAAAAAAATAATATAGATCACGTGATGATCTACCCCCCCACATACACACACACACTTGCACATATACACTCACCCCCCTATGTATATTTTACAATTTCTCTCGCTCTCTCTCCGATCTCCCTCGTTTGTAAAAATACCCATCCCCTCCGCCTGTGTATCATAGTATAAATACCTCTCCAAATACAGACCCCCTAAACTCAGGACCTTACTTAGGCTATTTGTATCCTAAGTATGGGGGTACCCACATGCTCATCCTTCCCTCGTGTTGTCTTCTTAATACTTAGGTCAAATTTCGAGCTAAGTATAGGGGACCCTCCTCAGTTCCGCTATATCACCCTATATTTGATCGAGCCATGTCTTCATGACACTTGTGCTATGAGGACATAGCAAAATTTAAGTATGGGGGGGGTATACCGTATACTACTGTATATTTACTTTAGCCATAGCTCGTATTTTTAATCCTTTTTGAAACTTTTGTTTTCGAGCTTGTTTTTGGTGAACCTGTGAACTGAGTTTTGTAAAAACCTTGTAAATTGTTTTCTTAAAAAAATTGAGGGATTAATCTGTGTAAATACTCCTTTAAAAAATTGAATTTTATTAAAAAAACCTTCTTGGAATTAGACTCTGACTACTAGACTTAGTAGACACTTTCAGTGAGGAAACTTCGGTCTCCCTTAGCAGAGTGGGTGGTTTAGAGGACACTGCAGAAGGCACCATCCTTAAGGAACACAGGTCCGTTTATCAGCCCGTACTTACAACCATACTGGCTGAGAGTAGATACTTTTATTCATTTGAGCCTGGTCCAGTGATTGTCTCTCCCAAGAATTAAAAAAAATGAAAATTAAAATCCATAAAAATATGCAAAAGTTAAAAATCACACAAAAATCACCAACTAAGGAGTTGGTGTATTCCTAACACAAACACATTCACTCAAGGCTTGAGGATTTTGAGGACACTGGATTTCTGTGATCTTGAGAGTCTGAGTTAACATGCCTTAGTCATTAGGGTTTTTAAACTTAAATATCCACACTTCCCTAGTTTGAAAGATTTGAGCGTTATATTGCACTCTTCGTCTCTACTTTCAAAAGAATATGATCAACACAAGTCACTTTCACAACTGCATGATTGATGAGATGAGTTGAGATATCACTTGAGGAACTAGGACTAGAGATTTGAGTTTAGATCCGATCTAATGATAGTTGAGGATGGGATAAAGTTAATGACGGCTGCAGAAAACCTGAGTGTCAGCAAAATCCTAGCCAGTATGTGAACAAGATTCATATGCTATCTCTTTGATAATGACCTAAGTGCCATGGTGTGATGAAACTTAATGAAAATTGATGATCAGTGTGCGCCAACTTTTGGTAAAAGCAGTGGAGCTAGCCAACAAAAGAAAAGAAAATAAATGTCAAAGAAAAGCTCTAAATGCCAAAGCCAAATTACAAATGAGCTTCCACCAATGGCGAGCGCTCCCAAAGATTGTCAAATCCACTTGGACCAAGTGCTAATTAGGACCAAGGAGTCGGGCTGACACCACAAAAAAGGCTCTGCATCATAAGATATACAAGTCTGGGTGTCGAAGGTATCTTAGATACTCAGAAAAGACACATCCCAGTGTACTCCCTGAAAAACAAGTGCAGACGAATCCAACTCTCTTGACAGATACATTGATCAACGATCTAAAAATTTACATGTGTTGAGTAAAAAGGCACTCGAGAGGCCCCTTGTTCCAATGTGAAGGAGAGAAAAATAGACACAATCCCATTCCCTCCATCATCTGGCCATCCATCTACACTTTCAAGTCTGACAAACTAAAGAGACGGTTAACTGAAGCAAGAATAGACTTATTCCCTAGTATTGAGGATGAGGTCTAGAGGAGAGTCTTTGGGACTGGAACTTTGAGTGATGCATTGACTCGACTCTTATGAAATGCAGTACACGTAATGTCATATCCTTATATTATATATACAAAAAGAGAGTCTGATAATTAGAGAAGTTGGATTCCTTCTGACTAAGGCTTGGATAAACCCAGAATTTTAGGATCTCTTAAATTAAGTGTCTTCGAAAGATTGAGCCTTGAAATCTTCACTTGTACTGTCAGGAATTAATCCGACTCCTTCATTCTTTAGATGCTTGAGGACGAGCATGGGTTAAGTATAGGGGTATGATGAATCTCGTATTCATCATGCTAAAATTCACATCTTAAAACCCTGGCTTAATCAATCCAATAAAAATCTCCATTAATTCTGTATTTTTACCCTGTAAAATATTGTGTATATTTTACCTTAATTAATTGTATTCAATTTCCTTTATTTTTCTTGTAATTATTCTCTCATAAAAAACCCCTAAAAATTAAGTAGATTAATTTTCTATAATTCACTGACCATTAAGAAGACTAAAAAATACAAAAACAAATCAAAAACTAAAAGTCGGTGGCCATGGTATATAACCCTAATTGTACTAAGGGACCTTATAAATGCATTCATTTATTTAATCTCATAAGTGAGTAAAATAGATCAATAACCTTTATGTATATATCAAAATATTATAATAATATTTATTGTAGAAATGGTTCACCCCCAGTCTCACATGGCTAACATGTACGCCATGTTGTTAGTCTGTGAGCGGCTAGTATTAGCCATCTACTCGAATACCTTCCAGACGGTATCTGCTCCCTTAGATGTATAACTTCCTCCACAAGCAGCACTCACGAAACCCTGCATCTCAGGGGGTGAGACCACTGAATAAGGCCTGAACCAGAATGGTATTCTCCATACCATGGTAAGGACACTTCTGTAATTATTCCTTGAACCTCTCCAATGCATCACAAAAAGCTCATTGGGTAATTAGGTGAAGCTCGTAGTGCTTTGCATCTGATTAATTCTACTTAATGTTAGCCATGGGAGCCCGAGGAGAACCATTCCTACAATAAATGTTATTGTAATGTTTGAATTATCAATAAACGTTATTGATTCTTTTCACTCCCTCTCAGAGATTAAATGAATGAATGCACTATAAGGACCCTCTATACAATTAGGGTTATGTACCATGGCCATCATAATGATCATACAGCTATTTATTCAATAGTTGAATCATAAAGGGTTGTGCTTGATGAATATCTAAGGAGTTAGATTGAGGACTCATCAAGCACTGTGAAATGATTGTTAAGAGATGATCTCCAGCCTGAGTAAGAAATGGAGATCCTTTCTCAATAGGCTGATATCTTACCGGATGTAGGTCCTAGAAAAACCGGTGATTTACCCTTTAATAATGTAGAATTAACGATTTCGTTGTAGTTGGATAAATCCACGATTGATTAAAAACCGCTATATTAATTAATTGTAAATTAAAGCGAGCAGTTGATTTTTTTACTTGGGTAAGTCCAAGGTCGAACGCAGGGAGACAACTGTCTCCTTAGGTTGTCTTTTAGTCGAACAAGAAATCGGGTTTTCAGAGAGATGTTTTTTGGTATTTTTTATGCAAATAAATGATACAGATGTAATTTTGACAAAGTTTGAGGGCTAAAATTTAAATTTTGATCAAATGAATTCCAAAAACCCTCAAACTTGGCCAAAATTTGAAATGCAATGAAATTTAACTCCTGTAATTTTTTGAGATTTTTGGATGCAAAATGAATTTCTTGTGAATAAATGAATGGGAACAATGAAATTTTCACTAATTAATTATGATAAATATTAAATCTATTTATTTTCAGGAAATAAAATTATCTAAGATATACCACAAGGTGATCTATCACAAAAAAATCCTAAACCCTGAAAATATTGGATTTAATACCAATTAAAAATTAATTACTGAAATACACGAAGTGATTTTTAGAGAGAAAAATAATTAGGCAAATGTAATTATTTTTTGGCACAATGTTATTAACAATTAATTCTAGGATCTGTGAATTTTTGGCAATTTTTGGAGCTATGGTTAATTTTATATGAATTTTTAAGCGTGAAATGGGCAAAATATACTAATTCTCGCAAGAATATTAATAACTAATTAATCACAAAGCATAAAAATATCAAGCACATACCACATTGTAGAAAACTAATTGTAGAACAATGAGCAATTTTTGGAATAATAAAATGATGTAATAATGTAGTTCAAAATAAATAAGAACTCAGGGGTCTTGATGCAATTACAATAAATAATTAATGCATAAAATGCAGAGCAAGGACTAAATTGTAAATATTGATTCTATGTTGGGGGAGATGTGCAAAATGCCCAAGTGATCACGGGCATAGCACGTGACCTTGGACGGCGGGGTTGATCTATGAATAAGATGCTTCTTCAGGGCTTTAACGCAAAATGTCCACCTGCACGTGTGTATCACGTGTGGGGTCTTCTGGAATTAGGCTAGTATTTGGGGTTGCTTTGCAAAGTTACCACACCTCACGTGCTTAGCACATGAGGGTCTTCTTGGTCCTCACACCTGGCGGAGAGAGGGGCATCCCAGTGTTGGAGTAGCCATGCGTGGGTGGTCGAGCAGCGGGGAAGGAGAAGCCAGGGGGTGGTGCGTCCTCGGGCTTGTGCGAGGCGGTCGGTGGCAGCACTTGGCCGAGGCGCAGTTGCCTATTAGTGGACCTCGTAGTGCTCTACGCTGGCGAAGGTGGGGGCCCTGTGGCGGAGTGGCTGGATGATGCTGCCTTGTGCGGGCTGCGAGCAGGTGGTGGAGCGAGGCAGCCCTTCGTGCGGTGAAGCAGAAGGAAGAGATGTGAAGCTGGGGCTCTGTGCAAAGGATGAAGACCTGACAAGGGGTCCGATAGAGGAACATGGGATATGGGTGGAAACAGTGGATGTAGAAAAAAATGGAAGGAAGAAGATGAAACGGGTATGGAGTGGGGAGTTCTTGCCTAGGATTGGAGCGGCGGAGGACGGCTCCTGGTTATCACCTCGAGTCGCGCGGCGGACGTGACGAGGCTTGGAAATGATCGCGCCTGAGGCTTTCGCCAGAGAGAGGAGTCCATGTCACAGACTCCTCCTCCAACTCTCTCGTTCCTTGATGATGGTGGATGCGTGATGGGGAGATGGGGGATGGGGTTTTATAGGGAGGCGCAGAGGAGGAGATAACGGATGGGATAAGGTGGTTGGCGTTGGTTGCATGGCATCTGCGAAGATAAGGGCGGAGTTGATGGCTGGTGGTTGCGCGGTGTTGGCGAGGACGAAGGCCCGGTCGTTGACTGAGAGAGAAAGGGGGAGAAAAGGGCCTCACGTGCATGGCACATGAGGTGAGAGGATATAATTTTTATTTTTTATTTTTTATTTTTTTTATTATAAAAAAATGAAAATAAAGGAATTAAGAGGCTAAAAGTGAGTGACACGTGGTGGCTCCAGGAGCTGCCACGTATTAACTCCAAAAAAATTAAGAAATAAAAAGAAAAGAAAAACTCAGAAGAAATAGCAGACGACCTTGGATTGAAAAGTATTAAACAATGAAATTGCTCGTCTCAATGAGATCTACAACTTTCATGAAGAGATCAAGAGCAATAGAGGTCATCTGTGCAAAACGATATTTTTGGAGTACTCTATCTACATAAAATACCTTGATTTTTGGGTTTTGTAATTTTTTTATGACTTTTAATGAAGAGAAAAATCGAGAAAAATAACGATAAAATCAAGGATAAATATTTACACAATAATCTAATTTTTTGGATTTTAACGAAATAAGAAAATAGAGAAATAAAATAAAGAAGAGAAAGTAAGAAATTTGTATAAACTCACGACGGACACTCGGACTTGGTCAGTTTCTTTGATTTCAATCTTGACTTGGATTTGGATTTTTGTGGTTTTTATTAAAACTTTCATCAAAGAATAAAAAGGAAGAAGAAATAAGTAAAAAAGAGTTAATTATATACATAAAACAATAGGTCAAAATGTGTAAAAGACAAAATGCGCAAAAGAGAGCCAAAACCCAACTTTCACATACGAGCTCCGATTTTTATGAAATTGATCTTGTTTTGAAGGACTTTGGATATATATTACTTTAAAAGTAAGTAGACCCAAATCGGACATTGTATGAGGAAGATATGAGCATTTTAGTATGTTTGGTCTGGAATTGGAGTTTCGTCTCACGGGTCAATTATTTGGGTTAGTAATTTTTTTATTTTTCCTTTAACCTTGTTAGTGATATGTACACAATGGAGTTGGTTTGAGGTGATTTGGAGTTAGCATGAATTATTTAAATATACATGAAGTTGAATGCAAAAGTGAAGATGATTGTGAATGCAATTATGAGTGTTAAAATGCAAATATTAATTTTACATGCATGAATGGTAAATATGCAGAATAGATGATGAAATGCAGCTAATTACTCGGGAACGAAGCTCTATTTTCATCTTTTAGTATGATGAATCGTGGATTCATCAACGCCGTATGCTTAAACATTGCTCGTCCCCGAGCAACTAGAATGAAATGTAAAAGTGAAATGATTTTGGGTTCCATAACAAAGTCATGAACAAAAGGTGAAAATGGAGCTAGACCCGACCTTTGGATTAATAGTGTGGCGGAACTTCTGTGAGATTTAGGATTTTAAAATCAACAGCCCTCTAATTCTACATATCATTGTAACAGATTCGACTCAGAAGTCATCTTAGATCAATCCTTCTCCCAAAGCATATCCCATGAACATTGAACAAATGTCTCATGTATGTGAAAGTTTTTAGCTCTCCCCATCAAGAATGTCAGATGACCATGCAAACCCTCTCCCAGTAACTCGTCCTCGGGGAGTCAGGTATTTCCTTCTAAGGTTTGTCGCGTTGTGTTCCCAATCGAAAGAGGGAAAAGTTAGAAGAAAGAGAAAAGAACTGGAGGGTGACCAGTGTAGTCACCTCTCCTTGTGAAGCTGGCCAGTTTAGCCCAGTCTCCACTAAGATCTGCAGGTTTTCTGAAGCTTGGACCTTTTTGGTCAGATATTTATTTGGTAATTTGGTTTCTTTTTGGTATGGAGTTTTTTGTAACTCCACACGGATCTTTTTGTGCCCCTACGAATATAGAATCTTTTTTTCCGTACATGTTTTGGGGTCTTGGAAAAAAAGTATGCCCAGCCGTCCATCCCTTTTCCGAAGCTTTATTTCAATCCATACTCCGATCTTCAGATGTCCATGCAACCAGAAAGAGACCCACACAGTCTTCCAACATCCCGTCCAAGTTGAGCTAAGTGCATAGTGTGAGAGAACAGGTTTATTCCTTACTCAAAAGATATACCCAGAATTCGGAGACCAGGTTAGACACTAAGAGTCAATGGATGTACATTGTTATGCTAAGTCAAAAGACCTGAAGCTTCTAAAATCCTATTTCTTGGTGAAGTTCCTCTGGAAATTAGGTAGATTAAGGTCAAATTAAGTCCACTCTCCACTTCTACTCACAAATCGGTTCAGAACCCAATAACTTTTCACTTTGCATATGCTAGATATGAAAAATGAAATGCAGATGCATATGAGGTGAAAAATGAGGTCCAAGATGATTTTTTTATATGAATGCCAGAATGATATGCAAGGGAGATTTTTTTGTTTTGTTTTACCCATCCTGTAGTTAATATATATGAAAATACGCGAAAGTACGAGCTATGGGTAAAGTATATATGTAATATATACAAGCCCCCTATACTTAGCGTGTGCTATGTCCTCAGAGCACAAGAAGCGACAAGAAGACAAAGCTCGTGCTAAGCGTAGAGAGAAAAAATAAAAATAAAAATAGAAAAAAAAAGTCAATCACCCCCCTATACTTAGGCTCTACTCAGCCTAAGTATAGAAGAAGAAGAGGAAGAAATGGAGCGGTTGAGGTAAAGAGGAGAAATGGATGGATATATACAGGCGAGCATCGGTCCCCCTATACTTAGGCCCTGGTCAGCCTAAGTATAGGACAAGAATGAGTGTAAGAACTGATGAGATCTGGAGAATATACGGATCGATTTGAGGAGTAGAATGATGAATAAATACATATGACATCGGTCCCCTCTATACTTAGGCCTTGGCCTAAGTCTAGGAAGAAAATATACAAGGGAACCGATGGGGGCGAGGGAAAGGTTGGCCGATGATCAAGGCGGTTTACGACCGATCCTTTTAAGGAAATGTGGTGGAAGGGAATATTCATTGGAAGAAGATGAATCAGACGATTCCCAACCACCGTCA
Source organism: Ottelia alismoides (assembly GCA_037367405.1). Lineage (NCBI taxonomy): Eukaryota > Viridiplantae > Streptophyta > Magnoliopsida > Alismatales > Hydrocharitaceae > Ottelia > Ottelia alismoides. The sequence goes on along the minus strand of JAZKJV010003063.1, from coordinate 348,387 downwards.
GAGTTGTCATTGAAATAATAATCAAAGGTCACGTCACTCCAATTTTTATTTTTGAGCTTTTTTCTTAGAGCATGCTCATTTTTTGGATCAATCTTTTCTCCCTCTAAATATTGAGATGAACAAGTATCGGTATGGTCATAACATATTGTTCCCGTGTATTGACTAGGACCAAGGGAGTCGGCCTTAGATGAATAATAGGGAGAGATAGGGAAATTCCAACGTGGGTCGATATATGACTTCTTGTTCCGATTAGGCTCTAGATTCTCCGAACTGAGCTCTCTCATACTGCTCTTATCCTCCGAATCTAATGAGTAATCCTCAAGAGATATTTTATCCGAAATATTGAAAGTGATATTTTTGGTTGGTTCAAGTGGTATTGTTTGTGAGGTGTTGCCCATGAGTTCCCTATCAGATGAATCTCCATACAAATAGTAATATTCTTGTAAGGTCAGCACATGTCCTGTGTATTTATTCTCTGTTGGCTTTGCGTGTGTGGACTCAGGGAGATCTGACATAGCTTTGTCCAGATGTGGTGAATCAGGTGTGTCTCGGTTGATTTTGTTCACCTTTGTTGACTCGTCAGTCGTTTCATAAGATGTCTCCCCTTCATTTGAGTATGTAATAAGTGGAGAGGTCTGAACATATGAGGGATCTTCTATATCAAGACTGACGGTTTCTTGTTCGGTTGTCTCAGGGTTTAGTGTGTCGTCGAGAATTTGATCGATTTGGTTTATGTTCGGGAAAATGATATCTTGAGTCCCACAATTAATAGTCGCTCTAGCGGAAGCTAGAAATGGCTTTCCCAAAATAATGGGAGACTCAGATAAATCTCCTCGGTGTTCAATGTCCAAGACAATAAAGTCCACTCTATGAGTGACACCTTGCAAACTAATGGCGACGGAAATGATTCCTCTTGGTCTTTTTGTGGATCGATCAGGAAACTGAACGATCACTCTGGTCTTTCTGAGTGGTCCGAGTATGAGTCTGTCAGACACGGACTTCGGGAGGATATTCAGTGTAGAATTCTCGTCAATCCGAACATTATTAAACTCAATATTCTTAATTTCACATGTCATTTTGGACAACTATTTGACTTTCTGGACTTTGTTTGTCTGGGTCAGCACCATTGAACTGGCCATAGTGATTAAATAATATTCTGTTATATATCTTTTCTTTCTTGCCTTCTTAGGTGATAATCGACTCTTCACAAATCTTTGAAGATCGAGAACATACTCTATGGCCTTGATTAATAGAAGCTCTAAGATCAGACTTTTGCAAAATGCTTTTGTATTGATATTGTCTAATTTTTTTTTAAATTTTCTGAATTTTTTATTTTTTTGGGATTTTCACTAAAGTCGGTAGGAGGGTCAGCGATCTGTGGTGCTTGTTTGTGGGACTCAAGCACCTGATGAGTCTTGGGTTTACTCTGTGATTGTCTTGATTCCTTTTGGTTGATGATCATGTCTTTTACTATTTGGATGACATTATCAAATTGTTCGGTCAAAACCTCAGTCCTCTTATTGATCCGAGCTATGTCATCCATTTTCATCTCATGACTTGAATTTGAGTGACTATGCTCGGTATGTCGCGACATTGGCATTTTCTCTTGAACCGATATATAGTCAGCTTCTGTAATTAGGGTTTGGTCATGAGTCCAATTTCCTTGACTTTGGGTGTCATCTTTGTGGTCAAAGGAAAAATGATCATACTCGAGTTGTGGATCCCCGAGTAAAAGATGGTTCAAACAAGGAATTTTCATACGTAACCGGGAATCGTGTTCCTCTATCAAACTCGATTACGCCAATATTCATCCTCGAGTCCGCTCGCTCCATTGTATCTTCAAAGAATATGTCCGGTTCTGTGAGTGGTTTGTATTTTAAAGTTTCAACCAAGGGTGGGCGGGTGGGTGAAGAGAATGGTGGCTGGGAGAAACTACCTTAAAGAGAGGGTTCCTATGGAAAGAAGGTGGATACGAAGATTGGGAATTTGTTATGTGACTGCAACCCATGGAGTCTGGGTATGAATGCCAATATTTCGTCATCTTCGAATGTATTAGAAGAAAGATTTGTGAAACCACGATCTTTGTGTGCAAGTATACTGCCCCACAACTCAATACACAAATGCAAACCCTGATTTCACCAACTCACACAGTGAAGGACCCGAAGCTGGTCCGATAATCTGTTTGGTTTTAAGAATGATTTTCAAGCAAAGTTGGAAAGCATTACGTGATGGCCTATAGGGAAGTCAGCATGGGAATAGAGCTTTGGGAATAAAGATTAGTTAAGCTGAAGAGTTGATTTAACGAGATCAAGATAACCAAAGTCCTAAGTCGTATACTGTCACGATAGAGGCACACATCCTATGACCAGAGAGAGATGTGTTACTATATGTCTAAGTATGTACATTTGGCAGACCAATAGGTTGATGACCTAATCAAGGTCTATATACCGGCGAGCTGGTGTGCATATGAGGGCATATGAGTAATACGATCTCTAAAAGAGATCGTACATGTCACTTGTGAATCGGAAGACATAAGCTCACTCATGAGGTATTGGGACCTATCAAATTCCATGCATATTCATCGTGCTTTGGAAGCATGACAAGAATTTGAAGGTATGATATAAGCTTTGGGAAAGCATATGATCGATACCAACTCCCAAATGACCAAGATTGAGAAACTTGATGATGAAACCCTAATGATGATAGTGATAAATTGATCTTTATCTTCAGGTTTATTATAGGTCTTCCAGTGTGCAGGATGTACAGGTATTAGGAATACCTGAGCGTGATGTGATCACAAATGATTGTATAACCATGACGCTTCCATTCCGAGGGAGTAATGAAACAGGTCTAGATTTTAGTGACTCCTCTCAGTAGAGAAGTAATCTGATCTTGGCCCAAGTGTTGGAATTTAATCTGAATGAGACTCAGATGCAATGAGAAGATTAGATTTATGTTCCTTATTTAATCAAGCATCTAGAGAGGTTCATGAGATATGGATTTAAGATGTGATTTCAATATCCAAGTCACTATACGTGGAACGTACAATCGCCATGTCCTTATCTCCAAGTATTTGTGGAAAAGCGCATTATTCTTGAAAGGGTTCAATAATAATTCTATAGTTGAATTTTATCCAAACATTGAGAAATGGATAACTAAATGTGATTTATTTATCATGGATAATGTGAATTTGATTCACATTATTTGGATGCATGAGAACGATTATCAAATATAATTAAATGTGATTCAATTATTACGGATAAGAATAATGTGGATAGCAATATCCAAATTATTCATAATATATTATAAATGTGATTTATAATGTATTAGAGAGAGCTTATTATAATTCACATTTGTTGATAAATTATTAATGTGAATGTGATTCACAAATTTCCAATGACAAGATTGCAATATTCACAAAATAATTATGAATTATATTTATTGAATTATTTACAACAAATGTTGTTGTGAATCTTGGCGATTTCCAAGGAATAATACAATCTCATTAGATTGCATGGAAATCCCACCCTTCCACATTAGAAGGGTGGACGGTCACCCAATCCTATTAGGAATGGGTGACTGTCCACTCTATTATATGGAAGAGTGTGACTTCTATTCCATTATCTCCTTGTTTTGATTGATCTAATTTTGGGATTAATTTATATAAGTTTATCAATATATATTTAATATAAATTAAATCAATTGTTGTTGTAATTTTACAACAAAATTTTGGCCATTGAAAGAAGCACAAATCAATCTCATCCATTGATTCTGTGTAGCCCATGGATTGTGATCAATGGACTCCCAAAACTCTATATAAGAAGAGGCACCCCTTTCTCTTCAAGGTTACAACAATATCAAGCTCTCTCTCTCTCTCTCGCTCTCTCATTTCATTCTCACGCCCTCTCCCTCTCTCTCTCTCTGGGTGGCCGTCCACCCATACCCTAGAGGGAGACCCCACCATCGTCGCATCACCGTCGCGATGTCGCTGCAACCGCTCTTCGTTCACCATCTTCCTTTGGTGTGCTTCACTCATGAAGAATATGTGTGATCTCATGTGACGAGATCACGAGTTCTTTGCTTGGATCAACATCTTGGATTGCGAGAAGCACGCGGTTCATCCACGTGCTCGCAAGCGTCTCCTCCAAAGATCAGACTTGAGATAGGTGGTCTCTTTTCTTAGAGGCTCGATTACAACCACGCTACAAGAGGTATTCCTTTTATCTATTATATGGTTTAGATTAAACGATCCAAGAAGTGTTCTTTAATCTTGTGGTTTCATCGCATGAATTTTTTTTAAAATTCCGCTACATCGAGCAACTAGTGTGACTAGTCGTTCTTGATCGTATATGATACGATCCTCACGCATCCATGATGTACTTAAGGATTATTCCATATCCTTCTAGTGGTATCAGAGCCTTAGGTTGGAGGTTTTGGATACGATCTATAAACCTAGGAAGACTTGGGTTCACTAGGTTTTGCGAAAATTTTATCGCATTTCATTTTCGCATCCATGTTTAGTGAATATTTTCGGCCATGTTTAAATTATTTAAACACTAAGATTATCATTTGAATTTTACTCTCCATTAAATAAGGAAATCGTGGGATTTGAGTTTGTGTAATTTGGAATCCGATTGCTCAATTTGTGATAATTTTAATGAACATGTATCCACTATTTCAGGGATGGCGAATTTTGGCGCAATTAAAGGGCTAGTTACAGTTTTGAAACGTCAAGAAATGCGCGCTAATCACTTGGGGTTCTGTTGTAAATCAAATTAGCAAACTTTGGAAACTTATTTTGCATGATTTGGATTTAAATTGATTATTTAGTTAGTGAGGGTCACTGTTGGAAATTACATTCCTTATCAAGAATCTTGTGATTGTCATTTAATCAATTAGTGAAATTAATGGTTAATTTTCTGGAATGATTATGGATAAATAGTTTATAAATATTTAATGATAATTATTTTCTTAAATGGCATTGCCTTAACCAAAAATTGATTAGATATGATCTAGATCACAAATTGGTTACATGATCTCATTTCCAACAAACAAACTTACTTGAATAGGAAAGGGAATTTGTTTGCAAATTTCCTTATAATCAAAATGGTTTTGATTATTACTATATGGTATAACTTCTGTTGAAAAGCAATTATCATCTTAAAGACATAATGATCAATTTGGCATTATCCTAACCCGAGGCGGATATGGTGTCTAGTCGGGGAGTGTTGGCGTAGCATGTTGCACCGTATGCGGTCTGTCCCACTCCTGTCGGTACTGGCCATGATAGCGGGTAGGGAAGGGATAATGTTGGAGAGATCATGATGTATTTTCTAATTACTAAAATTCGAATTAATGCGTACTTTGATATTATACCATCCTTACGAGTAACAATCAAGTTTGTTGATTAAATTAGATTGATAATTGGTTTAATACGATTAAATTATTTATATCTAATTTAAACACTCTATTATGAATAGATGTGTATTTCCCTTGGAAGAATTAATTATATGAATATGATTCATTATAATTAATTATAATTTGAATATGAGATGGAGGATCACATAAGTGACATCCATGGTCTCCTGTCAAGTCAAAGGGTTCTGTCGCCAGGGATTGTATGTAGAAGACACATGTCTGAAGTGACAGCTCCTGCATACAATTGCGTCTGGATCGGGCTCTTTGCTTCTCGAAAGATTAAGATCGTATACGTAGTGACCCCAATATTGAGTCCTCATATTATTGTGGCGATATTAGATTGTGTATAGCGAGTTTTAAGCATGTTGATGATTGGTTCAATTAATGATGGGTCAACATCACCTTAGGGGTGGTGGGCCCGGCTGTTAAAGATCGAATTGGGAAATGCAAGTTGGACTTGCAAGGCAGAATGTGTTCCCACTTCTTTTTGTCCGAGTTACAAGTTCTCATATTATTGGGATGTGACAAAGGTAAAAAGGAGATCCCAATTCTTGCTAGAGATATAGCGGTAAGTATATCTCTTGCTTTGAAAGTAATTAAGGGAATGAACTTTCAAAGTTGAAAAAGCAAGATTAATTTGATTAGAAATTATTAATCAAATAATTTTAAACTGAATATATAATTATTTATATGTTCTAATATAGTGCATTCTTAATTTCAGAAAATGAAGTCCATGAACACACTTTGTAGGCTTCTGGAGGTCAATCAATTAACTGGACCAAATTATTCGGATTGGATCTTAAATTTAGATCTTGTCCTTTAAGATGAGCGCATATCTTATGTGTTGTCAAAGAAATTATGCACAGACCCAAAGACTCTGGAAGAAATCAAATATAATGAAAAGTATAATGAAGATCATAATCTAGCGAGGTGTTATATTCTGGATTCATTATCCAATGTGCTGCAGAAGCAACATGTGGAAATGAACACTTGCCATGATATTATGACATATCTGAGGGAAATGTTCGGTGACGTAAACCGCACACAGCATTATAATATAATGAGAGAACTTATTCGCTGTAAGATACAGGAGGGGACCTCTGTCAGAGAGCATGTACTCAAAATGTTTGGGTACCTTTCTGAGTTGGAAGCTCTAGGTGCTAACCTGTATGCAGATATGCAGGCTGACTTCGTTCTGTTGTCGCTTCCTAAGTCTTTCAACAACTTTGTGGTCACATTTCACATGAGCAAAGTTGATCATACTAATGCTAGTCTATTGGTTGCATTAAAGTATGATGAAGACATAATGAGGAAGGATGGCCCCTCTGGTAGTGCAATGGTTGCACAAGTCAAAGGAAAGCGCGATCGGAAGCAAGGTTCTCGGAAGGGCCCAGCCTAGAAGAGAAAGAAGAAGAGTCAAGGCGTTGTCTCATCTTCCAGTGCATCCACATTGATAGCGTTTAAGAAAATTGACATTTGTCACCACTGCAAGAAGCCGGGGCACTGGAGGTGTAATTACTTGGAATACATGAAGTCTGTCGATAAAGGTAAAGCCCCTGCAGGTACGAAATCTACTTTCATCATTGAAACTAATTTTCTCATTGGACGAGAAGGTAGTTGGTTTGTTGATTCTGATGATTTTGTTCATGTATGCAATTTGTTGCATCTATTTCAGGAAACTAAGAATCTCGAAGAAGGGGAGATAGTCATCCTTATGAGATCTGATGCAAGTGTTGCAGCAGTCGCCGTCAGGACCTGCCGACTATCGTTATCTAGTGGAAGAGTCCTAGTATTTAAATATTGTCTTTATGTACCTGAAGTCAGAAGGAATTTAATATCTCTATCTAAGCTTGTTAGAAGTAGATATTCATTCCTTTTCTGTAATAAACTAGTCATAAGTCATTATGATAAACATATTATTGATGGTGTTTTGATTCTGGTAGACTTTATGAATTGTCCATTAGTGAACATGTCATGAATGTTACTACCACTAATAGAAATCCTAAAAGATCCAAGGTGGATGGAAATCATTCTAACATGATTTGGCATCAAAGGCTAGGTCATTTATTTGTTGATAGGATCAATAAATTGATAAAAGATGGACCCTTGGATTTTCTACAAGTTTAACCTTTGCCTACCTGCGAACATTGTATTCGAGGTAAAATGGCTAGGATGCCTTTTCGTAACAAGGTTACACGATGCAAGGGTATTCTTGACCTAATACATACCGATGTATGTGGTCCCTTCAGTACCATGACCCGAAATGGATATCAATATTATTTGACATTCATTGATGATCATTCGTGATACGAGTTTATCTTCCTGCTACATCATAAATCTGAAACCTTTGAAAAGTTCAAAGAGGAATTCGGTCTGACCGAGGTGGAGAGTACCTCTCAAATGAATTCAAGGAATACCTTAAAGAGAATGGAATTGTCTCCAATCTCACTCCTCTTGGAACCCCCCAACTTAATGATGTTGCTGAAAGAAGCATCAGGACTATCACGGATATGGTCCGTTTAATGATGAGCAAAGCACATTTACCACTTAGTTTCTAGGGATATGGAGTGGAGACTGTAATATATATCCTAAATAAGGTTCCTAGCAAGTCTGTGCCAAAGACTCCTCATGAGCTCTGGTATGGAACCAAACCCAGTGTTAACCACTTGAGGGTTTGGTGTTGCTTGGTCCATGCGAAAAACGTGGATGCAAGTAAGCTAGAATCTCTCTATCATGAGTGTTGCTTCATTGGATATGTTAAAGATGGTATTGGATACCAGCTTTATGATCCTGAGACCTAGAAGGTTTTCATCTCTAGAGATGTGAAATTTCTGGAGGATGACTTCCTTAAAGGTCAAGACAACAATGAAGTAGAGGAACTCGTTGAATCCCTTGAGGATTCTGAGCTTCCTGAACCATAAATTGAAGAGATAAATAAAGATGAACACCCATACCTCTTCGAAGGAGTTAGAGGGTGGTTGCACCACCTGAAAGGTATGTATTCCATGTGTCAGGTGAAATTGACAATGTTCCTTCTTCATTTGATGAAGCACTCGCGGATCATGACATGAATAGATGGATGCTAGCAATGTAGTCAAAGATTGACTCCATGCATAAAAATAGTGTATGGACCCTAGAGGATCCACCTAAAGGGGTAAAACCCATTGGGTGTAAATGGATCTTCAAAAGAAAGAGGGGACATGATGTGAAAGTAGAGACTTTCAAGGCACGGCTCGTGGCCAAAGGCTACATACAGAGAGAAGGCATCGACTACGATGAGACATTCTCTCATGTGGCTATGCTTAAGTCCATTAGGACACTGCTGGCTATAGCAGCATCTCTTGACTACGACATCTGGCAGATGGACGTCAAGACATCTTTCCTCAATGGATACCTCGAGGAGGATATTTATATGAAGCAGCCCCAAGGCTTTATAATTGAGGAAGGTAAAGTATGCAAGCTGAAGAAATCCATCGATGGGCTCAAACAAGCTTCTCGTAGATGGAACATCAGATTTGACGAAACCATAAAGAGTTATGATTTTTTGCAGAATCTTGATGAACCTTGTGTGTACAAGAAGCTTAACAAGAGCGTCATTGTGTTCATCGTGCTTTACGTAGATGACTTCCTTATCATTGGGAATGATACAGGGATGATGACCAGTGTTAAAATTTTGTTATCCCATACCTTCGAGATGAAAGATCTTGGAGAAGCCTCTTACATCTTGGGTCTGAAGTTGTTCAGAAATCAATAAAAGAGGATGTTAGGATTATCACAACATGGGTACATTGAGAAGATTCTTGAACGATTCCATATGGATAGTTCCAAGAAAGGTTTCCTCCCTTTAAGACATGGTATCCACCTGTTTAACGGGATGACTCTTCAAACTGTTGAGGAAAAGAAAGCCATGGCTGGATGCCCATATGCATCAGTTGTAGGAAGCTTAATGTATGCCATGATGTGTACTAGGCTAGATATCTGCCATGTAGTGGGAGTGGTAAGTCATTACCAATCCTACTATGGACAAAAACACTGGAATGCAGTAAAGAACATTTTCAAATATCTAAGACAGATGCAAGATTACATCTTGGTCTATGGAGATGGTGATATCCAAGTCGTGGGATACATAGATTTATACTTCTAGTCGAATATAGATGATCGAAAGTCAACATCAGGGTTTGTGTTCCTGTTGAATGGTGGTATTGTGAGCTGGAGAAGAAAAAAGTAGGACACTACAGCAGATTCAACAACAGAAGTCGAATACATTGCCGCATAGGATGCTGCAAAGGAGGTTGTGTGGTTGCGCAAGTTCATCCTGGAACATGGCGTAGTTTCCTCTGATAATCCCATCCTATTACTTTGTGATAACACGGGAGCCATTTCCCAGGCAAAGGAACCCATATGGCATCAAAAGAGCAAGTACGTGGTAAGGAAATACCACATCATTCGGAAGATTCAAAAGCATGGTGATATTGTCATCACCAAGGTGGCCTCTGCCGACAACGTTGTTGATCCTCTTACCAAACCTTTGATACAGAAGGTTTTCGACCAGCATGTATTGAGTATGGGTTTAAGAATTTTACCTGAATGGTTCTGAGGGCTAGTGGGAGATTCTTAGCCATGTGAGCATGAGGCAAACCATTCCTACAATAAATGTTATCGTAATGTTTGAATTATCAATAAAAGTTATTGATTCTTTTAACTCCCTTTATGAGATTAAATGAATGAATCCATTATAATGTCCCTCTTTACAATTAGGGTTATGTACCATAGCCATCTTAATGATCATACAGTTGTTTATTCAATAGTTGAATCATAAAGTCTGGTGCTTGATGAATATCTAAGGAGGTAGATTGAGGACTAATCAAGCACTGTCGAATGATTGTTAAGAGATGATCTCCAGTCTGAGTAGGAAATGGCAATCTTTCTCAATAGGGTGATATCTGACCGACCTCTTGATATAGGTCCTCTGCATGAGAATAAATATCCAGAGGTGTCAGATTACTTAGGTCAAAGAGTTGATTTAACGAGATCGAGATAACCAAAGCCCTATGTCGTATACTGTCATGATATAGGCACACATCCTCTGATCAGAGACAGATGTGTTAATATATGTCTGAGTATGTACATTTGGTAGACCAATAGGTTGATGACCTAATCAAGGCCTATATACTGGTGAGCTGGTGTCCATATGAGGGCATATGAGTAATATGATCTCTCAAAGAGATCATACAGGTTCACTTATGAATCGGAAGACATGAGCTCACTCATGAGGTATTGGGACCTATCAAATTCCATGCATCTTCGTCGTGCTTTAGAAGCATGACAAGAATTTGAAGGTATGATATATGCTATGGGAAAGCATATGATCGATATCAACTCCCAAATGACCAAGATTGAGAAACTTGATGATGAAACCCTAAAGATGATAGTGATAAATTGATCTTTATCATTGGGTTTATCATAGATCTTCTAGTGTGTAGGATGTATAGGTATTAGGAATACATGAGGGTGATGTGATCATAAACGATTGTATAACCACGACGCTTCCATTCCGAGGGAGTGATGAAACAGGTCTGGATTTTAGTGACTCCTCTCAGTAGAGAAGTAATCTGATCTTGGTCCAAGTGTTGAACATTGTTCTGAATGAGACTTAGATGCAATGAGAAGATTAGATTTAAGGACTTGATTTAATAAAGCATATATGAGAGGTTCATGAGATCTAGATTTGAGATGTGATCTCAATATCCAAGTCACTACACATGGAACGTACAATCGCCATGTCCTTATCTCCAAGTAACTGCAGAGAAAGCACATTATTATTGAAAGGGTTCAAGAATAATTCCATAGTTTAATTATATCCAAGCACTGAGAAATGGATAATTAAATGTGATTTAATTATCATGGATAATCTGAATTTGATTCACATTATTTGGATGCATTAGAATGATGATCTAATATAATTAAATGTGATTTAATTAATATTGATAAGAATAATGTGGATAGCAATATCCAAATTATTCATAATATATTATAAATGTGATTTTAAATGTATTAGAGAGGGACTATTATGATTTACATTTGTTGATTAGTTATTGATGTCAATTGGATTCACATTGGATAATTAATTGAAAATATAAGTCACATTTTATTTTGGGTTGGGAATGTGATTCACAAATTTTCAATGACAATATTGCAATATTTACAAAATAATTATGAATTATATTTGTTGAATTATTTACAACAAGTGTAGTTGTAAATCTTGGAGATTTCCAAGGAATAATGCAATTTCATGAGATTGCATGGAAATCTCATCCTTCCATATTAGAAGGGTGGATGGCCACCCAAACCTATTAGGAAAGGGTGGTTGTCCACTCTATTATATGGAAGAGTGTGATTTCCATTCCATTATCTCCTTGTTTTAATTGAACTAATTTTGGGATTAATTTATATTGATTTATCAATATATATTTAATCTACATTAAATCAATTGTTGTTGTAATTTTACGACAAAATCTTGGCCATTGAAGGAAGCACAAATCAATCTCATCCATTGATTTTGTATAGTCCATGGATTGTGATCCATGGATTCCCAAAACTCTATATAAGAAGAGGCACCCCTTGATCTTCAAGGTTACAACAACATCAAGCTCTCTCTCTCTCCTTTCATTCTCCCGCCCTCTCCCTCTCTCTCTCTCTTTGGGTGTTCGTCCACCCATACCCTAGAGGGAGACCCCATCGTAAGCGCATCGTCGATGTGATGTCGCTATGACCGCTCTTGGTTCTTCATCTTCCTTTGGTGCACTTCGCTCATGAAGAAGATGTACGATCTCGTGTGACGAGATTAGAAGTTCTTTACTTGGATCAACATCTTATATTGCGAGAAGCACGCGGTTCATCCATGCACTCGCAAGCGTCTCCTCCAAAGATCGAACTTGAGACAGAAGGTCTCTTTTCTTAGAGGCTCGATCGCAACCACGCTACAAGAGGTATTCCTTTTATCTATTACGTGGTTTTGATGAAACGGTCCAAGAAGTGTTCTTGGATCATGTGGTTTTATCGCATGGAATTTTTTTAAAATTCCGCTGCATCGAGCAACTAGTGCGACTAGTCGCTCTTGATCGTATATGATACGATCCTCACTCTTACGTGATGTGCTTAAGGATTATTCCATATCCTTCACTTAAAGGGTATGACTTCTTCGAGAAAAGATCCTTGAACTGATTGTAGGTAGTTACAACTACCCCTAGGTTATTTAGACAGTAACTTGCCTTATCTCCCAAGGTAAAAGGAAAGGTATTGAGCATGATGTAGTCTTGGCTAACCCTAGGATGTCTAAGATTATCATAGACTAACTCAAAGTCTCTAAGTAATGCATAAGGCTCCTCGTTGGCATTCTCGTTATATTTTGGTAGCTGCGTAAGGAAATGAGGCTTCAGCTCATATTGCATCTGGTGTAGGTGGACTCAACTAATTTAGATTTCGACAATGTATAGGGTTGTAGGTTTTGTATATCGGTACATCAAACCCCACATTAAGTTGACCTATCTTGGCTCTAACAAGAGCATTTTGTTGTTCTGTTGTGGTAGGTCTAGCTAGTATGCTTGCAAGGGGTCATCATCGTTGGGGTATTTATTTGGAGGCATCGTGACAAATGAATCTTCTGAATCACCTTCATTAGAGAATGGGTTTATTCAAGAAGAAGCGGAAATCAATTCAAGATAACTAAGGAGAAGGTCATCCTTGGTGAGAAAGGAAGAGAGAAAGGGATTGGTCTGTGTAATCATTCCTAAAGAAGTGAACCTAGACTCAAGAAGAGGATTCATGAGTCTAGGGAGATCTAGGAAGTGAAGTATCATAGACCATAAAAGATGTAAATTTTGAAGAGTTAAATGAAAGGTTCGCAAAGTCTGAACAAACTTCCCCCCAAATATTCTCTTCGATATCAAATGGCTTTGAATTGATCACAATTGAATCAAGAGATGGAATCTTATGGGAAGCATTTGAATGTGCAGTAATTAAATCACACAATACAAACACAATATAAAACCCTTAAATTCACCAACTTTACATGTAAAGGATGTTAAGGGTCCGATTGATTTATTTTATAAATTTTATTGGTGATGGAATAATCTTAAGGTATGTTACTTGCATTAAATCACCTGACACTCAACGATGCTTCTACTAGCTCTCAAGTAGAAGGATGATCTACCTAGGATGTCGGCTTCAATATCGCATCCTTAAAGATACTACAAACTTACACAACCGAAATGTCTCTAAAGTCAGAGGCAAGCATTTGCAGCTACCAAATCCGCGAGAGTCGGAAATGGAGACTTAGGTCACAAGTCCAAGGTTTTGGGCCCTATCCTTAGAGATGTGTCCTCGCCAACTCTTTCTGGAGTTTAGGACCTATGAGCAATGAGGGGATTCCTCTCTCGTAAGATAAGGTACATTTTATTCCAAGTTATTAAGTCAACTTTCTTATTAGTCTCAATTTTATGATGGTTATTACTTAGTAATTAATATGAGTTCATCAAATCAATCACCTAATGTCAGCCCCTTTTCCTTTTGAATCTTAAGACATAAAACTAGAGAAAGGAAATGGAAAATGGAATGTAGGGAAAAACAATTGTGAATGCCCAAGTAGAGAGATACTCACAGAGCTTCCCAACACTCTGCATGTAGATGCAAGACTGAATTTTAAATTTTACACTAAATGTATGCAAGTTGATGGAAACTCATACCTAAATAGAAGTTCTGTTAGCGAGAAGAATTTAAATTAATTTGGAGCTAAGTAGAACGATATAGAGTGTGTCTATTTAGTAAATATACAAAGATGTGTAATCTAAAGTTACATGGGCATAAGTAATTTGACCTAATGAAAGCTCTAAGAGTCATATGCTTGTCCTTAATTTTAGTCACTCAAGTTGAGCCCTACTCTTTGGTAAAGAGTGAAACAGGTCTCGACACACCACAGTTAATAACATAGTCCAAATGTCTCTTGTTACATTCGCGAGTTATGGATCGATAACAACTATAAATGAATAATTAAGTTACAATTAATTTACAAGAATAATACACAAAAATTAAACTAAACTACGCAAGGTAGCTATCTCTCTCTTCTAATTTAGTTGTCATGGACTCTCTCTCTCTTTCTCTCTTATTTAGAGCTCCTAGCTTCCGCATCACCTTTATCTCACTTGACTCTGTATACCCTACCAAAATAGATTATGATTGGATGTAATAAAAGAGAAATATCAATCTAAAAAAAACATAACATAAAATGATAAAAAAGTAAAAAAAACCAACAAGTCAACGAAAAGACAAAGTCAACAAGACTGAGACTTAACCTAAATGAAACTTAAGTATACTTAACTAAATATTTAAACCTAACAAAGTATCCTAATGATGTTGTGACCCTGACAATGGCACCATCTGATTGATCGCTAAATCACTTTATCAAATATGTCATAGTATGAACGATAAGTGGATCAACAGGACCTCACTAAAAATATCTCTATGAGGAGAACGAGGTGTAATTTAAACCTATATAAGTTTAGGGTCAAATACAAAGACACAAATTAATTAGGTTAAACTATGATTTAAATACTTAAGTTAAGTTATTTAATGTGATATAGGTTAACCAATATAAATATGATGAATGCATGATGTTTTTGTCTTTTTTATATGCAAGTTATACAAGATACAACATAGATAAGATGGAATGCAACACAATTACATAATAAGTCAGACAAAGTGCTCCTAAATTACATGATCCAAAACAGTCAAGTTGGTCTGTAAAATCTAGGTTCACAATTAATGCTCAATTGGGATGCTCAGTTAATGGATAAATCACTTTAATAAATAAGCATATGAGTCATTAAATATAAATGATATTGTTCCTCTTTAATAAAAGCTAAGTTTAATTTGAAATCATTTAAAACTCAATAAACCTGAAGTATAATGCCAAGAGTAAATTTTCCTAGGATGTACTACTCAATTTAAGACTTAGAACGAAATTAAAACAAATTAATTAGCATATAAGGAGCAAGAACTTTGTTTTGTAATTAAACGAACAAGTGTACATTAATTCAACGTATACATGGCACAATCATATAAATCATAAAAATAGGATTCCAACAAAACCATAATCACTTCATTTTTATGCAAAGGAAACATAATATAAACCTCATAAACATCACAAACAATTCTAAAATGGAACGAAAATTTTAGAATCCAGGTAATGAAACACGAGTGTCAGCACATAGCTAGTATGGGGACAAGGATTTATGTACTACCTTGATTTGGCCTAGGTGCAATTTATGGATCAGTATGTGCTAACTTGGTAGGAGCTGAGGAGTTAGCCAGATCTATCATTATGTTACCAAAGAAAAAATCAAAATTTAAGAAAATTTCCATCAAAAAGAGCTGAGAATAACTAGCAAACGTTCCCAACCTTTTGACAGTCCACTTGGACCAAGCGGAAGTAGGCTACTGTATATCCTCTTCCCAATGCTATTAGGCCATCAAATAAGAACCGTGTGGGCATGAAAAAAGGATCATGCATCGTAAATGCTACAGGCCTGGGTGTGGAAGTATACATTAGGTACTCACAAAAGGAACACCCCAGTGCATCCTAGAAAAACAAGGGTATAGTTCGACCTTCTTGACGGACATACAGATCAACACCAAAAAAATACAAGTATGGAAGTATACATTAGGTACTCGCAAAAGGCACACCCCAGTACATCCCAGAAAAACAAGTGTCGATAGTTCGACCTTCTTGAAAAAAGGGGCATGCATCGTAAATGCTACAGGCCTGGGTGTGGAAGTATACATTAGGTGCTCACAAAAGGCACACCCTAGTGCATCCCAGAAAAACAAGTGTCGATAGTTCGACCTTCTTGACGGACATACAGATCAACACCAAAAAATACAAGTGTATGTCTTCGCACCCGAGTGATTCCTGTCCAATGAGAGGAGAGAAGAATAAGACACAATCCTACTCAATCCATAACTAGCTTTCCATATTTACATTTTTAGTCTAACAACTAAAGAGATGATGGATTGAGGTGAAACCCATATGTGAAACTAGAGCCAAGGATTGGGTTCCTAAACTAGCCTCGACTAGGAACTTGGGTGAAATAAAGATTGTACATTTGAAGTTGTAAACAACACTTACAGTCACACATGTTATATTATATGTACTTGCAAAGAGTCTGAAAAAATCAAAGAATGTGATTTTCTTTTGGGTAAGAATTGATAGTGACTTAGAGTTATAGGACACCCGAAACTTGTGGCGTGATCATTGAGTATTCTTCTATCACTTACACATTTGGTGATCTAACTGAAGTTATGCCCTTAAGTAATTAAATGCTCAGGGACGAGTAATTAATTATGCATATGGGCTATGAATTCACAACTCATCTATCTTATTCATTAATCTTAGCTCATTTCCCAAGACAATTCAATCAATTAACCTCTCTAAATATATAAATTAATAATGGTATGTTGTTTGTAATAAGGGCTAATTCTTGTATATTAAATTCCTAATAAAAGTCCTATTTTATTTTTGTATATATTCACATGTATATTAACCTAAATTCACCTACTTTCAATTAATGTATACTAACTCAAAATTAAATAAAAACAATTTTATTGTATATATATCACTAACTTCAACAAAAAAATAACAAAAAAATACTTGTTTGTATCCCGAAGAGAGAGAATCTCTGGTGACTACAAGGGAGGTTTTTGGTTAATATCTTTTCCACCCTGATCCATTCTATTTTATTATGTGTTTATACTTCAATGGGTTAGTTTTTTCCTTATGCTTTGTTGGGATTTAAATCCTTTTTTTGGATGATTTTGATCGATATTCATGATTTTTTGGGTGGAGATCAATCAGCATTCCACATTCCGGAATAGTGCTCTTTGGTATCCTCAGCTTATGTTTTGATCTGGAGTTTAAAGAACCTTGCTGCAGTTCTTGGAATTCAACCTTGTTCGATCTAGTTTCTTCTTTCTCCAAGACATGCGATTGTTTTTTCTATTATTGGAAAGTTCTTATTGTTTACAGTAGTGCATAGAGAGGTTTTCTACTATTGTTTAGCAAGAGGGACTAGGTTTGGTTGTTACAGATATTATCCTTCCTTTTCAAATGCATTAACTCATTATCTAAAATGGCCAAAACTATTGTGGAGGTTTCTAAAAAAGAAAAGGGTAAAGGGGTAATTTACACCCAAGATGTTAAAAGAATTTCCAAGTCTCATGCCTCAAAACCTCTTGCATGAGGGAGGTGTGATCCTCAAGACTCCTACTGTGGAATCCAAGCCTAATGGGCCTACCACTGGGCCTAAATCGTATGCTTCAACCATGAAGGAAAAAATAAAGCCTCATAAGCTAGGCCCTCTTATTAAAGCAAGAAAACCCATTTATGAAAAGGGAGAAGCAATCATCACTTTTTTGGATGAAGAAATCAAAGAGCTTAGCAATCCTTCTGATTTTTGGTAGATAGGAAAACTTTCAAAAGAAAGGCCTAAACTCAAGAATATAGATGCTATTATGTGAAAAATGATGCAGTTTGGAGGCTATGTTTAGTTTGGTACCTTGGACTCGAGACACATACTGATCAAATTTGATTCCTACAATGATTACATAAACATGTATCAATGGAGTCCTTGGAAGATTGGAAACATTATCATGATGTTGATAAGATGGTCTCCTTATTTTTTTTCCAAAGACTCATCACCTGAAGTTTCTGTTCAAGTGAGACTCCCTATGTTTAACCTTCAATTCTTAAACGAAGGAGCCTTAAAGTATATCGTGGAACCTATTGGGAGGTTTCTCTTAGTCAATAAAGATGTTAACAACCTAACCAGACCTAGCTATGTCATGGTAAATGTTGAGATTGATCTCTTTGAACCCATCAGACACCATGTTATCATCAGATGTGGAAAGAGAGACATAAAATAGGTGGTATATGAAAATTTACCGCATTACTATGATTTTTGTAATAATGTTGGACATGTTCTTGTTTGTGTGGATTGTTATAACTTTAAGAAGCATTCTGGGATAACAAATCAAGACTCAAAAACTATTGCTACATAGAATCAAAAGTTGAGAGGAGACATAGGAAAGATTGGTTTCCGTATACATTGGGTAATGAGGTGCAAATTATTTAATGATCAGACTTTTGTTGTTGAAGGCATGGTGCAAAATCCATTAGGTCCAACCACTCTTGATAAAGGGAAAGCAACTAAGGTTGGAGAATATTCTAAAGACAATAAGAAGTGGATGAAAGAAACTTCTCCTTCTTGGAATACAGTGGAGAGGAGACTTCCATCATCGATGACCAGAAAAATCCTATAAATGTTGAAGGAAATATGGATGAAGGTTAGGCCACAGAGGTAGATGTTGATCAACTTTTGAACCAATAAATAATGATGATTTTGTTCCTATTTCAACTACAGAGGTACGGTAGATAAATGGAGATGTTGAGAAGCATCTTAAGGAGGATTTTTCATTTCCAAGGAAGTCCCCTATTCTAGAAGAACTTCTCGAGAAGTTACAAAAAGAAAAAGTGGATTTTTTGAAACATTCATCATTGGTTAATGAGGATACAGTGTAAGTAATCCAATATGAGGATGGGTTAAGGGGAGCCTTGGTTATTGTTAAAAAAGATATCAAACAAGCACCAAGAATCGAGACACAAGATTTACGTGGAAACCCTTCAAATCAGAAGGAAAAATCATGGGGTGAACGATCCTTGTTCCTCACATCAACCAGGACGTTTTTCTCTTTTGTTTTCCATATATTTGAACCATAAGGTGAGGTGAGTTACATATAAGTTTCAACGTGGGTAAATGGATCCACACCCACGATCCATTTACCCATATACAAGCAACTCAACACTCCCCCTCAAGTTGGGCATAGAGATTGTACATGCCCAACTTGCCCACATTCTTCTCAAAGCTACTCGTGGGAAGCCCCTTGGTGAAGACATCAGCCACTTGATATTCAGTTTTTATTTATGGTAGAATAAGCTCTTTAGAGTCAATTCTTTCTCTGATAAAGTGACGATCGATCTCCACATGATCGGTTCCATCATGTAGGACAGGATTGTTGGAAAATTTTAGAGCGGCCTTGTTGGAGTATTTTGTTGTGTACATCTTATGTTGTAGATGGATAAATGGATATATCCAGGATCCATTTACCACATCCAGTTATTTTGTCCCACATCTACCAGTCTAGAGATGTGGAGACTTAGTGAGGGCTATATATAGACCCCCACACCCATTGTATCAAGTGAGAAATTCAGTAGAATATCTGCCACTTTGAGGACTTCTCCTGTGATTTTATCCCACTCCTTAGGGAGTAGGATTCCACGTAAAAATCCCGGTGTCCATAAAGTTTTATTCTTTTCTCTGTTTTGCTTCCGTAAGTTTATTTTTTAACATGGTATCAGAGCGGGTCGATTCTTGAGGATTTTTTTATTTTTGGTTGGATAGAGATTCGAGATTATATTGAAGTTCATGTTCATTATTCAATATTCTGAAGGAGGGCTACATCATCACATTCCAGGGTTTTCTGAAAACCTTTATTATGTGAATCTTCTATGTGCATCTCCATGAAACCCTCGCAGATACATCCTCTATAGTCGCTGGAACATTCAGGCCGATGGCATGCTCCTGCTTCGTGTTAGTCCCCACCGGGTTCATCCCACAGCATTCATGTGATCAAACATGTCTGGCGAAGGTTCTCAAGGAAGAGACACCCCCACCATCGAAGAGCGATTCAAGAGCTTCATCATCCACTCCAACCGTAACTACAAAAATGAGGCCGAGAAGGCTGCAAGGTTCGAGATCTTCAAGCGTGTCATTGAAATCGTCGAAGCTCACAACCGCAACCCCGAGAGTACGTATGATCTCGGCATCACCTAGTATGCCGATCGATTCCAACTCCAGGAGACTAGCCCTTCAAGGGCTCCTCATCTCCAGGCGGAGGTGACACCCCCTGCTCTACATCCCACAGACACAGCAGCCTCTAGCGGAGGCACCCTGCAAGCAGATACAAGTATGCAACACCATCCCCTCCTCCAGCGATAGCCCCTACTGGTCGGCAAGTCACAGGCGATGCCATCCCACTACAGTGCCACCCTCACGCAGGTGGCGCACCCTCGCATAGCCGACCCCTCCTCCTCCCTCATCTCAAGTGGCAGCAACTTCTTGAGGAGGTAAAGGGTGGAAAGAGAAACACTCCCCCTCACAGGTAGCGCGGGATACGATGGGATTCCCAAACGATTAGGAACCCTAGATGGGCCATGCTTTGTTTTAAAAAAATTGAAAAAGAAGAGAGAGCAGGCCGTGTAAAAAAAAGGGGCAGGTGCAGTTTAGGCCCACTATGGGATGAGAATTTTGTTAAAAGAAAAAAGAAAAAAGAGAGAGAGTTGGGTCCAAGTGGAAGGAATGTTCAAAAAAGTGTTTGTCTTTCGAAAAAGGTGCGTACAAATAAAAAAAGTTGTACGCATGTTTGCAAAAAAAAGTTTTCGAAAAAATGTGAGAAGAAAAGGAGTAAAAAAATGATGAATGAAACAACTTAAAAAATATTTTAAAAAAAAATTGAAAAACTAATAAAAAATGTAAATGGCTTAAAAAATGATGATGGTGTTGGCTATTAAAAAAGCCGATATAGCTGATTAAAAAAAGAGATGATTTCAAAAAATGGTTCAAAAAAATTGCGAGAAGCAAAGACGTAAATTAATAAAAAAAATCGTGACGGCTTATTTGTTCTCCCCATCTTTGTTGTCTTCTCCGAACTTTGTCGAGGTTGATTTTCTGATACGTATGGGAGAAAGGGGGAGTATTGTGTAGAGTTACATGTCCGTGTCAAATCCAGATTCTCCAGACTCTAGACCATTCAGATTCCAGACTCTACAGTACAGCTTCAGACTCGATGTTCAAATTCCGAGTCCTCAGTTTGATGTGCAGTTTCAGAATCGATGTCAGATTATGAGTCCTCAGGTTAACTCACACTCTAGCCTGTTCATCCTCCTCGCCTGCACGACATGAGAAGCAACGTCCTCGACAGCAGCCGGCAGTTGTGCATGTTGAGTTGATATTGTCTATAGTGCCATGTATTGTGAGTTGAGTTTCTTTTTGTTTGTTCAAGATGAGCATTGCATGCTCCAGCTTGAGGGGGAGTGTTGGAGTATTTGATTGTACATATCTTATGTTTTAGATGGGCAAATGGATACCTCCAGGATTCATTTACCCTATCCAGTTGTTTAGTCCCACATCTACCAGTTTGGAGATGTGGAGACTCGGTGAAGGCTATATGTAGACCAACACACCCAATGTATCTAGTGAAAAATTCAATAGAATATCCACCCCTTTGAGGGCTTCTCTCATGGTTTTATCCCGCTCCTTAGGGGGTAGGTTTCCATGTAAAAATCTCGGTATCCATAAAGTTTTATTTTTTTCTCTGATTTTCTTCCGCACGTTCATTTTTTAACAGGCCTTGTTGCCATAGAATAACTTCATAGGCAGATCGAAAATTACTCCAATGTCTTTCAAAATAGTCTTGACCCATATCATCTCAGCAATACACATGGCAACAACCCTATATTCAGCTTCAGCACTAGACCTAGCACAAAGCGATTGTCGTTTGCTTCTCCAAATCACCAAGTTACCACCCAGAAATATGTAGTAGCCAGTTGTAGATCTCCTTGTATCAATGCATCCAGCCCAATCCGCATATGTGCATCTTTCGATTTCAATTTTTGCATCGTTGGTAAAGATAAGTCATTTTCTAATGTCCTTTTTCATGTAGCAAAGGATACGCTCTGCTGCCTTCATGTAAATATCAGTCGTTGTGTGCATGAATTGACTCACTACATTGACAACATAAGTAATGTCGGGCCTCGTAAGAGTAAGATAAACCAACTTACCCACAAGCCTCTGGTACCGACTCTTGAAGCTTTCATCAAGTTGCTTCCCATCTTTGATGCTCAACTTGTGACTCCCTTCAATAGGCCTAGGGACAGGTTTACATTCCAACTTTCTAGTCTCCTTCAATAGATCTAAAGCATGTTTTCTTTGATAAAGAACAATACCATCATTTGACCTTGCCAATTCAATACCCAGAACATATTTCAGGTTTCCAAGATCCTTTAAGTCAAAAACTGCAGCAAGCTCTCTTTTTAGATAAGTTATCTCACCTTCATCATCTCCTATGATAATCATGTCATCGACATAAACAAGAACAAAAGTTGTTCTATTTTCACCCTTCTTGAAAAAGAGAGTGTGATCACCATTCCTTCGTGATAGCCCAATCTAATCATCACCACTCTAAGCCTCTCGAATCAGGCTCTAGAAAACTGTTTCAGTCCATATAATGCTTTCTTCAATTTACAACATTTTCCTGTCTTCTCTAGGCTTGGTGGCAAGTGCATATAAACATCTTCCAATAGATCTCCATTAAATAAGGCATCTTAACATTCATTTGATGAAGCTTCCATTTCTCGATAACGGTAAGAGAAAGCACAATCTGTACTATATTCACTTTGCCACAGGAGCAAAAGTCTCTAAGTAGTCATTGCCATATTTTTGACTAAAATCCCTTGTAACAAGTTCAACCTTGTATCTTTTTATTTGACCATTTGGTTTGTATTTTATGGTGTATACCCACTTTGACCCAACCAAATGCACAACATCTGGAATATCTACAATATCCTATATACAGTTTCTTCCAAGGGCCTCCATCTCCTCATGCATAGCCTGAACCCATCTAGGATCTGAACTAGTTTCAACAACATTCTTGGGAATCACAGAGGCAGAAAGTGAAGAAATAAAACATTTATATTTTTTTTCTAACTTTAGAATAACCAAGACATCTGTCAACTGGGTATCTTGTACATTCGACATATCTCAAAGGAGGCTTTATCTCCCTTCGCCCTCGTCTCTGTGCAATTGAGTCTTATTCAAAAATGATTAACTCATCCTCATGTGAATCTTTACTGTTGTCGTTGACCTCCTCTTCCTAAACACTTTCAAGATTAGAGCTTAAATCACCAACGATTGTGGATGAA
Source organism: Ottelia alismoides (assembly GCA_037367405.1). Lineage (NCBI taxonomy): Eukaryota > Viridiplantae > Streptophyta > Magnoliopsida > Alismatales > Hydrocharitaceae > Ottelia > Ottelia alismoides. The sequence goes on along the minus strand of JAZKJV010003063.1, from coordinate 324,881 downwards.
CTTTGATCTTGTATAGTTTCAACATGGTTGGGTTTGATCTCTCTTTGCAAAGTTTGCACCATATTTTCTTGTTGATAATTCTTTCTGTAGGTTTTTTCATGCCAACAAGGAGAACGAGACTTCCACCTCTTTGTTTTTGCATCAGTTTGGTTGGAGTTACCCATATAACTTACAGAGTCACCACTCACATCCAGGATAAGAATATCTTGAACATTTCCTTCACTATTACTTCCATTCTCCCCCAGAAGGGAATGCTCGGGAAATTAAGATTCATGCTCAATAAAGGTGGCATCTTTAGTCACATACGTTTTCCCATCTTTAGGATGTAAGCATTTACACCCTTTCATAAGAGGAGAGTATCCTAAAAAAACACCTTTGATTGCATGTGGATCAAGCTTCTTTGCATCAGGTGCGGAATTATGGAAATAACCAATACAACCAAAAGTCTTTGGAGGAAGAGCAAACAGCTTGCTCTGGGGTTGAATGATAGAAAAAGGGGTGCCATATTCAACAGTCTGGAGGGCATCCTATTTATAAGGAAGGTACTTGTGAGAATAGCTTCTCCCCAAAATCTTTTAGGAAGATTTCTTTGAAATAAATGTGCCATGTTAACTTCAAGTAGGTGTATGTTCTTTCACTCACTACACCACTCTGTTGTGGAGTATAGCTACAAGAAGTCTCGTGAAGATTTCCTTTAGCAGTAAATAATTCTTGTAATTCCTTAGATAGATATTCACGAGCATTATCATATCGAAAAAGTTTTATCACTTTCCAATAAAAGTTGAACTAAGACAATCCTTCATGGTTTTCTTTCTATGGATTGTAGTTGTTAATGCTTCTACCACTTTAATGGTAGATGATACAAACCTCTAGAAACAACACCAATCTCAATTCTCTTTCATGTTACAAAGCCTTGCAACATACAACGATCAAAAGAAAGAACTATTTCACAGTTCAATTCTTTTGTTATCTTGCTAACAGAAAGGAGATTTAAAGGCATATCAGGAACATGAAGCGCATTGTGTAGAGCAAATTTGTCAAGAAGATATATATTTCCTTTTCCTGCCACTATAACATGAGATCCATCAATAAGGCCAAGATGTTCTTTGCTTGATGCCAACTTATAAGCACTAAAGAGTTTAGGATCGCCGATCATATGGTCAGTGGCACCACTATCAATAATCCACTCTTTGTTCTCAGAAGTATTCAAATAATGATATCTCTTTTGAGCAGAAGCAATAAAGGCATTATTGGAGTCGTTGACAACAATCTCCACTCGATCCTTTATTTCTATATTCTTTGTTGACTTTATATTTGTTTTTTGAATAACCATGCTCTCAATCCTTTCAACAAACACTTGGTGTGCATCTCTATCAACAACATTTGTACTTGGAGATATTTTTTCGAACATCTGAAGTGCAACAACACTTTTTGTTCTCTGAGGTAATATTACAAACACCTTGCAGGCACAAACTCACAGCTTCTTCTCGTGTGAAACAAAGGGGCAAAAGAACCCCAACAACACTCAAGGTCTTAGCCCACACCACAGTTGCTCTCCCGCAATAAGGAACACACCTCACAACACGAACGGGGCCCAAACTAGTCTTGAAACATCAAAAACAACATAACAGCAGCAACCAACAACGATCTGGACACCAAAAAATGATAACCAGGCCACCAAAAATGTAGCAGCAATAGCCCACCAATCTCGGATTCGAGCAAGGACTCCATTTAAGGGAAAAGAACACAACGCCGATCTTGAATAGCTTCACGAATCTAGACTTCAATGCAACGCCTCGACAAGGCTCTGAGACCATGTAGAAAAAGATATTAAATAAGCACCAAGAATCGAGATAAAAGATTTACGTAGAAACCTTCCAAATCGGAAGGAAAAGCCACGGGGTGAACGGTCCTTGTTCCTCACAGCAACCAGAGCGTTCTTCTATTTTGTTTTCTATATATTTTAACCATAAGGTGGGTGAGTTACTTATGAGTTTCAACGTGGTTAAATGGATCCTCACCCATGATCCATTTACCCATATACAAGCAACTCAACAGTTATTAAAGAAACCATAGTACAGAATGACAAGATCAGGTGCACTTTCCAAAAATTGCCCTCTCAATACCAGTTTGAGTACTGATATTAAGATTCCTACAAATAATTCTTTTGGGTTACTTAATAAGGAGGATGGTTCAGAATAGATTCTAAAGATGAATCTGAACCTGAAAATGAGGGATAAGGATAATAGTCTTAGTAAGATAACATCCCTTCCAAGAAGCAAATCTTCTGTAGAATCTTATTTATTGAAGAAAGTGAAAAAGGAATTTGTGGATTTCAAAACAAGATCACCTAAATTCAAAAAAGAAAATGCAAAGATGATTACCACATGTAATATTTTTACACATCAGAGCCAAAGTAAGACAGGAGGGCCTCAAATTCCAAAAAAAAATTTAATATCTGTATTGATTTAAAACTGTTAGTGGATTTATAATAAATCCACTATCTATTTCCTTAACAAAGTAATTAAAATGAATTATATTGGTCTCCTTGGGATCATTGAGTCTATGGTTAATTCTACAAAAGTAAGGGAACTCTCCCTCACTTTAGGTATGCATCATTACTTTGTAAATATTCAGGAAGAAAAAAGATATGGCTACTAACAAAAGATTTTCTCTCTGTGACTCCCCATAGTGAATTTGAACAGATGTCTACTTTCTTAATTGCGGAAATTTTTGATGCTCCATTCTATTTATTTATGATTTATGCATCAACCGATGTCTGTGTTAGACGACAGTTGTGGGATGATTTGGGAAACCTTTTTGAAGACTTACTTAATTCTCAGTGGTTACTAGGAGGAGATTTCAATTGCATGTTGGAAAGCTCTAAAAATTTAGAGGTAATTTCGATGATTGTATACAACAGAATTCAGGGCAGCTATAAATGGTATACATCTTATTAATCTAGAACACCATGGAGATTATTTCTTGTGGTGCAATAATCAATGGGATATTAACAGAACCTGTGAATGTTTGGATAGATGCTTTACAAACTTATCCTTTAATCCCGTCATCAGGGTTGAATACATGAATAGGATTTTGTCTGATCACTCAGCTATGCTAATCAAACTTGTTATTGATAGAATAATCTTGCCTACAGCCTTCAAATTTAAAAAGATGTGGACTTTTCATAAAAATTTCAAGAAGGTGGTGGCAAACTCTTTGCCTAAATATTATTGGAAGGATGGTTTTACTAATCTAAGTAGTAAACTCAGGTACCTTAAGATGATTGAGACCGTGGAACAAGGACTCCTTTGGGAATACCGATAAGCAGCATTGTGAACTACTTCTGCAAACTGAACCGAAGGAAAAGTCTATAAATTACCTGGAATGAGGAAGTTTGGGCTTCCTTGAACAAATTGAAGAAGGATTATATTGATATAGCCAGGAAATATGAAAGCTTTCTCAAAAAGAAATCCAAGGTGCAATGGCTTTCAGAAGGAGACAATAATACATTTTTTCCATAATACTATTATGATGAATAGAAGGCGCAACTCACTTTCTTCACTCTTAAATAACCCCCTTTTTTAGAACTCATAGGATAAAACACCTGACGTTGGGATGAACTCTTATAGAAATCGTTTTACTGTTGAACCTCTTTTAATCTATGTTCAGATCTTGGACACTATTCCCTCATTGGTTACTAAAGATGAAAATAAACTATTAATTGATATTCCATCTGTAAAAGAGATCCATGAAACCATCCTTGGTTTTCCTAATAACAAAACTCTTGGATTTGATGGATTCTCTGTGGAATATGTCCATTTCAGGGATATTATCAGAGGGGATGTGATAATTTTTGTTCAAGAATTCTTTATCAAATTACGGATGACTAACCCAATGAAGGCCACATTTTTTGCCTTAATCCTGAAAAAAGATAAACCAGCTAATTTCAGGGACTATAGGCCTATTAGTATTTGTAATGTCATATATAAGATCATCACAAAGATCATTACTAATAGGTTAACACATATTCTTCAGAAACTTATTATTGTTAATCAAAGATGTTTTATTTCTGGGAGAAATATCTTCGATAACATAGCCCTGGCATAAGAAATGACTCAAGGTTTGGATCAAAACAAACGGGGATCTAATGTAATTCTGAAAATTGATATGGAATGGAAAAGGTCAATGACATGTTAGAATAGGACTACTTATTTGCAGTGTTATCAAAGTTTGGATTCAGCAATGTAGTTATTGATGTTATTAGGGCTTGTATTTTCCATGTGCAATTCTTTCTTCTTATTAATGGATTCTCAACTAGATGGTTTAAGAGCTTAATAGGATTATGACAAGGGGACCCCATTTCACCAGCTCTATTTTTTCTTTTGAGGAAGATCTGAGCAGAGGACTCTTTAAAACTTGTGCAATCTGGACAGACTATTCCTTTTAATATTCATGGGAAGGCTCCTATTGTTTCTTATCTCTTATGTGTAGATGATATAGTTATTTTTACAAATGGGTCAAAGAACTCCTTGAAAATTCTTTTTTATTTTCTCAAAGATTATGAGAGAGCTTCAGGTCAGATGATCAATTCAAATAAAAGTGACTTCTACATTTCAATAAAAGCTTCAAGATAAACCCTAGATAATGTTCTTCATATCTCAAGGATGAGAAAGAGAAACCTACCATTTATTTACATTGGATGTCCTATCTATCAAGGGCTAACAAAGATTGATTTCTTTAAAGCTATTATTTGTGATATTAAATAAAGATTAGCAAGTTGGAAGAGCAAGATTTTTTCGCCAAGAGGAAGAATTATATTGATCAGGTATGTATTGAGTTCTATTCTGATCCACATGATGTCAATTTATGATATTCCTATAGGAGTTCTCTCTAGATTGAAGAGTATTTTCTCTAATTTTTTTCTTAGGGAAAATGGGGATCATAAGATCAAGCACTGGGAGAGCTGGAAGGCTATTTGCAAACCTATTGATGAAGGAGGTTTGTGTGTTAGAAGCTTTTCAGATATGCTCCAGGCTCTAAGCATAAAAATTGCTTAGAAATATAAAAATGAGGAATCTCTTTTGGCCATATTTGTGAATGCAAGATATGGTTATTTGAATTCAGAATCCAATTATAAACATGTTAGATGGAAGAACATTAAAAAAGCTTGGGTAGCAACTAATAAGAATCTTTTACTTGAAATTGGTGATGGTCATATTGTTTTTTCTCAATCTCTAGCAAAACTGCAGCATACCATCAACAAGCCCAAGCTTAGACGGAAGATCCTTATAGTAAAAAGGAATATGCATGAACCTGAAGTCGAGTTGAAGCATGAAGAGCCAAAGGATCTCCCTTTGGTGCCCTATTATTCACATTTGAAGAATGAAATGCCCAAGGAGGAAGTGGAAAAGGAAGACATTGTCTATAAAAGGAGGAGTGAAAGATTGAAGAGAAAAAGGGAAGAAACAGAGAGTAGCAATCTAGGCAATAGAGGAAAGAATAAGAAACCGCAAGTTATTAACATTAGCTCTTCTTCTTCTCTGCTTTGTTTTCAACTTCATCTTCTAAAGAGTCTTCATCATCTGAAGAAGAAGATGATGGCCATTATTACTTCAAGAATGCACCATATCGATTCAGAATGTTTGGCTAGTAGATCAGGGCTCCAAGAAGCTCTATTTTTCGGGGACCTTGAATAAGAATCCAACGTGTGGAGGAAAATAAATGCTTTTGTAGGGAGATGGAAGGGAGGAATTGAGAAGTTATTCTCTGTAACTTCTTAATTCTGAACTATAGCCTCAATTCTTACTTTTTGACTAAAATATCTCTTTTTGTGAAGGCATGTAAAGCTCTTCTTTTGATCTTTTCATTCCATTGTATTCCCCTTGAAGGGCACTTTTTGTACTTACATTTACATGGAAATGAAGCGGGATCCCAGTCACTAAAATCAGGATTAATATTAAAAAATGCTAGAATTTCTCACATACATTCTCCTATGAACTCATACTCACTTTTGAACTAATGTACATTCAAATACCTACAAATCAAGACCAAATTCAAAAGAATTCATTTGTGGAATTTGGTTACTCATTGTATATTGTGCATATTTACTAACTTTGTCTTGTCATTTTATGTATATTTAACATCTTTTAGTTAATTCCTTTTCTATTTATTTCTTTGATTTGTGTTTTAATAAAATGTATAAAAATCCAAGTTCAAAAAATGCAAAAATCAAAGAAAAGGAAGCATTGTTAGTCTGTACATACAGTATGTATGTAAGTCTCTTTTATTTTTTTTCTTTATTTTCTTGAAAATTAAAAATCCCAAAAAATAGGTAATATGTAAATACTTCTTTTTTGTTTTATCTTATTTGAATTTTCTCTTTAATTAAAAGTCATAAAAAATGCAAAACTCAAAATATGTGTATTCTATTTACATAAAATACCATCGAAAATTCATGTTTGTATAGACAATGTTTTTTGGTCTTAGTTATTTCATAAAAGTTGTAGATCTCGTTGGAATAAAAAACTTTCATGAAGGAAGCATTCAAGTTAAGGTTGTTGGGTATTTTACTTTAACTTTTTTTGCTCTTCGATCCAACGCTCTAGGTCTCTCCCTCTTGAGGCAATCCCTCAATGTGGCACTACCTTCATCGCTCGATCTCGGTTGATTGGATGAAAGAGAACTCGTCATCCTCATCCACAATCTACGGCAACCCAACGACCTCCACCACCAATTCCATCGTCGATCGAGCTCCTAACCTCCTCCGTGAGTCTCTCTTCCTTATGTCTACCCATTAACTCATACCTCCATCTTCCCCGCTAAAGACTTGCCAAACCCATCAAGACCCTCTTATCGCCATCATCACGTGGCATCTACCATTTTGAGCGTAAGAACCTCGAGTGCCACCCTTTCCTCATTTATAGTGAGAGACAAATAGAGAAATCGTTGTTATGTGATGATAGGGCATCTTTCCAGCAAGATTTGAAGGTGGGTTCATCTTCGTCGCAGCTATGATTTCACGAGTCACGCGAGCTCGAGTAACCAATACTAGAGTGAATACAATGGTTGAACCTTCCGCTCAGGCTAAATCCATGGCACTTTAACCATCTTCTAGCTAATCTTGCCTTCTCCTATGCTTCTTTTTCGCATCTTCTTCTACCTTCTCGATACCCTATGTTATCTCCATTTTTTTTTTGATTGAACACCTGAAATCCAACCACTGACTTCAACATCACCTCTTCTTCTCAACCATATCTCTCACCATCGATCCATATCTCGCACCTCATTTCTAATCCACCCCTACATGTCCTCATTTCCAATCCATCATACACAGGACCTCCATCTCACTCCCCTTCCATTTTTGTTTGGATCCTAACAATTGCAGGTGTTGTGAGGTTAGAGTAATTCCAAACTTCTTTGATAGGGGTAAAACTCCATGCATCATTTCCTCTGATTCTCGTTGAATACATCAACACCCTCAAAGAGTCCTCCTGTTGTGTGAGTCGAGTCATCATTGTAAGGGGTGTTGGTGTTGAACATACCACCCACAACACCTTCTTCCTCTGTTAAGGTTCAGAACCCATCAGCATCTTCCGGTCACCAATGGGGGAAGACCTGAGCTCCATTCTAAAGCAGTGGGTTCTCCTCAATCGTGTATCAACAGAGATACCTTCCATCTCCAACATCCCATCTTCTAGATACACAGAACCGTCAGTGGAGCTAGACACATGACACAGGAGTCCTTCTTCACCACAGAAGTTGTCCACGTCTCCAACCAAAAAGACATCCTTTACCAAAGCCTGGTCATGTGTCAATTGATCGCTTTGAGACCTCCATTCCACCATTTCCTAGCAGCTTCCACCCATTAGAGCTCTGTCGTGCAAGGACTCTTGCATCAAGAAGGGAGGAGAGGGATGCTCCAGACGTCATCCGATCATCTCTCTCCCTTTCTAATCTAGTGGTTGTGAGCCTTGTTTGCTTGTTCAATATGAGACTTCCACCTATTAGCATTAGAGTCAGATTAGGATTAGGAATCCTAATAGGATTGGACTCCTAATCCTAATAGTAGTTGAGTTGTATTCTATTTATAGTCCTATTGGGAATAGGACTATAGGGATGTAACTAGGCTATATATAGAGGATGTGGGAGGCATTGCCTCAACACCACAAACACAGGAACAATGTAACCCCTAGAGAGAAAGGGGGGGTGGGAGAGAAGAGAGAGAGAGAGAGAGAGAGAGAGCGAGGGAACGGAGAGATTTGAACTCATTCTTCTTATAGTGATCTTTCTTCTCCGGTGATCATGAGAGGTGACCGACTATTGTTATATCATGTTGTTCTTTTCTTCAAGTGCGTCAGTGTTGGTGGTTGATTGTGCATTCGCATCCGTATCCGGTGGGTTTGTTCCCAATAACATGTATCAGAGCCGAGTTCAGTGTTGAGGGAGCACGATGCATTAGATCGGAGCGAGGGTCGATGTAGATGAGACGACGCGATGTAGCAGATGTGCAATCTTAAGAAGCCATGATATGGTGGTATCTTAGAGAAATCGACCAGAGGCGTCAAAGAATTCTACTAGGGACGGCTGGCAGGAGATCATGCAAGGTGACACGTCGAGGGCACCCAGCATTGGGTGCATCACCCAGAGGCAGTGACTTCCTGCTAATGAGACATGCAAATGACGAGGATAGCCTAGTGCAGACTCAAGACGATGAAGAGATCGTGATGGAATTCAACTCATGGGGGAGATTGTTAGGATTAGAGTCATATTAGGATTAGGAATCCTAAAAGGATTGGACTCTTAATCTTAATAGTTGTTGAGTTGTACTCTATTTATAGTCCTATTGGGAATAAGACTATAGGGTTGTAACTTGGCTATATATGGAGGGTGTGGGAGGCATTGCCTCAACACCACCAACACAGGAACAATGTATCCCCTAGAGAAAGGGGGGAGATGGAGAGAGAAGAAAGATGTCAGAGAGAGAGGGAACGGAGAGGTTGTACTCGTTCTAACTATAGTGATCTTTCTTCTCTGGTGGTAACAAGAGGTGATCGACCACCATTTTATCTGGTTGTTTCTTTCTTCACGTGCTTCTGTGGTAGCAGGAGATTGCACATCTGCTTCCCTATCCGGGGAAGTGTGTATCCCTAACAGCCGGTATACGAGAGGAGATGATATTGGTGGGTCACCAAACCTCGAACCTCAGTCATGCCCAACTCTCAGCAACAACCATGTGGAGGTGCAATACCCAGCCTCAGTCCAGAGATCCAGAAATCACATGCGGCTCCCGATAAATTTGTGTGGATACCCTTACACCTTTCTAGAATCGAGCCTAAGTCCCCTCCTAGGAGAACTTGCATAAATACCCCTAGTGGGTATAGGTAATTGCATTATAATCCTTGCATGCATTTGTTTATGCTATGTCATTTATGTGATTTGAATTTAGACCACCGACTCTGAACAGTCTTTTGGACCATTATTCATCATCATTTTCATATATAAAATTTGTATTTTGTAGAACAATTAAAGACATATATTGTGGATATGTATTGGTATTTTTCAGAGTATGTATTAATTTATAAAAATCATTGTGGTGATTATTTGCATATTTGACATATTCTATGCTTGATAATTAATAGTAAATCATTTGTTGCTCTAAAAATTTCTGAAATATCATAACTACTAAGATTAATTGTTCTCTGTAATATGCTCAAAAAATCATACCATTTACAAGCGTCATTTTTCTTAAATAAATTATTTGGTGATATATGTAATTGAATTTTGGATGACTCCTCATTTTGTATTTTTAGGAAAATAAGATTGTTCTTGATTCCTCTTAATACGTCTATTTGGGATAATTTATATTCTAGAAAATATGTGTGTTTAATATTTATTAAAAGTAAATTACTAAAAATCACTTATGTTGCATTCATAAATTCAGTAAAAATTAACATCTTATCAAAAAATACTAAAAAATCGCAGTAGCTTAGTTTTGCATCATTTAGCAATCATACTAAGTTTTATAATTTTTGAAATGTAATTGATTAAAAATTTACGGAAATCACCTTGAACTTAGTTTACATCTGTATACTCACCTTTATTTGCATAAAAATCACCAAAATTTTCTTCTTTGAAAACTGTGTGCTCTTAATGAGCCAGAAATTAATCATGAGTAATTGTTGCATCCTTGTGTCTAATCTTGGGCTTGCCCAAGTAAAAAATAAATAACCACATAGAATTATTTGATATAAACTTTTCGTGTGGTTTTTGATCTATCGCTCTCTATTTGACTACAATGTAATTCTCACTAATTAAGAAGGATAGAAAGTGGTTAATCAATGAGTCCTGTCAATGTGTTGACTAAAAGTCGAAGTGTTGACCAAGTCAATATGTTGATCAGAAACAAAACTCAGTGTGGATTAAATAAGTCAATTATTGACCAAAAGTGAATATGTGAATCAAAAGTCAAAATATTGACTTTAAAATGAAGTGTTGACTTGATGAGATAAACTAAACTCGGGTATCGTATATTGTCATAAACAAGCACATATCCTTTGAACAGATATATATATATATATACATATAACCAAATATACACATTTGGTAGACCATTAGGTTCATGACATGACAAGGTATATATAATGACAAGTTGTGTACATATAAGGAAATGTGAGATGTATAATCTCACGAAGGAATTATACATGTTCATACTTTCTGAACCTAGAGATGGAGCTCACTCATGAGATATTTGGGTCACAACTAATTCCATGTATGGTCGTCTTGTTTATGAAACAAGATAAGAAATTCAAGAATATTAGTATATGCTTTTGAAAAGCATATGATTGATATTGTCACCCTATGATCAATTGAGAAATCTATTGATAGACCATTGAAGGAGACAACGAAACGTGGTTTGAACTTCAATTTTAATCAAAGTCTTCCAGTATGTAGGATGCTTTAGATTTTGGAATACTCTATGTTGATGCAATCATAATACATTATATATCATGACATTTCCATTTCAGAGAATGATGATAATTGATTAGATTAAATTTTAAATCTTAGAACCCATTTTTAGATCCAAATGGTTGGGAAATGGCTTGAAGTGAATCCAAATGGCTGGAATTTGATCTGAAATGATTTGAAGAAATGGTTCAAAATGGATCGAAATGGAATTGCCCAAAGTGGTAAAATCATGAAACTAGACGTAAATCTAAGTATCAAGTTACTATACATGGTTTGTATAATCTCTCTAGCATTATCTCCTAAAGGCATGAAAAAGGTCAGTTAGAGTAGTGACAGCATTTTCCCTCAACTACTGTGATAAGGTTTTAGGTTGTCAAAGCGATCAAAGGAGGTTAGATCATGCTTCTTTGCTTGATGATGTATTGTCGAAGCACCATATGAGTTGGATTGTTCTTTCTACTGGGGAGGGTGACAAAGGGGTTTAACTAGAATATCCTTCGACTGATAGAAATGTCCTGACTATCGGAGATATTCGTGTTACTTTACCATCACTTATTTGCACACGAATGCATGAGTTACACTGAGTACTTAGTAAATTATGGACCAGTTCAAATCTTTATTTTTGAGACAGATAATCAACTCTGCAAATATAGATAGAAACTTGAACCCGTGTATAGGTATGCTATTTGAGAAAGGACAACAATGGTTTAAATTATCCGTGAATGCTTATATTGAGATATCAAATCTCAAGATAATAATTATTATTGTCATGGATAAAATTTATATGAGAATATTTGAATGTGATTCACATTTTTGGTAATTGATTAATATAGATAGGGATCCATATTAACTTGAGTTAATATGAAATATAATTCATATTTAATTAAGCCATATGTAAGTGTGATTCATACAAATTAAATAATTTAAATTGGATTTAAATTTTATTATGGACTAAGAAATTATATTCATATTTTTGTTGGATGGTTATTGTAATTGGCCAGTAACGATGGGTAGAAATTAATTATTGATTAAATAACTAATTCCATGTAGCCATGAGAAATTAAATGAATTAAGATGAGAAGTTGGAGTGGTGATTTTCTCCCCATAATATCATGGTGGACGTCCACTATGGGGAGAGAATAATAAGAGAAAAATAATTTCTCTACTATCTATTTTAATTAAATAATTAATTTAAATTATAATCTTGTTTCAAGTTGAATTAGAAAGTCCATTTAAGAAGAGATAAAATGGGAAGAAAGAGGTCTTCCTCCTTGTATCCATCTTGGACGTCCATGCGTGGAGTAGGACTCCACCATGGCCATATGATGCCCTAAAAAAGAAGAACTTTGGCTTCTCTTCTAAATTAATTGATTCAATTGAAGTGATCAAATTTCCACTTTCACATCTTAAGAAGAAAGAGAAGAAATATTAGAAAGAATTGTTCTCTATACTTTTCTGTTGGTCGTCCCTTCTCGTATACCCCACCAAACCATAGTTGTCCACCAAAGAGCCTCTCCCTCTTCCTCTTTGTTAGTTCGATCAATTGCAAGAGGATCCGCCTTCTTCTTTGTAATTCACTTATGTGAAGAAGGACTTGGTTTCATGCTATGAAATCAGGAGGTAGAGATCATCTTATATCTCTATTTGCATGGACAACTTGGTGGAGAATATCTCTCAAGTTTGCAGGAAGCAATATGACTCAACATCGTGGTCGCAAGTGCAAGCGTCAGTCAGATTGAACTTGAGTCAAGAGTTCTTTCCTTCAGAGACTCATGCTTAAAGGATATTACATTATACTTTTGTGATATTGCAAAACTGTGCGAAAATCATTTCTGCTACCATGTCGTTTCACATTTGCCATCAATTTTTTTGTTATATGATTGCATCCGTGCTCATACGATGAATACCTTCTTTTAAAAATTTGATTCGTTTATTCGACATGATTTTCAAGGTCTAGCTTCCCTTCACATATTCTACTTTTGTAAAAAAGAAAAAAGAAAAACTCTTTTTCCAAGTAAATATACAAAAGATGGGAATTCATCGTTGCACCAGATGCCCTTTATGAACAGAAGACAAGGATTCCGCATAACATTTTCCTTATAACTTCAATGTTACTCTGAAATTGTTATGCTTTATTAAGAACTCTACTCATATTTGGATTAAGAGTTTATTTCTTGTTACCAAAGGATTGTACACTACTTTATTAAGGAGGTCCAATCCAAAACACTTTGTGTGGTGATGTCTTATAGACCTTATGAAAAGAGAGACACTCAACTTTTTGGGAGGGCAAAATATATGTTGATGATGCTATTTATTCTTACTCACCATAAAGACGATTAATTGTTGATTATCTTCGTCTATATAGGGCTCTCCAAAAGAATATACTCCATGGTATTGAGATCCTATGGGAACTAAGATATCTCCAATCACCCCATGGTGTCTCCCCCGGTGTTAGTTTATTTTTTGATTTTGTTCATGCCAAAGCTATCTCAACGACTTAAGAGAAAGGCATGCGGATGACTCTCCTTGACAAATGCCGCTAAATCTTGTCCAATGGTCTTTTCTTTTTTGGTCTGTTATTTGGACTAAGTGTTTTTATTTCCCACACCATCTTGTGGATGCATTTCTATTTGGAGGTCCTCGACCTCACGACATGTATGTTAGATGAAAAATGTCTACTTGATGATTAAATTCTTTAGCACTTGACACCACCATTTGCTAAAAAAATGAGATACTTGATGAATCTATATTTCATCATCTTTATTCATTTATTTTAGCTTAAAATCCCTTATAAAATACCTATATATAATACTAACTCCATATTATTACTAACTTGCATATGTGTGTAAATAGTGTACATTTATTACTATTTTAACAAAAAATAAATAAATAAATAAAGGAACAATAAAGGAAATTAAATAAAAGATTGTATATATATGTAATAGATATAGGCTGACCCAAACCCCGAGAGAAGGTCAAGACTTGATTTGATCGATCAGGAATAAAGTAGGGGGAGATAGGGTCCTTAATCAAATAATTCAAAAAATGTTTTGTAAATACTTTTCTGTGTATACTTTTATAAAACTTACATTATTTTATTTGTACATATTTTGACCTCAAATTAAATAATTTTCAAAACAAAAGTTGTAAATAAAAATATTTTATAAATAATAAAAACAATTGCAAAATAAAATCATGTATAGAATAAAAGTAACCACATCCTGAAAAAGCCATAAAACAATAATTGAAAGTCCAATTACAGCACCATATTAACTCAAATTGAATCAAACTCACTTCCATCGTATTTTAATTAAATTATCTTTAAGATGGTTGTTGTTTCATAATTTTTGGAGTTATGGTTTGAAAGATAGTTTTCCGGAGTGGTTTGTGCAATTTTACCACTTATTGTATATATCCACATTTATATTTATACAAATTGTATTTGTAAATATTTTTAATAATTATTTAAAATAAAAATTTAAAACAAAAAAAACTAATTTCGTTGCTTAACTATGTATATAATGTGCCATATGTATATAGTATACGTATATAGATAAATCCCTTAAATAAACCTCAGAAAAACAAAAAAAATAACATTTAATATTTAATTTAATTAAGTGATTGAAATAAAAAAATATTTTGTAAATAATTTTAATACTAATTTCCTTTCTTATCTTTATCTCATTTCAAATTTTTTTCTTATCTCTTATCTTCATTCAAATTTTTGAAATTCAAACTCCATTCTTTTATCTATTAATATGGCTCCTCCTCCCTTATTTTAATTTGATCAATCTTTAGTGAGAGAAGCCTATTCTCCTAGAGTCTTCTTGTTGCAGAGAGGTGCCCAGCCTCCGAGCCGTCCGGTGACAGCGAGTCGGCCTTCGTCGAGGACATTATGGCATTTTCCACTCCCACGGTGAGATCCACATTTTTCTTCTCTTGTCTTTAATCTAGGTTAATCTTAGTTTAATTTTTTCATTTTTATTCCGTTGTCATTTTTTATTTCTAGTTCTTAGTTAATCATTTTTCTATCACCCATCACGATTTGATTCGCCATCGATCTCGATTTTAATCTCATATTCTTGATGTCTCCACGTTCACGTTCTACCTCAAGCAATCTGTCAACTCTGATCGTGTACGGTGGCTGAAGACACGGATTCGATCTCTCACTACATCGGATCCGAGACCATTCACATTTCTATTTATTATTATTATTATATTTATTTTCTTTATTCGATCGAGTCATTGTGCTCGAGTCAGATCTATACTTTTTTATTACAGGTTCACAAGAATTTGAAAAAATATAAAAAAATATAAATATTGAAGCTACGGTTTTAAAAAAGGAAAATTAATAAGCTATTTTTTGAAAAAAAATAAAAAAAACAAAAAAGGGGGGTTAGGGCCACGCAGGCGCCACCCCTCCGCGCCTCAGCAGGATTAGCTCGATGCTCGCCTTACCGTCAGCCACCCCGTAGAGCCCATCGTCGACCCTCTGCTGAAGCCTCACCGCAGAACCGCCCATAGTTTACCATGCACCTGGAGCGCGCGCGCATCATCTACCAATGCCAGCAGCCGACCTCAGCTCCACCGCACAAAGACGACAACGACTACCGCTGACCCTCGAGCGCCACCGCCCTGCTTGGATCCCGCTCCTCACCGCATCTGCCCCCTCCACCATCTCACCATCACTTTGTCGCCGGATCCATCAACCGCCATCCCACGTGAAGGCACCAGCAGCTAACCTCGTCTACTCGCGCGAAGGAGCACAACAAACCCCATGCGAGGCCCATTAGCCACCATCCACCGTCCGTCGCTGGAGCATCACCTGCACCACCATCCGACAATCTTGGTCCAGCCGTCGCCCGTGTGCCTTGGAGAAGAAGAGAGGAGGTGGTGCCCCCTTTTGAGTGTGGAAACAACGGGAACAGGAACAGAAGACTCCATGAAGAACCCTAACGGTGATTAAAAAAATATTGGAAAAATTGCATCCCTCCCCCCCCCGTTATTTCCAAGATTGCAAAGAGACAGTCGTCCAACTTAAGCACATGCACATACGTTTACTGGGTAAATTGCAATAATTCCCCCACATTTTACTTCCTATTAATTTATCATTCTAAAACTTTGAATAATTGCATTTTAGACCAGTATTTCCAGACTTTGATTTGCACATTCTGCTTGTTGAAATAAATACTTTTGTTGGTCAATAAATTTTGCAAAAATCATGTTATGCGAGTGCCTCTTCTTAGTTTAATTTTTGCATTGCATTTTATCATCATTTGTTATTATTATAAAATCAAAAACATCATTTTCATTACTATTTGCACTTTAAAAAATCATGAAAATTCAAAAATCATTTTAAAAATTACTACAAAAATTAGATTAGTTATTTTTATTATCTTTTAATTCATGTCCAATTTTCACATATTAATTATTTATAAAACTCAAAAAATGCAAAATACTAAAAATCTTAAAAATCATATAAAATTGTAGAAAACTCCAAAAAATATGATTTCGGTTCCTGTTTGTAGATAATTTCCTGTAATTTTTAAGAAAAATCATTTTTATAATTTGTATTTATTTTATATTTTTAAAATTACAAAATAATCTTGTTTGTTCACTGTTTTAATTATTCCATGTTTTTATTAACTTTAAAAAATCCAAAAAAAATCTAAAAATCTTTGAAAATTTTTAAAAATAGTAAAAATCCATAAAACACAAAAAGATTTTCTTTAGACATTTCTGAGCATTTTTGTTATAATTGGGAAATTCAAAAAGAAAAAAATATATTTCTTTTGTGCATGAATTTGTTTTGAAAATCATATTTTTGAAAATTAAAAAAATATTAAAATTATAATCATTATAAATTTGACAATCAGAAAATAAAAAAATAAAAAATAAAAAGATAAAAAAATCACAAAAACCAAGGTTGTTAGCATTTAAGATTCCTTTTTCCTTTAATTGATTTTTCGATTATTTGAATAACCCTCGGGAATTGTAGCCTCCCTGAGCTCGATCCTGTTAGCTATACATGTAAATTAAATAGCAAAATTCTCTTGTTACATTTCTTTTGTAAGTAATTCAGCTTGAGAATAAAAAATATATATATTTTCTTACAAGATTATTTGGGTCAACGACATCGCACTTTTATTTCATATCTGAATGTAAAAACCTAGAAATCTCTCTCAACACAATGGCGTCGTTGCCGGGGAGGCAAGGCGAGGGTGTTGGACATTTGAGCCCACGGCGAGCCATTATGCAATAAATGTTATTGCGAATATCATTCCATGATCTGAAATGAAGAATAATTAGTTTGCATAATAGGTCCCTTAGTACAATTAGGGTCATGTACCATGGCCATCTTGATGATCATACAGCTGTTGATTCAATTATTGAATCATAGAAGCTGGTGCTTGGATGAATATATAAAGAGTTGGATTGAGGACTTATCAAGTACCATCAAATGATTGTTAAGAGATGATCTCTAGCCTAAGTAGGAGATGGAAATCCTTTCTCACTTGGCTGATATCTGATCGACCTCTTGATGCAGGTCCTCTACATGGGAATAGAGATTTAGCGGTGTCAGATTAGTTGGGTCAAAGAGTTGACTTAACGAGATCGAGATAACCAAAGTCCTATGTCGTATGCTGTCACAATATAGGCATGCATCCTTTGACCAGAGACAGATATGTTACTATATGTCTGAGTATGTACATTTGGTGGACCAATACGTTGATGACCTAATCAAGGTCTTTACACTGACGCATTGGTGTGCATATAAGGGCATATGAGTAATACGGTCTCTCAAAGGGATCATACAGGTTCATTACTGAACAAGAAGATATGAGCTCACTCATGAGATATTTGGAAGAATCAAATTCTGTGCATGGTCATCTCGCTTTGGAAGCTTGACTGAATTTGTAGGTTTGATATATACTTTTGGAAAATTATCTAATCAACACCAGGGCATGATATAGAAAGCATATGATCAATACCAACTCCCAATGATCGAATGAGAAACTTGATGATAAATCTCTGAAGTAGATAGTGTAAAATTGATTTTATACTTCGGATTTATTCTGGGTCTTCCAGTATGCAGGATGTATAGGTATTAGGAATGCCTGAGGGTGATGTGATCATAAATGATTGTATAACCATGATGCTTCCATTCCGAAGGAGTGATGAAACAGCTCTGGATTTTAGTGACTCCTCTCATAGAGAAGTAATATGATCTTAGTTCAAATGTTGGACATTGATTTGAATGTAATTCAGATGTAATGAGAAGATTAGATTTACGGTCTTGATTTAATCAAGCATCTAGGGGAGGTCCGCAAGATCTGGATTTGAGATGTGATCTCAATATCCAAGTCACTATATGTGGAACAATACAATCGCCATGTCCTAATCTCCAAGTATCCGAGGAGAAAGCGCATTATCCTTGAAAGAGTTCACGAATAATTTCATTGTTGATATACATATATATATATATATCCGAGTATTGAGAAAACGGATAATTAAATGCGATTTAATTATCATGAATAATATGAATTTGATTCATATTGTAGTGAGAGTTATCTGAGTTAATTAAATGTGATTTAATTATCAAAGTTATGAATAATGTGAATGTGATTCATATTATTTGGGCACATGAGAATTGAGATCCAAGATTATTAAATGTGATTTAATTATCATGGATATGAATAATGTGGATAACACTGTCCATATTATTCAGGTATATTATAAATGTCATTTATAATATATTAGAGAGAGCATATTATGATTTATATTTGTTGATTAATTGTTAATGTGAATTGGATTCACATTGAATGATTAATTGAAAATATAATTACATTTAGTTTTGGGTTCTGAATGAGATTCACATAATTTCAATGGCTTGATTGAATTTTTTCTCACAAGATAATTGTGAATTATTTTTTGAGAAAAATATTTACAATAAGAGTTATTGTAAGTTAAAGAGATAATCATGAGATAATAGAGAAAGACCAAGCCCACTCAAAAAGAGGAGTGGACGGCCACTTATCTCCTTATGGGGATAAGTGGATGTCACCCTTTTCTTGAGGAGATAATTATAGTCTCCTCATTATCTCATCTCTAGTAAAAGGTGTTAATTTGAAATTAATTATTTTGATTTATCAATATAATTTAATTTAAATTAAATCATTTATTGTTGTGTTTTTACAATGACATCTTAGCCATTGAAAGAAACACAAATAAATCTCAACCATTGATTGTATGTTGTCCATGGATAGAGGTCCATGGACTCCTAAACCCTTATATAAGAAGAGGGACCCCTTGCTCTTCGAGACACATTTTATGACAACAAAGAATGCTATCTTCCTCTCTCTCTCTCTACGTCATGTGCCTCTCTCCCTCTCTCTCTCTTATGGTCGTCCACCATGGAGCCATTGAGAGAGTCGCCTTCGCCGTAGCATCGTCGTTATGCTGCCGGAGTACTTGCTCGTGGATCTCCGTCTCCTTTGATGCACCTCACTCGTGAAGAAGATGTCAGATCTCATGTGACGAGATCAGGAGATTCATCGCTTGGATCTTCAACATGGATTACGAGAAGGATGCGTCTCATCAACGCGCTAGCAAGCGTCTCCTCCGTCGGATCGGACTTGAGGTAGGAGGTCTCTTAGTTTAGAGACTCGATCGCAACCATGCTTCAAGAGGTAACCTCAATACCTTGTGGTTTAGATGAAACGATCTGAGAAGGTTCTTGGATCATGTAGTTTCATCACATTTAAATTTTTTAAACTCCGCTGCCCGGAGCAACTAGTGCGATAGTCGCTCCCGATCGCATTCGATGCGATCCACACGCTTCCATGATGCACTTGAGGATCTTCCCATATCCTTAAAGTGGTATCAGAGCCAGGTTGGAGGTTTTGGATGTGATCTATAAACCTAGAAAGACTTAGGTTCACATGGATTGTAAAAGTTTTATCGCATTTCAATTTTTGCAGCCAAGATTTGTGATAAAATTTCGGCCCTGTTTAAAATGTTTAAACATGAAATTTTAAATTGGGTAATGTTCCCCATTAATTAAGGAAACAGTAGTATTTGAGTTTGCGTGATTTGAAATCTGATAACTCAAGATATGATCATTTTAAAGAACCCATATCCATTGTTTCGGGGATGACGAATGATGATGTAATTAAGGAGCTATTAATGTTTTAAAACACATGTAAATGCATGCTAATCACGTAGGTTCTATTTTAAATCAAGTTAGCAAACTTTAGAAACTGGTTTTGCTTAATTTGGATTTAAAGTGAATAAGATATGCTAATATTAGTAAGTGAGGGTCACTGCTGAAAATTGCAATCCTAATTATGAACCTTATGATAGTCATTTAAGAAACTTGTGAAATTAATGATTAATTTCCTGGAATAATTATGGATAATGATTGGGAAACATTTGAATGGTAATTGTTCTTTTAAATGATATTGCCTCAACCAATAAATGATTAGATATGATCTAGATCACCAATTGGTTACTTGATACACTTTCAACAAACTTGTTACTTAATAGGTTTGGGAATTTGTCTAGAAAATTTCCTTATAATCAAAATGGTTTTGATTATTACTATATGGTATAACTTCAGTTGAAAAATCAAGTATCATCTCAAGTACAAAGTGATTGACTTGGCATTATCTTTTCCTGAGGCGGATATGGTGTTTAGTCAGAGAGCATTGGGGTAGCAGGTTGCACCGTGTGTGGTATGTCCCACTCACGTCGGTACTGGCCATGACAGCGGGTAGGGAACGGATAATGCTTAAGATATCATGATGTATTTTTCTAATTATTAAAATTCTAAATAATACGTATTTGAGATAAAACCATATTTCAAATAACAATTAAAATGTTTATTGGATATTAATTGGATCATTAATTTAATATAATTAGATTAATTGGAATCCAATTAAAATTAAAACACTCTATTATGAATAGAGTTGTTATTTCCCTTAGAAGAATTAATCATAATAAATATGATTCATAATGATTAATAATATGAGGTGGAGGATCACATAAGTGACATCCATGGTCTCCCATCAAGGCGAAGGGTTCCGTCGCCAGATATTGTATGAGGAGATGCATGTTCAAAGTGACAGCTCCTGCATACAATCCATTTGGATAAGGCTCTTCGCTTCTCGAAAGAGTAAGGACGTATGCGTAGTGACCCCAATATCGGGTCCTCATATTATTGGGACGATATTGGATTGCGCATAGCGAGTTGTATTCATGTTGATGGTAGGTTCAATTAATGATGGGTCAACATCACCTTAGGGGTGGTGGGCCTGGGTGTTAAAGACCAAATTGGGAGATGCAAGTTGGACTTGCAAGGCAGAATGTGTTCCTGCTTCTTTTTATCCAAGTTACGGGTTCTCATATTATTGGGATGTGACAAAGATAAGAAAGGAAATCCCAAATCTTGCTAGAGATATAATGGTAAGTATATCTCTTACATTAAAAGTGATTAAGGGAATGAACTCTCAATGTTGACAAGGCAAGACAACTTTGATATAAAATTCCTAAATCAAAGTAAAATATGTATATATATTTATATATATTTATGCAAATTTCTTATTTCATATAAGCCTCATTAAACCCACTCAGTAATATGCTCAATAATAACCAGTAAAATATCATGGATTGGATCCATGATTAAAATATTGTACTTGCAGTTGGACACATAATGTATGTGGTTGCAATGTGCAAGTTTCCTCGTAATAATGAGGAATGACAATTAAATAGACCATAGGTCTACAATCCTAGGGTTTGTATGTCTCTATAGTCTTGATCTCATCGAATGTACTTTGGAAGTGACATGTCGATGATGATCGTAATTATCAGATAATCCTTATAAAATCTAAGAAGATGTTATGGCATACATATTAATCATGAATGACATGATTCACTGCATCATGCAAAATGGTAGCTCTATAAGAGATGATGTATTCAAAATGTTTGAATACCTACCTGAACCTAAATCTTTAAGAGTTAAGATGTATGTAGATATGATGAGTGTCATCATCCTACTATCTATACTCCAGTCATTCATGAAGCTTCATAATGTTCATATTGTATGAATTAAATGAAGCATATATAAATGTTGAAATACTCCTATATTGAAATCTTTTGAATTCAACATAAGAGATCCTTTGTCTTAAGCAATGGTTGTTTAGAAATGAAAGGAGTGCAGTGGAAGCATGGGTCGGACCCAAGTTAGAAGAAAAGTCAAAGAGTTTGTTGTACTTCTATGGTTTCCACACATATATGACATCCAAATAGTTGGAGAAATGCCAATACTGCAACAAGTCGATGTACAGATAGTGTGACTATCTAGATTATCTAGGACCCTTAGAGAAGGACTCGGATAGTGCATGGAAATAATTTACATCTACATATAGTAATTGAAATTGACTTTCTTATTTAATAAGATCAAAGTCTAATAATTGTATCTCATTCTTCTAATAACACTTGCAATTGGTTGCATATGTTTTAGAAGACTAGAAAATTTGATCTTAAGGTTTAATAGTCATCCATACATATTGATGTAATGGTTGCAACAACCTCTATTAGATAAATAGACTTCATATTTTCAGTGGGAGAACCCTTAGTCTTACATAATGTCTCTATGATCTAGATACCGGAATACATTCATTGTTTATTTCTAAATGTTGGAAATAAACATGAATTCTAGAATAGAATCATAAAGAGTTACGATGGATATATTTCATATAGTATTTTGATATTTGGATGACTCTACTAATTAAAAAATTAATGAATGGTTCATTATCATTTCTAATACTGAAAATTAAACCTTATAAGATTAATAGGAGGATGAAGATCATTTGACAATGATCTAGCATCAAACCTTGGATATATGTTTGTTGATGAGATCAATAGACTAGTAAGAGATGAGCTTTAGAATGTATAAAATATCAAATCTTACATACTTTTTTTAATATTGTATTTAAAGTAAAAATGCCCAATGCACCCTTCTCTGGGAATGGTGTAAGATGCCAAGGTATTCAAGATCGCATACATATTGATGTATGTGGACCATCTGTATCATAAAGAACATTGATGATATGTGATATCATTTAATGATTATTTGTTATATGAGATTTCTTCCCTTTACCTTAGAAAGCTTTGAAATGTTCAAAGATTTCATAATTTAGGTTTAGAACCAAAGTTTGAAGGAAGATGAAATTAATTTGATCTAACCTAGGTAGCAAGTACATGATAGATGAATTCAAAGAATACCTTATGGAGAAAGGAATATCCTTCCTATCTCACTCCTCCTAATGTACCTTAACTCAATAGAGTTGTAGGTGAAGGATATGGTTAGATCCTCAAGCGCATCACGGAAGCGTGAGCGTCGTATCGAATACGATGAGGAGCGACTAGTCGGACTAGTTGCTCGATGCAGCGGAATTTAAAAAATTTTCTCACGACGAAACCACATGATCCAAGAACACTTCTCGGATCGTTTCGTCTAAACCACAAACAAGTAATTAGGATTACCTCTTGAAGCGTGGTTGCGATCAAGTCTCTAAACGAAGAGACCTCCTGTCTCAAGTCCGATCCGACGGAGGAGACGCTTGCGAGCGCGGGGATGAACCGTGTGCTTCTCGCAATCCAAGTTGATGATCCAAGCGGCGGATCTCCTGATCTCGACACACGAGATCCAACATCTTCTTCACGAGCGAGGCGCACCGAAGGAGACGGAGATCCACGAGCAGAAGAACAGGCAGCATAACGACGATGCCGCGGCGATGGAGAACCTCTCCATGGCATCCATGGTGGACGGCCATGAGAAGGAAAGAGAGGGCTGACCTCTAAAGAGAAAGAGAGAGGGAGAGAGAGATGCTTCTCAAGCATTATGTGTAAAGAGAGAGTCAAGAATGCCTCTCTATTTATAGGGTTTTGGGATCCATGGATCTCAATCCATGTGTCATATAAAATCAATGGATGAGATTGATTTATGACAATCCAATGGTCAAGATTGTTGTTGGTAAAAGCCAACAACTTGTGATTTAATTTTGATTAAATATATTTGATAAATCAAATAAATATAATACCAAATTAAACCACACAAATAGAGAGAGAGAAAATAAGGGAGATACACCTTCCTCTTTGGAGGGCAATCTCATGGATTCCCATGAGATTGCATATCTCCTTGATTTTCTCTCTACTTATTTTCCAACAACTATTTGTTGGGATTTTTATTCACCAAAATAATTCTCAATTAAATTTGGGAATATTGCAATCTTGACATTGGAATATTGTGAATCATATTCACAACCCAAAACAAAATGTAATTTACATTTTCAATTAATTAGACAATGTGTATCCAATACACATTAATAATTAATCTACTAATATAAATTATATTTAACTCTCTCTAATACATTATAAATCACATTTATAATATATTATGAATAACTGGATATTACTATCCACATTATTCTTATCCATAATAATTAAATCACATTTAATTATATTGGATAACTTATTCTCATGTGCTCAAATAATATGAATCACATTCATATTATTTACATCTTTGATAATCAAATCACATTTAATTATCTAAGATAACTCTCCTTATAATATGAATCAAATTCATATTATTCATGATAATTAAATCACAATTAATTATCCATTTTCTCAATGCTCGGATACATATATCAACAATAGAATTATCCATGAACTCTTTCAAGGATAATGCGCTTTCTCCGCGAATACTTGGAGATAAGG
Source organism: Ottelia alismoides (assembly GCA_037367405.1). NCBI lineage: Eukaryota > Viridiplantae > Streptophyta > Magnoliopsida > Alismatales > Hydrocharitaceae > Ottelia > Ottelia alismoides. The sequence continues at coordinate 300,134 of JAZKJV010003063.1, read as the reverse complement.
ACAGGGCGATTGTATTGTTCCACATATAGTGACATGGATATTGAGATCATATCTCAAAACCAGATCTCGGGCCTCCCATAGATGCTTGATTAAATCAAGACCATAAATCTAATCTTCTCATTGAATCTGAATCACATTCAGATCAATGTCCAACATTTGGACTAAGATGAGATTTCTTCTCTACTGAGAGGAGTCACTAAAATCCAGACCCGTTTCATCACTCCCTAGGAATGGAAGCGTCATGGTTATACAATCGTTTATGATCACATCACCCTTAGGTATTCCTAATACATGTACATCCTGCATACTGGAAGACTCAGATTTAAACCCGAAGTATTAGATCAACTTTATACTGTCTACTTCAGGGTTTTGTCAGTAAGTTTCTCATTCGATCATTGGGAGTCGGTATTGATCATATACTTTCCAAAAGCATATATCATACCTAGGTCTTGATCATATACTTTCCAAAAGTATATATCAAACCAACAAATTCAGTCAAGCTTCCAAAGCGAGACGACCGTGCGCACGGAATTTGGTTCTTCCCAATATCTCATGAGTGAGCTCATGTCTTCCGGTTCAGTAGTGAACCTGTATGATCCCTTTGAGAGATCGTATTACTCATATGCCCTTATATGCACACCAGCGCGCCGGTGTATAGACCTTGATTAGGCCATCAACCTATTGGTCTGCCAAATGTACATACTCAGACATATAGTAACACATCTGTCTTCGGTCAGAGGATGTGTGCCTGTATCGTGACAACATACGATATAGGACTTTGGTTATCTCGATCTCGTTAAGTCAACTCTTTGACTAACTCATCCGACACCTCTGAATCTCTATTCCTATGCAGAGGACCTGCATCAAGAGGTCGGTCAGATATCAACCTAAATGAGATAGGATTGCCATCTCCTGCTCAGGCTGGAGATCATCTCTTAATAATCATTTGACGGTGCTTGATGAGTCCTCAATCTAACTCATTAGATATTCATCTAAGCACCAGCCTCTATGGTTCAATAATTGAATCAACAGCTGTATGATCATTAAGATGGCCATGGTACATAACCCTAATTGTACTAAGGGACCTATTATGCAAATTATGTATTCTTTATTTCAGATTAAGAAGTGAATTGCAATAACATTTATTGCATAATGGCTCGCCGTGGGCTCGCATTTCCAACAATCTCCCACTAGCCCAAAGAGCCATTAATGGGCTAATCATTTAAACCCACACTCATGTGACAATCATTGGCTATTTAGAAAATAGCTAGGTAAGCTGATCAGTCACTCTGTTCCCAAGAGACTACGCCAAGTCCTTTTACGGCACTTGCATATCTCCTAGTAACAGTGCTCGCGTCCAATGCTAATGTTGCATCTCATGCAACCGATACTCAATTTTGTTGGTTATAGTGTCCTTGACACTACATCTTATTAATTATCATAACCAGTATTCCCATAATCCTTATTAGAATACCTTCATTCCTGGAGATCTCTATCTCCTATGGTATCTACAGTCAAGACCCTTATAGATCACTATCTACAAGGTCTTAAACCTTTGAAGATAAGACTTTGAGATCACTATCTCTAAGTTTCGTCATCTTTGAAGATATTGTTATTACTGCAATCAAGTGTTTTATCTCCATAGTAGGATTAGTAACAGTTTACTACTCCCACTGCATGGCATACATCTGGTTCTTGTACACATCTAGCATATACCGAGCTTCTCATAACTGATGCACAAGTGCAAGCAGTTCTAGCATTCACTTCCTCAACTCTTTGAGGTGCTATCCCTTTAGACAGGTCACTACCACATCTTAAGGGAAGGAAGCCTTTCTTGGAATTTTTCAAAATTGGAATAAGTCCGAGGTGTATTACTAATGTGACGGTCCCTACCCTCTTCTCTTTGCTTCTGAACGACTTCAGAATTAAGATCTAAGAGGTATCCTTGAGATCGTATCTCAAGGTATGGAACAACCAAATTATAAAACACTTATTATTTATTCTTATATCATTCCAAATGATTAGAATAATATCTACATTTAGCACGATGAACACAATGGCACTCCTACTAAGCTTCGCATGGTTCATCAAGATTTTATCTGAAATTACAACATTTATAATTTCATCAAATCTTATGTTCCAACTACAAGAAACTTATTGGAGTCCAAGGATGGAGTTCTTTAGCTAGCACACCTTGCTTTCCTCAACCATGAAGCCTTGGGGCTTCTTCATATGAATATCCTCAGAGAGGTATTCATAGAGGAATGCAATCTTGACTTACATCATGAAGATGTCATAGTCAAGTTGTGTAGCTATAGTTAGCAATATTCTGATGGGTTAAAGCAAGGCCACTGGAGAGCAAGTCTCATCGGAAGCGATGTCTTCTCTTCGGTGTGTAGCTCATGGCTACGAACCGTGCTTTGAAGGTCTCTACCTTCTCATCAGGTTCCCTCTTTCTATTGAAGATCCATTTAGACCTTAATGGGTCTTACCCATATAGGTGGATCCTCGAGGGTCCATATACAACACTTGTATATGAAGTCTACATTAGACTTTTATTGCTAACATCCATCTATCCATGTCATGATCCTTAGGAGCTTCATCACATGAAGTCCAATCATTTTCACATGGAATACATCCTCAAACTTATTTGAAGAAGTATTAGTGTTTCATCTTCAATTATTCTTTTGTTTCCGATTTCAGGAGCCTCATTATCTTTTCAAGATTAAATGAGTTCCTTTACTTCATTTTCATCTTGATTCTCAAGAAAGTCATCCTATAAGAATCATATTCTCAAAGATTAGATCTTTTAAGAATCTCAAGGTCATAAAGTAGGTATCCAATACCATCCTTTATTTTCCTAATGAAGTAGCACTCTCTAGTGCTAGATTCCAACTTAATCACATGGAACCTTATTAAGTATATAATGCAGTCTCTACTACATATATATCTTGGAAACTTAAGAGATAATTATGCTAGGATTAATCATTGATTAAATCATGTCACACATGATCAATTGTATCTCCCTACAACTCCTTTGAGTTAAGGTTCATTAGGAGGATTGAGATAGGAATGATATTCATATCTCCATAAGGTATTTCTTGAATTCATCTAATAGGTACAGGCTACCTTGGTTAGATCAATTTCATCTTCCTTCAAACTTTGGTTCTAAACCAAAATTGCAAAATCTTTGAACATTTCAAAGGTTTCTTAGGTGAAGAGAATAAATCTCATATCATACATAATCATTAACAGATATCACATATCCATAATGTTTACTATGATATAGATGATCTGTATACATCAACATGTATGAGATCCTTAATACCTAGACACCTTACACCTTTCCCAAGGAAGGGTGTATTGGACATTTTTACTTTGAATACAATATTCACAAGTATGTGATATTTGAATCTTTAGACAATCTAAAGTTTCATGTCTTACCAGTCCATTGATTTCATCAACAGACATATGTCCAAAATTTGATGCTAGATCATTGTCAAATGATCTTTATCCTCCTATTGATCTTTCAAAGGTTTAATTTTCAGTATTAGAAATCTTAATGAACCATTCAATAATTTTCTAATTTAATAGAGTCCACTAGATTTTAGATTACTATCTGAAACATTTCCATCATAACTCTTTATGATAGATTTATTATAGAATTCATGTTTATATCCAACAATTAGAAATAAACAATGAGTGTATTCTAATATCTAGGTCATAGAGACATTCTCTAAGACTAAGGGCTCCCACTGAAAATATGAAGTCTATTTGATCTCATGGAAATTGTTGCAACACTTGCATCACTTTCAACATGGATGACCAATAAACCTTAAGATCAAATTTCTAATACATATGCAACCAATTGCAAGTGTCATTAGAAAATTTGAGATACAATTATTAGACTTTATCTTATCAAATAAGTAAGTCAATATCAATGATTATATGTAGATTATACTGATGCTCCATCCGAGTCCTTTTCTCAGGATTCTAGACAGACTTGATAGTCATACTATCAACACATCAACTTATTGCAGTATTGGCATTCATCCAACTCTTTGGATGTCATATGGAAGTCACAGAAGTACAGTCAACTCTTTGACTATACCTCTTACTTGGGTCCAACCCATGCTTCCACTGCGCTCCCTTTGTCTATAAGCAACCTTTGCTCAAGACCAAGGATCTCTTATGTTAAAATCAAAAATTTCAATATAAGAGTATTTCAACATTTATACAAGCTTCATTTAAGTTCATATAATATGAATATTATGAAGCTTCATGAATGACTAGAGTATAGACAGTAGAATGATGACACTCATCATCTACATCCACCTAAACTCTTTGAAATATAGGTTCAGGTAGGTATTCAAATAATTTGAATACATCATCTCTTATAGAGCTATCATTCTGCATGATGTAGAGAACCACATCATTCATGATTAAATGTCGAGAGCACATATGTATGCCAGAATATCTTTATTGATTTTATAAGGATTAATTTGATAATTACGATCATCATCGACATGTCACTTCAAAAGTATATTCGATAAGATCAAGACTTATAGAGACATACAAACCCTAGGGTTTTAGTCCTATTGTCTATTTAATTATCACTTCTCATTGTTATGAGGAAACTTGCACATTGCAACCACATACATTGTGTGTCCAATTGCAAGTACAATATCTGGATTATAGGGTCCAATCCACGATGCTTTACTGGTTATTATTGAGTATAATATTGAGTGGGTTTAATGAAGGATTATCTGAAATAAGAAATTTTGCATGAGTATATATATTTATATATATACATGTTTTACTTTGAATTAGGAATTTTATATCAAAGCTGTCTTGCCTTGTCAAAGACACTGAAAGTTCATTCCCTTAATCACTTTCAATGTAAGAGATATACTTACCATTATATCTCAGCAAGATCTGGGATCTCCTCTTTATCTTTGTTGCATCCCAATAATATGAGAACCTACAACTCGGATAAAAAAGAAGCGGGAACACATTCCACCTTGCAAGTCCAACTTGCATCTCCCAATTCGGTCTTTAATACCCGGGCCCACCACCCCTAAGGTGATGTTGACCCGTCATTAATTGAACCAACCGTCAACAGGAATACAACTCGCTATGCGCAATCCAATATCGCCCCAATAATATGAGGACCCGATATTGGGGTCACTACGCATACGTCCTTACTCTTTCGAGAAGCGACGAGCCCGATCCAAATGGATCATATGCAGGAGCTGTCACTTCGGACAGGCGTCTCCTACATATAATATCTGGCGACGAAACTCTTCGCCTTGACGGGAGACCATGGATGTCACTTATGTGATCCTCCATATCTTATTCAAATTAAATTAATTTCTATGAATCACATTCATATAATTAATTCTTCCAAGGGAATTATCAACTCTAATCATATTAGAGTATTCTTAATTGGATATAATTAACTTAGTCATATTAAATTAATTATCAATCCAATTTAATCAATCAAACTTAATTTTATGCTTGAATATACATATATGATATTATTCTCAAAGTACGTATTAATTCGAATTTTAATAATTAGAAAAATACATCATAATCCCTCGGACATTATCCCGGCCCTACCCGCTGTCATGACCAGTACCGACGGGAGTGGGGCGGACCACATACGTTGCAACCCGCTGACCAGCGATCCCCGACTAGACACCATATCCACCTCGGGAAAGGATAATGCCAAATTGATTATTTTGTACTTGAGATGATCATCGGTTCTTCAACCGAAATTATACCATATAGTAATCAAAACAATTTTGATTTTAAGGAAATTTGCTAGGCAAATTCCCAAGTCCTATTCAAGCAAGAAGTTTGATGATTGTAATTCCAATTAAGGTTTAGATCAAATCTAATCAACTAATTGGTTGGGGCCAAGTCAATTAGGCAAATAATCATGTTTCAATATTTCACAAATATTTTTCAAGATTATTTCACGAAATTAACAATTAATTTCACTAATTGACAATCACTTGGTTCTAGATTAGGAAAGCAATTTCAGCAGTGACCCCTACTTACTAAAATTGGCATATCTCAATCATATTAAATCCAAATTAAGCAAAGTCAATTTCTAAAGTTTGCTAATTTGATTTAGGACAGAACCTAAGTGATGTTTCACGTATTTCGAGGCAAGTCTAAACAGTAATTAACATTTTAATTACGTTTAGATTCACAGTTCCCGCAACAGTGCATACATGTTCATTAAAACTACCATATCTAGAGCATACGAAATCCGATTTACGCAAACTCAGATCCTATGGTTTCCTTATTTAATGGAGAACAAAATTCAAGTGCTATTTTCGTGTTTAAACAATTTAAACATGGCCGAAAAATTACACTAAACAGATCTGCGAAATCAAATGCGATAAAAACTTTCGCGACCTTAGCGAACCCAAGTCGTCCTTGGTCAACGAATCACTATTCGAAACCGTCAACCTGAGGCTCTGATACCACTTGAAGGATATGGTTAGATCCTCAAGCGCATCACGGAAGCGTGAGCGTCGTATCGAATACGATGAGGAGCGACTAGTCGGACTAGTTGCTCGATGCAGCGGAATTTAAAAAATTTTCTCACGACGAAACCACATGATCCAAGAACACTTCTCGGATCGTTTCGTCTAAACCACAAACAAGTAATTAGGATTACCTCTTGAAGCGTGGTTGCGATCAAGTCTCTAAACGAAGAGACCTCCTGTCTCAAGTCCGATCCGACGGAGGAGACGCTTGCGAGCGCGGGGATGAACCGCGTGCTTCTCGCAATCCAAGTTGATGATCCAAGCGGCGGATCTCCTGATCTCGACACACGAGATCCAACATCTTCTTCATGAGCGAGGCGCGCCGAAGGAGACGGAGATCCACGAGCAGAAGAACAGGCAGCATAACGACGATGCCGCGGCGATGGAGAACCTCTCCATGGCATCCATGGTGGACGGCCATGAGAAGGAAAGAGAGGGCTGACCTCTAAAGAGAAAGAGAGAGGGAGAGAGAGATGCTTCTCAAGCATTATGTGTAAAGAGAGAGTCAAGAATGCCTCTCTATTTATAGGGTTTTGGGATCCATGGATCTCAATCCATGTGTCATATAAAATCAATGGATGAGATTGATTTATGACAATCCAATGGTCAAGATTGTTGTTGGTAAAAGCCAACAACTTGTGATTTAATTTTGATTAAATATATTTGATAAATCAAATAAATATAATACCAAATTAAACCACACAAATAGAGAGAGAGAAAATAAGGGAGATACACCTTCCTCTTTGGAGGGCAATCTCATGGATTCCCATGAGATTGCATATCTCCTTGATTTTCTCTCTACTTATTTTCCAACAACTATTTGTTGGGATTTTTATTCACCAAAATAATTCTCAATTAAATTTGGGAATATTGCAATCTTGACATTGGAATATTGTGAATCATATTCACAACCCAAAACAAAATGTAATTTACATTTTCAATTAATTAGACAATGTGTATCCAATACACATTAATAATTAATCTACTAATATAAATTATATTTAACTCTCTCTAATACATTATAAATCACATTTATAATATATTATGAATAACTGGATATTACTATCCACATTATTCTTATCCATAATAATTAAATCACATTTAATTATATTGGATAACTTATTCTCATGTGCTCAAATTATATGAATCACATTCATATTATTTACATCTTTGATAATCAAATCACATTTAATTATCTAAGATAACTCTCCTTATAATATGAATCAAATTCATATTATTCATGATAATTAAATCACATTTAATTATCCATTTTCTCAATGCTCGGATACATATATCAACAATAGAATTATCCATGAACTCTTTCAAGGATAATGCGCTTTCTCCGCGAATACTTGGAGATAAGGACAGGGCGATTGTATTGTTCCACGTATAGTGACATGGATATTGAGATCATATCTCAAAACCAGATCTCGGGCCTCCCATAGATGCTTGATTAAATCAAGACCATAAATCTAATCTTCTCATTGAATCTGAATCACATTCAGATCAATGTCCAACATTTGGACTAAGATGAGATTTCTTCTCTACTGAGAGGAGTCACTAAAATCCAGACCCGTTTCATCACTCCCTAGGAATGGAAGCGTCATGGTTATACAATCGTTTATGATCACATCACCCTTAGGTATTCCTAATACCTGTACATCCTGCATACTGGAAGACTCAGATTTAAACCCGAAGTATTAGATCAACTTTATACTGTCTACTTCAGGGTTTTGTCAGTAAGTTTCTCATTCGATCATTGGGAGTCGGTATTGATCATATACTTTCCAAAAGCATATATCATACCTAGGTCTTGATCATATACTTTCCAAAAGTATATATCAAACCAACAAATTCAGTCAAGCTTCCAAAGCGAGACGACCGTGCGCACGGAATTTGGTTCTTCCCAATATCTCATGAGTGAGCTCATGTCTTCCGGTTCAGTAGTGAACCTGTATGATCCCTTTGAGAGATCGTATTACTCATATGCCCTTATATGCACACCAGCGCGCCGGTGTATAGACCTTGATTAGGCCATCAACCTATTGGTCTGCCAAATGTACATACCCAGACATATAGTAACACATCTGTCTCCGGTCAGAGGATGTGTGCCTGTATCGTGACAACATACAATATAGGACTTTGGTTATCTCGATCTCGTTAAGTCAACTCTTTGACCTAACTCATCCGACACCTCTGAATCTCTATTCCTATGCAGAGGACCTGCATCAAGAGGTTGGTCAGATATCAACCTAAATGAGATAGGATTGCCATCTCCTACTCAGGCTGGAGATCATCTCGTAATAATCATTTGACGGTGCTTGATGAGTCCTCAATCTAACTCATTAGATATTCATCTAAGCACCAGCCTCTATGGTTCAATAATTGAATCAACAGCTGTATGATCATTAAGATGGCCATGGTACATAACCCTAATTGTACTAAGGGACCTATTATGCAAATTATGTATTCTTTATTTCAGATTAAGAAGTGAATTGCAATAACATTTATTGCATAATGGCTCGCTGTGGGCTCGCATTTCCAACAGTAGGGAGATACAATTGGATCATGTATGACATGATCTTATCAATGATGAATATTAGCATTATTGCCTCTTAGTTTTCAAGTATATATGTAGTAGATACTACAATATATATCCTCAAAAGGTTCCATGCTAGTAAGTTGGAATCTAGCACCTGAGAGTGCTACTTCATTAGGAAAATAAAGGATGGTATCGGATACCTACTTTATGACCTTGAGATTCTTAAAAGATCTCATCTCTAAGGATGTGATTCTTAGATGATGACTCTCTTGAGAATCAAGATGAAAATGAAGTAAAAGGAACTCATTTAATCTTGAGAAAATAATAAGGCTTCTAAAGTCGGAAACTTAAAAGACAATTAAAGTTTAAACACTAATACCTCTTCAAATGAGTTTGAAGATGTATTCCATGTGTCAGAGAAATCTGATAATGATCAAACTTCATGTGATGAAGCTTCCAAAGATCATGACATGGAAAGATGGATTTTAGCAATAAAGTCTATAGTAGACTTCATATACAAGTGTTGTATATGGTCACTCGAGGATCCACCTATATGGGTAAGACCCGTTAAGGTGTAAATGGATCTTCAAGAGAAAGAGGGAACCTGATGAGAAGGTACGGACCTTCAAAGCACGGCACGTAGCCATGAGCTACACACTGAATAGAAGACATTGTTTGCGATGAGATGTGCTCTTCAGTGACCCTGCTTAATCCCATCAAAATATTGCTAATTATAGCTACACAACTTGACTTTGACATCTTCGAGATGGAAGACAATTTTGCATTCCTCTATGAATACTTCTTCGAGGATATTCATATGAAGTAGCTCCATGGCTTCATGAATGAGGAATACAAGGTGTACAAGCTAAGGAATTCCATCTATGGACTCAAATAAGCTTCTTTAGTTGGAACATTGAATTTAATGAAATCATAAATGTTATGATTTCAGATAGAATCTTAATGAACCATATGAAGCTTAGTGGGAGTGCCATTGTGTTCATCATGCTATATGTAGATGATACCCTAATCATTTGGAATGATATAAGGATAATAATAAGTGTTTTATAGACTGGCTATTCCATACCTTGAGGTATGATCTCAAGGATACCTCTTAGATCTTGTGTTCAGAAGCAAGGAGAAGAAGGTATTGGGACCGTCACATTAGTAGTACACCATGGACATGTTCCATTTGCTGGAAAATTCCAAGAAAAGCTTCCTTCCTTTAAGATATGGTACCGACCTATCTAAAGAGATAGCACCTCAAAGAGTTGAGGAAGTGAATGCTAGAACTACGTGCCCTTGTGCATTAGTTATGAGAAGCCGCATGCATGCTAGATGTGTACAAAAGTTAGATATCTGCCATGCAGTGGGAGTAGCAAACTGTTACTAATCCTACTCATGAGATAAAACACTTGATTGCAGTAATAACAATATCTTCAAAGATGAAAAGATTTTTGAGATAGTGATCTCAAAGTCTTATCTTCAAGAACTTGAGACTTTATAGATAGTGATATAAAAGGTCTTAATTATGGATACCTTAGGAGATAGAGATCACCAGCAATAAGGGTATTCTGATAAGGATAATGGAAATTATATATTGGTTATAATAATTGTTAAGTCGTAGTGTCAAGGATACTACAACTGACAAGATTGAGTATTGGTTGCATAAGATGCAACATTCGCATTGGCTGCGAGCACTGTTACTAGGGGATATGCAAGTGTTGTAAAATGACTTGGCGTAGTCTCTTGGGAACGGAGTGATTGATTATCTTACCTAGCTATTTTTATAAATAGCCTATGATTGTCACATGACTGTGGGTTTAAATGATTAGCCCCTTAATGGCTCTTTCGGCTAGTGGGAGATTGTTTGACATGCGAGCCCACAGCGAGCCATTATGCAATAAATGTTATTGTGAATATCATTCCCTGATCTGAAATGAAGAATAACTAATTTGCATAATAGGTCCCTTAGTACAATTAGGGTTATGTTCCATGGCCATCTTGATTATTATACAGTTGTTGATTCAATTATTGAATCATCGAGGCTGGTGCTTGAATGAATATCTAAAGAGTTAGATTGAGGACTCACCAAGTACCGTCAAATGATTATTAAGAGATGATCTCCAGCCTGAGTAGGGGATGACAATCATTTCTTACTTGGTTGATATCTGACTGACCTCTTTATGCAGGTCCTCTGCATGGGAATAGAGATTCAGAGGTGTCAGATTAGTTAGGTCAAAGAGTTGACTTAATGAGATCAAGATAACCAAAGTCCTATGTTGTATGTTGTCACGATATAGGCATGCATCCTTTGACCGGAGACAGATGTGTTACTATATGTCTGAGTATGTACATTTGGAATACCAATAGGTTGATGACCTAATCACGGTCTATACACCGGCACGCTGGTGTACATATAAGGGCATATGAGGAATACGATCTCTCAAAGGGATCATGCAGATTCATTACTGAACTGGAAGACATGAGCTCACTCATGAGATATTGGGAAGAATCAAATTTTGTGCACGGTCGTCTCGCTTTGGAGGCTTGACTGAATTTGTAGGTTTGATATATACTTTTGGAAAAGTATATGATCAACACTAGGGTATGATATATGCTTTTGGAAAGTATATGATCGATACCAACTCCCAATGATCGAATGAGAAACATGATGATAATCTCTGAAGTAGACAGTGTAAAATTGATCTTATACTTCGGGTTTATTCTAGGTCTTCCAGTATGCAGGATGTACAGGTATTAGGAATGCATGAGGGTAATGTGATCATAAACGATTGTATAACCATGACTCTTCCATTCCGAAGCAGTGATGAAACATGTCTGGATTTTAGTGATTCCTCTCATAGATAAGAAATATGATCTTAGTCCAAATGTTGGACATTGATCTGAATGTGATTCAGATGTAATGAGAAGATTAGATTTGTGGTGTTGATTTAATCAAGCATCTATGGGAGGTCTGCAAGATCTGGATTTGAGATGTGATCTCAATATCCAAGTCACTATACGTAGAACAATACAATCACCATGTCCTTATCTCCAAGTATCCGCAGATAAAGCGCATTATCCTTAAAAGAGTTCATGGATAATTTCATTGTTGATATATATATCCGAGCATTGAGAAAATGGATAATTAAATGCGATTTAATTATCATATATGAATTTAATTCATATTGTAATGAGAGTTATCTGAGATAATTAAATGTGATTTAATTATCAAAGCTGGGAATAATGTGAATGTGATTCACATTATTTGGGCACATGAGAATTGAGATCCAAGATGATTAAATGTGATTTAATTATCATGGATATGAATAATGTGGATAACATTGTCCATATTATTCAAGTATATTATAAATGTCATTTATAATATATTAGAGAGAGCACATTGTGATTTATATTTATTGATTAATTGTTAATGTGAATTGGATTCACATTGAATGATTAATTGAAAATATAATTACACTTAGTTTTGGGTTGTGAATGAGATTCACATAATTTCAATGGCTTGATTGAAATTTTTCTCACAAGATAATTGTGCATTATTTTTTGAGAAAAATATTTACAATAAGAGTTATTGTAAATTAAAGAGATAATCATGAGATAATAGAGAAAGACTAAGTCCACTCAAAAAGAGGATTGGACGGCCACTTATCTCCTTATGGGGATAAGTGGACGTCACCATCTTCTTGAGGAGATAATTTTAGTCTCATCATTATCTCATCTCTAGTCAAAGGTGATTTAATTTGGAATTTATTATGTTGATTTATCAATATAATTTAAATTAAATTAAATCATTTACTGTTGTGTTTTTACAACGACATCTTAGCCATTGAAAGAAACACAAATCAATCTCAACCATTGATTGTGTGTTGTCCATGGATTGAGATCCATGGACTTCCCAAACCCCGTATAAGAAGAGGCACCCCTTGCTCTTCGAGACACGTTTTACGACAACAACGAATGCTCTCTTCCTCTCTCTCTCTCTCTACATGTCATGTGCCTCTCTCCCTCTCTCTCTTTCTCTTATGGCCGTCCACCATGGAGCCATTGAGAGAGTCATCTTTGACGTAGCATCGTCCTTATGCTGCCGGAGTACTTGCTCGTGGATCTACGTCTCCTTCAGTGTGCCTCGATCGTGAAGAAGATGTCAGATCTAGTGTGACGAGATCAGGAGATTCGTCGCTTGGATCATCAACACAGATTGCGAGAAGGACATATCTCATCAACGCGCTCGCAACCGTCTCCTCCATCGGATCGGACTTGAGACAGGAGGTCTCTTGGTTTAGAGACTAGATCACAACCACGCTTCAAGAGGTAACCTTAATACCTATTGTGGTTTAGATGAAACGATCTGAGAAAGGTTCTTAAATCATGTGGTTTCATCACATTTAAATTTTTTAAATTCCGCTGCCTGGAGCAACTAGTGTGACTAGTCGCTTCTGATCGCATTCGATGCAATCCACACGCTTCCATGATGCACTTGAGGATCTTCCCATATCCTTCAAAGGGTAGTTAGGTTTCTCTTTTGACCTGCTTTTCTTGGTTGTACATATTTGTTTATATTTTTTCATATTTATTTCATTGTTCATATTCACTGTATTTATTTCATTTTTTCCTGCTCATATTTTATAATTGTGTTTCTTACACATTTTTTCTTTCCTTTTTCTTGCGAGGGTCCGCGGAGTGAAGGAGGTGATCTTAGGAGAGCTGAAGCACCCAAGCAAAGCGGAAGCGGCTTGATTCATCTCGAAGTCGCAGGAGAGCGTGAGAGGAGGAGAAGAAGATTTGAAGGAGACCATAAAAAATATTTTAGACTTTATTTTATTTATTTCTAGCATTTGAACTCTTGTAAATGGACATTCATTTGTTGCAGGGTATGTTTCGCCAAGTGCTGGTGCACTTGGGGGACCTCACCAGTTTTGTTTTCGTCACCTTATTTTTCTTTATTTCATGTAGATTTCGTAAGCTACCTATTGATTGCTTTAATTAATTTGCTTGAGCCATGTAAGTAATTAGGTCCAAAGCCCTTAACAAGAATTTATGTACCTATAGAATAGAGTGTAATTGGAAGTAGTAAAATTTAATTGGTTCTTGCCCGTTAATAGAAGCTATTGTTAGGACAGTTCACGTGCATCATATAGGTTAATTTTTTTCTCTCTATTTAAATTCTGCACCGATAAACCTACATGTAGAGTGCTGGCGACAAGGTATGCATGCATCATTGTATTTAATCGTGCATTGGCATTTCTGATCTCCTTCATTGTTCTCACTCACATAAGTTAAAAAGTAAATTGGACACTAGGTAGGGGATTTGTTGAAAATATTCAAACCAAGTGACAACTGCCTAAAATTTGGACTGCTAATATCACTTGAAACTAAAATTAAATGTAATTGATTCACATCATTGTTTTGGGAGAGCAACCCCCTCATAATATTCGCATTTACTTGCTCACGTACACACTAAGGTTAGTGCCCCAATCCCATAAGCCAGCCTAAGTGTTTGTACAACTTTGTGTTTGATCACCTAACTCTAAAATTGACAAGATAATTGACTGAACCTTCATGATCTTCACATTGTGTTGAGTAGGTGAATCGGGGGTTTGCATTGCATTTGTATGTCCTTGATGTTGAGTTGGTTACGTTTATTTTCTCAAGATCATTAGCAATCACTAAAAAATATCATCAAAAATCATCATCACTCATGTTTTCCCTCCCTCCCACCCTTAACTCTGAGGGTCAAATGTTGCCCAATATTTCCCAAGCTCATATCCCTTCACACTGGCAGGTCAATGATCTCTTTGATCTTGACCAAGATTTCTTTGAGCCTGATATTCCTGATCCATTGGATGGTTTTTCTTTTACTTCGAGAGAGAACCTGTTATTTGAATATAATCAGACATTTTCCCCCTCGGATTATCCTGATTTCTCACATCTCCCCAAGAATTATCTATGGCTGGTGTGTACTTTGTACTCGGTTTCACTCCCTGATTGTGCATTCGATCTGTCAGATTACGAGACTGAGTCTTCTGATTATTCTGAGTGTTCTGATTCTTCTGATTCTTCTGAGTTTTCTGAACTTGGTCTTTCTTCTCTCCATGACGACCCTCGTAGGGATGCGCCGACCCTTGAGTTATTCGATGTAATACATGATCTCCCTTCATTACATGCACCGGGAATCTACTTCCTTATTAAGTCTCCTGATCTTGAACTTCCACACATTTTCGAGACGGTGATTGGCATAGAGGATTCCATGATAGATCCTTCCTTCTGCACGTTCTATTTTTTCGGCCCTAACCATTCACTCCACTCTGACCATGTGCCGAAGATTTCTTTTATGCTACAGGTGCCCCCATTTTATCAACACATCTATTTACCCGATAGCAGACACCCGCCTCATTGCCTATCTGTGTGTCCTCATTTACATTGTTGACCACGTTGTTGTTCTCACACGGAGACAACAGCGACGGTGCGGTATTCGCATTACAGATGTCGTCTTGAACCTTGATACTTTGTTGTCCTAGCCTTTGTGCCCAGCTAGGGGCGTAAACTCTAGCGCTTGTTAAGAGGTACCTCAACAATGTCTACATTGCATATATGTGTTTTCATCTTGATTTGCTCCTTCCTTCTTTCGTTTATCATTCACCTCTTGTCTATATCTATGTGCTATACTTAGGATGTACTTTATCCTAAGTATAGGGGGTGAATGATTCGAGTTGTTCATATTCGTCCTGTTCATCACTCATGTTGTTTCTTATACTTAGGGATACTCTACCCTAAGTATAGGGGGAGTAATATTGTTCATATCGTCTCTTTTGTGTTTTATTCTTCTGTTCTCTTGATTGTCCCCCAACTTGTTGATACTCTATGCTTAGGGCTATTCTACTTTAAGTACAAGATGGCAAGTCGAGCCGTTGAATTCGTACATTCTCTTCATTGATTTTCCCTTTTGTACAGTCTTCTATACTTAGGATTACATGATCCTAAGTATAGGGGGATCACCGACTTCTATTCTTTTCATCTTTTCTTTGAGTCATTTTAGTAGAGGAGTCTTTTCACTTTTTTATACTTAGCACGAGTTATATCTTCCTTTGTCGCTCTCTGATCACAATGAGGATATAGTTTGAGCTAAGTATAGGGGGTGTCGTATATATTGTATATACTTTGGACATAAAGTGCACTTTTAAATATGATTATTTTGGTGATAATGTATATAAATTCATAAAATCCATGTGTGTGTATATAGACTTTGATCACCTTTGATTAAAAACAAAAACAAAAAAAATAAAGAACAGAAAATGAAAAACAAAAACAAAAAAACGAAAAAATGTACATACAAAAACAAAACAAACAAAAACAAAACAAAAAAAACAAAACAAAACAAAATCCTTGTATATACTTGTATATATTTTACCAACCATTTTCCCTTTAAAAAAATCCCTAAAAACTACAAAACCAATTAAAATTTCAAAAAAAACTCTTTTTACATGTGCATCATTTTTTTCAAAAATCCATAAAAATTTCAAAATTAGACAGTTGTTTCAAAAAAATTGCTTTCTTTTTGCATTGTACATATTTCTTGCATTTTCATGTGCCTTTTTAAGGATAGTATTGACATTTAAACTAAGTCTGGAATAAAATTGAAGAATGGAGCTTAGTTGGACCTTAATCCACTTAATTTCAGAGGAACCTTATAATAATTGGAGTTATGGCTTTCCGGGTCCTAGTGACTTAATTCTTTGAGTCCATAAGACTATGTTCATATGTCATCTTTATTAGTCTCAGTAGAATATTTAACAATACATGCATGATTCTTTCAGACCGTGGTTTATCTAGGACAAGCACTCTACACGTAGCTCTTCATGGAGGAGGTATTGAGGTGGCAGAATCTTTTGGCTCGGAGTAGCATACGAGGGTAGTAAATCTAGGAGGAACCTCTCGTCTTCCTCTGGGGAGGGTTACGCATCTCAACCTAATCTAGTAGCATTAAGATCTAAATAAAGGATGCTGCGGGGTTGCAATAATGCTTCAAAAGAGGGATGGTCTACTAGCTTGATGAATGTGAAATCCGCCTCTTTAAGAATCGATAATTGTGGTATAGGAGGTGAAAATTGGTTGATCAAAAACCACAATCTTTGAATGTTGTGGAATATTTTTACTTGGCAAGTGTAACAAGGTCGAACACAGGGAACAGTGATTTTTAGTTGCATGGTCTTAAATTAAATTGAATAATTAATCATTGTTTGATTAATTTCTGTATTGGGAGAATATAATACAATGCAATGTAGATATGAAGAAATAAACAGAGAGAATGATCCTCAGGATCTGTGATTTTTTTTACTTATTAAATCCTCAATGATATAATCAATGAATCCTCAAAATTAATCACAGATCATATAGAAATTTAGACTACCATAATATGCTCCTCAAAATTAATCTTTAATCAGACACATTAATAGGGAGATTAAATGAATTCTTCCTCTATTTAACCCCTGCAAATATAAATCCTCAAATAGTGATTCACCGTCATCATATGAGGATCGATCAGTTGAAGTCCTCAATCAAATCCCTGCAAAATAAGTCATTAATTTCTCAATGAAAATATGGCACAAATGTGTCAATAATTATTCTACTTAGATCAGAATACTTCTCACATTATAAACATCAAGGATAAGCTTCTGATCAGTTCACAAGATGTATAATATGGTAGATCACTCAATAAGCTTTAAATCGACATATTGTGCATCGAAATCGGAGCTCAAATGAGAGAGTTATGATATAAACAAATTTTGGGGACTAAAATGCAAGAAAAATAGAAGTTTTTGTATCAAAAGAGTCCCTGGAGGGACTTATCTGTAATTAAATAAATTCAACAGGGAGTCTTTGTAAATGTTCCGACAGCGGGCCTTATATTCCTAGACCCTCGGTGGGATCGGCTGCAATATTGGACGGTGTGGATGCGGGGCCACTGGAGATCAGATTGTTGAGGTTCATCGACATTTTGGATGACTCTGATGCAATTAGACGTAGATAGGAGGACTGTTACCGACCAATCCCTTATTTCTCATTCGTCCCTTCAGCTGCCGTAGTTGGAGGAGATCCTCTGGATTGAGAGGTTCCGCACCATCAGTCTTTATGCAGATTGAGATATAGGAGTCCCTACAGGTTAAAAACTACCTCGATTCCTCAAGAATCGGGTGACAGATACAAGTGGTGCAGAATATGATATCAAATTGCATATTAAGCTCTTGAATAATTAAATTTTGAAAATTATTGACCAACGTGCTTCCTGACTATGATGGATTGCTCCAAAACAAACATTAAATGAAAATTTAAATAATGGGATGTATAAAATCTGTTATCTGAATATATGTATGTATATAACACATTATCGTAATATATAATATAAATCTAAATATAAGATGAAAAATGAAAATTAAAATTTTACTAATATATAAGATATATATATAAGAGAAATTGTAAAAACTACAACGACGAATCGGAAAAACTCTCATTTAATTTGCTTGAATTAATCATGTTAAAATTTGTTGTTTTGTTGTAGGTGGATAATTGGAATCAATCAAGAAATAATCACTTAGAAATTTAATTCAATTAATTCGAGTGATTTTATGTTTGTTTTACTTGGGAAGGTCCCAAGGTAGAACTCAAGGAGGCAAAGGAACAACTTAGAATTATTTCTATCAAATTTCGTGCACGATTTTCGAGGTGGGATATTTTTGATATTTTTAATATAATTTTTTGATGTAAATGAAAATGTGGTCAATTTAGGGACTAAAATACATGTTTTAGGTAACAGAGTCCAAAAGTTATGAGACACAGCTAAGATATCAATTATGATGAAATAAATGCATTATAATTTATTTAAAATTTTTGGATGTAAAACGAATATTTTATAAATTAATGAATGCATATAATGCAATTTTCTTAATTAGTTATAATAAATATTAAATCTAAATATTTCCAGCAAATAAAATTATCTAATATATATCACTAGGATATATATAAAAAAATCCTAAATCCTAAAAATGTTGAATTTAATACCTCTTAATAATTAATTAGTGAAATACACAAAATTGTTTCTATAAAGCAAAATATGCATGCAAATGCAAATCTTTTTGGATACAACGAGAATTTTTGGAAATTTTTCGAGCAATGGTTAATTATCTATGAATTTCTAACCCCAAAATGGGCAAAATATGCAATTTTATGCAAGAATATTAATTATTAACTAATCATAGAGAATAAAAATATCATGAGCATGCCATTATATAGAGAATGAATTAAATGACAAGGTACAATTTTTTTATAATAAAAAGATGCAATAAATAAACTCAAAATGTGGCAAGAACATAGGGTTCTGTTTACAATATTACAATAATTGAATAAAAGGGTAACTGTAAAGAGAGGGGCCTAATTGAGATTACCAGGATCCAGGTGGGGTTGTCGTAAAATTTCCAGGGGAGGCACGTGCACGGCATGTGCCCCTTGATGGTTGGACTTGTGCGTGAATGGAGTGAACTTGGAGAGCTTTCTTGAGTTAACCCTAGGAGGGGTATGCCGGTAACATGCGTACTCTTTGGAAAAAGCACCCGACGGAGGGGCACGATGGAGAGGCAGATCGATGGCTGGGAAGGCGAAGCTGTCGACGAGGAGGAGGCTCGACTGGGTGGTACACACCTCAACCAAGGAGATGGCGGTGGTATACTACCGAAGTTGTGGCAGGCGGCAAGGCTCCTGCATCTATGGTGAAGGTGGCTTGTTGAGGCACAAAGGTGGAGGCATTAATGACGATCGGAGTGAGCTTTTGGAGTGGCGGTTGGAGGTTTTGATCCTCAAGCTAGGTGAGGGAATCAAAGATCAGAATCGCCTAGATGCTCCAGAAGGTGTCGAAGATTACTAGAGGTGGTCGAAGGAGTCGGTTGGTTGTTGGTGGAGCGTTGGTGAACAGAGGTAGATCGCTGGGATGGTCTTGACAACGATAGAGTCAGAGCAAGGCGGCGAGCTTCTGGCTACTTGAGCTACAATGACCAAAGGAGATCAGATCTCGTCGCAGGCATGGAGTCACATCGGAGCTGTCATCTCCGGTGTGATGGGGCTCCTTAAACCGGCTATGTATCGGTAGATGGGTCCTCATCCGGGAGGCACTAGTTGTTAAATAGGCGAGGAGATCGGTCGGTTATGGAAGGAAGTTGCCGCAAGTTTGATATGATGTTCGGTTAGAAGGTGAAATTGATGGGATTTGTGAGGGCAGTGACGAGGGTGACAATCGATTGGGGTTCGACGAGGAGACAAAAAAGGGAGGCGATGGTCGAAAAAGGAAATTGGGAAGGCGGTTGGTGGCTCAAGAGGGAGGTAGCCTGGCAATAGAGAGGCGGTGACAGCGAGAATCGCAAAGGAGGGAAATGGCAAGATTCACGGAGGTCAGGCGGCAGAGACACCATAGAAGGAAAGAAGGCGAGATGAGAGGAGGAAGGGGAAGAGCAGTAGTCGTCCCATCGTCCGAGATCGGACGGCCACGATTGTGCCATGTGGCAATATTTTAATTTTTTATTTTAAATTTTACTTAATTAATTTTAAATTTTTTTAATAAAATAATCGAAAAATAAAGGCCAAAATTGAGTGACTCGGCAACTCCAACAGCTGTCACATGTCTGCTCCAGAAATTTCAGAAATAAAAATATAAAAAATTCAACAAGAAATAGCAAACGACCTGGATCGAAAAACTTTCTTCATGAAAGTTTCTCGTCTCAACAAGATCTACAACTTTCATGAAGAGACCAAACCAAAATCGATCATTTGCATGAAGTGATATTTTTGGGGTACTCTATATACATAGAACACCTTGAGTTTTGGGTTTTCTAATTTTTTTATTTTTGAATAAGATAAAAATCCAGAAAAATATGATAAAATCAAATATAAATATTTACACATTATTCTAATTTTTTGTACTTTTATTAATTTGGAAATGAAGAAATAAAATAAATTACGAGAAAGGGGAGTTTTGTATAAAAAGTTAGTGAAGACTCAGACTTAGTTAGTTTCTTTGATTTCAAGCTCATTTTGGATTTCGATTTTTTGCATTTTATTAAAACTTCTATCAAAGAAAATAAATGAAAAATAAATAAAATAAAAAGAGTTAATTATCCACTTAAAATAATAGGTCAAAATAATGTAAAATATATAATGTACAAATGAGGCCCAAAACCAAACTTTCATATTTGAGCTCTGATTCACTTGAACTTGATCTTGTTTTGAAGGTGATGAATGTAAATTAGTTCAAAAGGGAATAAGATCAAATCAGACACTATATGAGGAAGATATCAGCATTTTAGTCTGGAAATCCTGGAATTATGGTTTGGGTTTTTTTCTCAATTATTTTAGTTAGTCATTTTTTTGTATTTTTTATTTATTCTTTTTAGTCATATGTATACAATGGAGGTGGTTTCAAGTCATTTGGAGTTAGCATGAATTAATTAAAAATCAAGGAAGTGAGCTTACTTTACAGGTCAATTCGGTTGTGATTTTTGGCTCCTTATTTTATGCAATTATGATGATAAAATGCAATTATTATTTATATACGCATGAATGCTTAAGTATGCAAGATAACTGATAAAATGATATGAATTTTAGGGATTTGGGCTTAATTAGTTACTTTTAGAGTCATGAATCTGAGATTCATCACCCCCTATACTTAAACCTTGCTCGTCCCCGAGCATCTAAATGAATGCAGTGAGTTTAAATGAGATTGGGTTCTGAAAAAATGAAAAGATGGAGTCGCTAAATAATGGCCTGACAACTCAGGCTCACTGTCGTTGAGGCGACTACTCCAATACTCACGTTGATCAACAATTGACCCACGCAGATAATTGAGCAATTAAAAGTAAGAGTTAAAATTTATTATACCCTACTAAAATTGTATAATGGCAAGCAAGTAGGGTCGAAAATAGGAAGCAAGGTGTAGAGCAAGCGAGATAAAAAAAATCACGCACCCAATATCCTTTCACACACTTAGCCAAGTGCAAACTTTTTTTGTGGGTTTTTAATGCTATAATTTTTTTATATTTTCATGTTTTGATTTTTAATTTTCTGATATTATATTTTCTTTTTATAATCTATATTTCTTTGCATTTTGTTTTTCTTTTTAAAATGTAAAATAAGAGAAAGATGCAATAAAGAAAAGAGAGATATAATATATATAAATAGGTAAAAACAAGCAAAATACAGGAAATAAAATGTTTTTGTGCTTTTTATAATTTTCTATTGTTTTTATGATTTTTTTTCTATATTTTTTATTAATTTTTTGGTATTTTTAAAATCAGAAATGCTCAAAACGGGGGAGAAAATAAATATCTGAGATTAAAATGGAGATGAAAATATTAAACAGTGACCAAAATTCTCCAAATTAATTTTAAAATAAAGATAACAAAAAAGAGAAAATTTAGACACAGAAAAGAGATTTTTAGAATTTTTCAGAATTTTTAGTATTTTTAGAAAGGTTTTTAGAGTTTTGCAATTTTTATGAGTTTTCGTTTGTATTAATTAGTGATTTTTAGTCTTAAGATAAAAGATGCAAAAACACACAAAATATAATTTTTTGGAGATTTTCAAAAAAAATTATACTTTTATGGGTTTTATAATGCAAATACGGTTGAAAATGCAAGTTTTTTATTTTTTATAAATATTAAAATGTGAAAAAATGAAAAATATAAATATGGCATTAAAATGCAATGCAACATGAACCTAAATGTATTTTTTTGGATTTTTTTAGGAATTTATAGATGCATGAAATAATACAAGAAACCAAAAGAAAATTCAATCCTAACAAGGGTATTTTTGTAATTATCCAAAAGTTCGAGGGCCAAAGTGTAAATTTCCAGAAAATATATAACTAGATAAAAAAACTTTTGGACTAGGTACCAATATAAAAAGTCGGGAGGGCTTTTCAGCAAAAACCCCAGAACTCACGTGCGTGAGCACGCGCGTCTGACAAGGACCTATTGGTAATAATTAAAACCTCAGGGACTAGATTGCAAAATAACCAAAAAGTTTACATTATATAACAAAAATTTCGGCCAAATACAAAATAACCAAACCCGTGAGGGTCTGGTTGCAAAATCACCAGAGTTGGTCGGCCCATGTGGACAAGGACCAAGTGTAATTAAAGCAAACACAGGGTTATTTTTGCAATTTTTACAAAAATAAAATAATACAAATGAAAGTTCTATGACTATTTAATAAATGCAAAAACGACGAGGGTAGGAGTGCAAAATACCCACACCTATACGAGACCGGACTGATGGATCTTCTTGGCTAAGACACATGTCGCTCTCGTGACGGTCGATACTGCTTCGCAATCCACGGCTAAGATTAGATGCTTCTCAATGATCCGACGGTTGGCGAAAGACACGATCGAACGGCAGGGAGCAGAACTGGCACTGCAACTCGATCCGACGGTGGCGGACGGCGCTGGATGAAAAGAAGAAGGTCCGCTGCAGCGGACTTCCTCCGAGGATCTCGTCCTCCTCCGGTGCTCCGAGTATCTCCAAAAACGCTCCGATTGTTCCTGGGAGGTCCTCCTGGCGGCTGGCGGCTCCAAAAAGCTCTGGCGATCACCGGAGAGAGCACACGAGGCCGGCGGAGCTGGCCTGCTCCCGGTACCTCCTCGGTTCTTCAAAACGAGACCCAAGCTCACATTTGTCCCTAGAACTGCAGAAGATGAGTGAAAGGATCGAGGGCAAGTTTCCTCGACCCCACGGATGGGTGGAAACGAATGGTGTTGACTAATGATAGCCGGCAAAGCACGAAGCTCGGTCGGGCTCAGACCGCGGATTTGGGGATATTTCAAATGAGATCGATGATTGATAATTGATGGACTTAACTACTGGGATCCTAAGGAATTCAAAGAGCACAAAATAAGTGAGAAAAGACTCACCAAGGCGATGCTCGTGGCTAGCACCGGCGAGTGGATCCGATCGATTCAACACACGCTTCGTCTCTTGGAGGATGCACTCCACTCCTGCTATCACCAGGGAGGACTTCGAACTCCAAGGATTGGATTTTGCGGGTGGAAGACTGGTCAGAGGTCAAAGGACGGTCAGGGGTCATTTTTATGTCGGTTGACGGGCGGCTCCCAAGAACGAGGCGAATCACGAGATGCAGCAACGTGATCCACGAAAAGATCCCCGGGCGTGTAAGCTCGGTTGTAGAGGAAGAAAAGCTAAGAAGACATCATCATGAGAATGTGAAAGATACGGCCTCATAAAAATCGAGAAAATAGGGGAAAACGCAGTCTGACAGAGAGCCAGACCTCGGTCAGAGAGTTGACCGAGGTCATCCAACGGAGGATTCTGGTTGGTCCACGTGGACCAACCAGAAAATTCCTTGGCAAAAAGTTTTATAAAATAGATAAAAAATAATAAATGATTTAATTAATTTTTGCTTATAAAATGAAAATTATTTCTTATTTTCTGAAGTGTTTTATAATGATTTTTATTTTTTTTAGAGGTTTAAAATTACAAGTTCCCTTTTTGTGGGCTATATATAGGTATATTCATATATATATTAATGTTTTATTTTTATTTTGTATATTAAATTTTATTATTTTTGTTTATCATTTTATATATTTACAACTTAATTTTATACACTTAAATATATTTTTATTTTGCTTTTCTGATGTATTATTTACATTTAAATAAAGAGATGTATTGTTCATATAGGTATAATATAGGCAATTCAACTATGTATTGTATACAAGTATTTTATTTTTGTGTTTTCTGTATTTTTATTACAGTTTTAATATACACATCTATTATAAATAATATTTACAAAATTATACAAATATAAAAGTATAAAAATAATGAATAATAAATAAAATGAACATTTTATTCAGTACAAGTATACAATAGGGGTCCAAAACCTAACTTCCACACCATAACTCAGAAAAATATGAAACCACCTTCATTAAATAGCTTTTAAAAGTTATATACAATTAAAGGTGATTTTGATACATTTCGAGTTTTTATTTGAGAGAAACAGGTCTGGGAAGTTGGGAATCTAGAAACTTATTCAGATCATAATTGTTTATCTGTACATTATTTTGTATGAAATCAATTTTGTATTTTTCTATATGTAATTATCTACAACTTTCATGTTCAAAGTTTCTTTATTTGAAGTATAAAAAGTGGAACTAAAAATAAGTCCCAAAATGAATGAATCAAATAAAAGGGATTTTTATTGTATTTTGGCCCTTATCTCCCCCTACTTTATTCCTTGTCGACCTAGTCATCGAGATGCCCAGGTCTCGGGGGTTCGGGTCATAAAATATTTGTAATATTTTATTCTTTTTTCTTTTCTTTTCTTTATTCTATAATTTTGGCATTAAAAACAGTGTTTTATACACAATTTATGCAATAATGCATAGATGATAAAATGCCTAAATTAAGCTTATTTACATGCATTTACTAGGGTTTTTAAGGCCAAAATGATAGAATAAAGATGATGAAACGTAGATTCATCATCCCCCTATACTTTCCTTTGCTAGTCCCTAGCAAACACTTATGTAATAAGTGCAGATAAAGAAAAATAAAGAAAAGAAAAAGAAGAAAATTGGATTAAGTTTAATTATCAAACTTGTCTTCAAAAAATCAAAGTTTGGAGCTTAAGTCGGACCTTTGGAATTTTAGTGCGGGCGGAACCTTAATGGGAATCAGATTTGAAATCCATCACCTTCGAGAATCCCAAAACTCTACTCAAGTCTCCTCAATAGCCAAGTCAGAAATATCTCAACTCATACGCAAACCCTTACGACTATGAATCTGACTCGTGCAGTGTAAGTGATAGTGGCTTTCCCTAAATAGAATGACAAAGGGACTGACTTCTCCAGTACGACAACCCAGTGATTCCCCAATCCAGCAACTCCTTCCTCGAGGAGCGAGGTATTCCCTTCTAAGTTCAAGTGGC
This sequence comes from Ottelia alismoides, assembly GCA_037367405.1. Taxonomy (NCBI): domain Eukaryota; kingdom Viridiplantae; phylum Streptophyta; class Magnoliopsida; order Alismatales; family Hydrocharitaceae; genus Ottelia; species Ottelia alismoides. Next base: position 274,037 of record JAZKJV010003063.1, on the reverse strand, counting down.
AACCAGCTCAAGAGGAGGGGTGAAGAGAAGAATGGACGGTAGCCAATGTAGCTACTTATCCTAGGATGCAAGATCAGTGTAGTCAAGTCATCCAGCTGCAGGCTCACATGATTTGACTTTGATGCTCAAGCTTTCTTATTTTCTATACAACATATTCACATACTCCGACAGGCATTTTATTTTTATACAGGCATGTCCACTTTTTTGGAGTTTTCTTTCTTTTTTTTGAAATACTATTTACAACAGCACTTACATAAGAAGTTTTTCCTCTTGAGCCAGTAGACTATCCATCTTTTGAAGCTTTATTGCAACCCACGCTCTCTTGTCTCTAGAATTCCTCATCACTGGACGGGTTGGGGTGCATTCCCTCCCTAGAGAAGGACAAATGTTTCCACTTGTGTGCGTCTCATACCGGCAAATCCAACCCTCTCACCACTCCAACTGAGTTGAGCCATGTGAAAGGTGCAGGTGTCCAAGTTAGGTCATTATCAATAAGAGGCGTGCATGTGCTCCGAAATATTCTACTTAGGCAATCAAGAATCCATTGAACTAAGTCTTGTGATCCTCAAAGAATTAAGTCATCTAGACCTGAAGTACCTTAACTCCAGCTCCTATAAGGTTCCTGTAATTAGGTAGATTTTAAGGTCCAACCAAGCTCCAATCTCCGGATTTTACGTAGACTTATTAAACTATCAAACTCAATCTGAAAAATGATAATGCTATGCAAATGATATGCAGAATGCAGAAAATATTTTGTGATGCAATTTTCAAAGATTTTGAAATTTTTATGGATTTTTGAAAAGGATGATGCATATGCATTTTTTTTATTTTCAAAAGGATTTTTCAAATGTTTTTGGATTTTAGTTTTGCAAATGTTTTTGGGATTTTTCAAAACAAAAAGATTTGGCTAAAGACTAGGTTAAAATATTTACATAGGGATGCATCTTATATTTACAAGAAGTGGATTTTAAGAATTTACAAGGGTAAGTGCTAACTTTTATAGGTATTTTAATAAAGAATGTTAAGGTGATGTATATATTCCTTAAACTTATTTGAAAAAGGTTTTTCAAATAATTTTTGAAAACTATAGTCCAAAATAATTTTTACAAATATATTTACAAACATGTACGCACATTTGAAAATCATTTTGAAAGGTTTTCCAAACAGTATATATAGATTTTTCAATTATTTTTGCAACCATTTTCAAACCATTTGCAAATTGTTTTTCAAACATTTTATTTCACACAAAGAAAATAAAATTTTACAAACAAAACATTTGTACAAAGGTTGAAAATATCGAACAAAATGTTTTATGTTTTCCAAATAGTTTTCAAAATATTTTTCAAAGAGATTTTCAAACTATTTTTCAAACATTTTGCAAAAATCATTTTCTCCTGACTTATTAATCAGTACAAAAAGAATTTGAGGAATAATAACATATTTTTATTAAGTGATTTTAATGAATTCAATTAGTGTTATTAGCCATATTTATTAATAAAAATACGAAAGTACGAGTTATGGCTAAAGTATATACGCAGTATATACGACCCCCTATACTTAGCTTGAGCTATGTCCTCATAGATCAGAGAGAAAAAGAGAAGACATAACTCGTATTGAGTATAGAAAAGACTAAAGAATAAAGAATGAATGAAGAATGAATGAACAAATAAGAAGTTGACAGTCCCCCCTATACTTAGGATCAAATAATCCTAAGTATAGCAGACTGTACACAAAGCATGGAGGGTCAAGGGTGGGAATGAACAGATCGGACCCATACTGTCTCCCCCTATACTTAGGGTAAGATATCCCTAAGTATAGATATGAATGGAGAGGATCAAAGAATAGAAATCTTGGGGTGCACACCCCCTATACTTAGGAAAAGTACGTCCTAAGTATAGAAGACTGACAACAAGGGGTGGCACCTTTTTGGTAGAAAAAGAAAATAGAAAATGAAAAGAACAAAAAAAGAAAAGAAGAAAAGAGATTAGAAGACGGAATATGAAGAACTCGAGATATACATCCCCCTACACTTAAGATACAGTGCGTCCTAAGTGTAGCAATGATGACGAGGATGACATCTTATCGGCAGAATAGGAGAGGAAAGAAGGAAAAGAAGAAAAGAGGAAATAAGAAAAATCATTCAAAAATGTTCTGCTCTGCTTTGTCTTCTTCTGCTGCTTCGGAAATATCAGGTTCATCCTTATAGATTACTTGAATAGAGTCAACGACAGACAAAAATATATCATGTTCAAGGTAAGGCTTCAGAAGCTGTCCATTGACTATAAATGGTTGTGCGTCAGCTGACAAACTAGATATCAATACGCTTACATTGTCACGTACATGCTTTACACTAAATGGCCCAGTCCATTTGCTCTTCAATTTACCTGGAAAAATCTTTAATTTCGCATCAAACAACCACACCTTCTAACCTGGGTCGAAGAACTTGCGGCGAATATGCTTGGCATGCCATGTTTTGACCTTCTCCTTATACATCATGTTGTTGTCGTATGCATAGTCTCTGAATTCCAAAAATCTGTTCAGATCCAATTTTCGGTTCTTCCTGGCTTTCTCAGAATCCAAATTACAAATGTTGATGGCCCATAAAGATTTGTGAATCAATTCAACAGGCAGATGACATGGCTTGCCATACACAAGGCGGTAGGGAGAGATTCCCAAGGGTAACTTGTATGAGGTTCTGTAAGCCCAAAGAACTGAATCAAGCACCTGAGGCCAGTTCTTGCGATCCAGACGCACAAGCTTCTGTAGAATTGTCTTGATCTCCCTGATTGAACATCCAGCTAAGCCATTGGACTGCGGGTGGTAAGGTGAAGCAACACGATGTTCAACGCAGAATTCTTGAGTTAGCTTCTTCACCTCTCTACATATGAAATGACTACCCCCCGTCAGATATTAGAATCTTGGGAATGCCGAACCGTGTTATGATATGATCTCTCAAAAATCGACAGACAGTCCTACTGTCAGCAGATCGGGTGGGGATAGCCTCCACCCAGCGACTCACATAGTCGACAGCAAGTAGAATATATTCATAGCCCTGGCTATTGGGAAATGGGCCCATAAATTCGATGCCCCATGCGTCGAAGACGTCTGATATCTGAATGAATTTTAGAGGCATCGTGTCTCTCATTCCGATGGTTCCACCCATCTTTTGACAGTCAGTGCAGCACTTGACATAATCTTCTGCATCCTTGAATAACGTAAGCCACCAAAGGCCACTTTGAAGAACTTTTGTTGTCGTTCGCCTGCCTGAATGATGTCCTCCAGAGTCTTGATCATGGCACAAGGCGAGGACACTTGGAACTTCCTCCTGAGGGATTTACCTCCTCCAGATACAGTCTGCCCCCTCCCGAAATAAATAAGTATCCTCCCACTGATAGAAATGGTTTTAGACAAGAATTTGTCTAATTTAAACTTCGGCAATCCTGTGGGATTCTCTTGGTCACGAGATAATTCACAATATCCGCATACCATGGGAGCGAGGTGACTGACAGAATTGCTTCGTCTGGAAAGGTCTCTGTAATTGGTTGCAGGCTTGGCTCAGGAGCATTTGGTTCAGGAAGCCTCGATAAATGGTCATCCACCACATTCTTTACCCCAGGTTTATCTCTGATTTCAATGTCAAAAGCAAGAGGAGAAGGATCCACTTGATAAGACGTGGTTTGGCATCCTTCTTCTGCTGTAGATACCGGATGGACGAATGGTTAGTGTAGATGATCACTTTGGATTCGAGGAGATAGGATATGAACTTTTCAGTGACTGTGTAGTTTCGTTGGGCTTCATCGAGCGTTCGACTAGCGTAGTGAATTGCAAATGGTACATTATCTTTCCTCTATCCAAATACAGCACCAATGGCATAATCTGACGCATCAGTCATTATCTCAAAAGGTTGAGTCCAAATCGGTGGATGCAATACAGGGGCTTGCGTGATCCGTTGTTTCAGCTGATTAAAGGCAAGGAGCACACGGTCATCCACAATGAAATCATTCTCCTTGCCTAGCAACTCAGTCAAAGGTCTGGTCAATTTACTGAAATCTTGATGAATCATCGGTAAAAATCGATATGGCCCAAGAATGATCTGACTTGCTTGGTTGTTGTAGGTGGCTCAAGTTTAGAAATCACCTCCACCTTGGCTGGGTCAACCTTCATGCCACGTTTAGAAACAATGTGACCCAGCACAATTCCTTCAGTCACCATGAATTGCTCTATTCCCGCGAGAGCACCAGATTTACTTCGCAGCACCTCCGTAAGACTCGGTCTAAATAATCCAAACATTGATCGAATGAGTTCCCGTAGACCGAAAAATCGTCCATAAAGACCTCAAGAAAGTTGCCCACCATGTCGGCAAAAACTGCTAGCATACACCTTTGAAATGTGGCTGGGGCGTTGCAAAGTCCGAACGGCATCCGTCTGAAGGCATATGTACCAAAAGGATAGGTCAACGTGGTCTTCTCTTGGTCTTCAGCAGTGATAGCAACTTGATTATATCCCGAGTATACATCCAAGAAGCAGAAGTATTCCTTCGCTGCCAATCTCTCCAAGATCTGGTCGATGAAGGGTAAAGGAAAGTGGTCCTTCTTGGTGGCGAGATTAAGTCTTCTGTAATCCACGTACACTCGCCAAGAAGTGTGTACTCCAGTTGCGATCTCCTCTCCTTTGTCATTCTTTACGATGGTGATCCCTGATTTCTTTGGCACCACATGCATAGGACTCACCCATTTGGTGTCGGAGATGGGATAAATGAATCCCGCATCGCACCATTTCTGGATCTCTTTCATAACGACCTCCCACAGATTAGGATTAGTCTTCTCTAAAGTTCTCGAGAGGGTTTGTAATCTTCCTCCAAGAAAATGTGATGCAAGCACAAAGATGGATTGATCCCATGGAGATCTGAAGTTCTCCAACCTATCGCCTTGCGGTTGCGTTCAAGAACCTCCATCAGATGAGATTCCTGATCTGCGGTCAGATGAGCATTGATAATGATCGGGTACATGTTAGGTTCCCCCGCAAGGAAGGCATACTTTATATTGGAGGGCAGTTGCTTCAACTCAGGTGGGCTAGGAGCGGTTTCAAAAGTAACTTCAGCTATTACTTTTGGTGGTAACTCTATCATCTGTTTGGCATCCACCATGCTATGTTCTGCCTCATCATTCAATAATTTACGGAATGTTCCAATGATCTCTTCTTCCTTACAGAACTCTTCAATAATCTTCTCTTGATCTTGAAGGCACATCATTGCCACCTGGGTCTCCTTAAGTAGACCATCAACTATCTCATCATGATTGATAAGGGGAAATTCGACTGCGGTCTCCAATCCTTCCATGGGAGAGAGGAATTCATGGATCTCGTTGTCATCCATAAAGATATCAGTATCTTGAATTTCAGCTAAAAAGTCGCAGTATGCAGAATAATCAATCACCCTTGCACATGTCGCAGATGTTCCTTCTGACGGTCTGGAATCAGATAAGGTTTCTATTTTGATCGTTTCAGTGCCAGCGCCAAAAGTAATTTCTCCAGTCCCATAATTCACCACTGCGTTTGACGTCCAAAGGAATGGTCGTCCAAGTATGATCGGGGTGAGGAGCAAAGGCATAGAGACGTCCATCTCTAGTACAACAAAATCAGCTAGGAATTGCTTCCCTTGAACTGTGACTATCACGTCCTCCAATACGCCCCTCGGCCGCTTGACTGATTTATCTGCGAACTGCGGAATCATCTTGGTGGGCTTGAGCGGACCTAGTCTGAATTCTGTGAGTAATGAGGTTGGCATCAAGTTAACAAAAGACACGTTGTCCAGTAGAGTGCGTTCGAACTCCTGATTGAACATTTGATAGCACACAAGAGGTGCTCCATTTTCTGGCTTCTTATCCGGGAGATTGCTGATAGCATTGACTGTGACCATTATAAGGATGTGCTTCTCAGGCTTGCCACCTTTGTTCCTAGAATTGTGCAGATGAGGCCTACGCTTATTTGTACAAGCATCTTTCAGTCCTTTCTTCACAGCTGGCATGTACTCAAGAGCTTTCATTAATGACATATTCAAGACTAAATTCTGAATAATCTCAATGATGGCAGGGTCAGACAAAGCATTTTTCAAATTTTTCATGTTTTTGTGTTTTTTCATTGCTTCTGGGAAAGGAATATTTACAGAATCTCCAATAATGTCATTCAAACTAGTGTCCATATTGTTGTTTACAGGTAGATGGCAAAAAGGTACAGACTCATCTACAATGTGTGCACCAAAAACTACAGGCTCGGCTTTTAGTGTTTGCTTTGGCTTAGCTGCAGGTGCAAAATTCTTCAAGGTTGATGTTGGTTCTGGGACAGATGCATTTGTCTCCAATACCGGCAGATCTCCATCGAGGTTGTTGTCATCTCTTTGTGTTTTTGTATTTTCTTCATTTTTTGTGAGTTTTCTGTAGATGGTTCTCCTCCAAAAATGTTGCGTGACCCTCGTGTTGGTTGGGTTGACAACTCCCCGTCAGACACAGTGTGCTTTCCCTTCACAGTTGCTGATGGCTGCAGCGTCCTACCGCTCTTGAGAGCAACAGTGTTAGATATAAACAAATCATTTCTACCTAAATCGAGCAGATCACTGCAAGCTACCTGCTCCTTGCGTCGGAAGTTATTCGGATTGACCTCGACCTGGGCTGGTATGACGGTTTTGGCAGCCGTCAGGTCGTCAATCTTCTTGGTCATCTCAGCCATATTTTTGACAAGTTGTTCAAGACAGACGAGGGTGGGGTTCACCGGTACAATCTCATATGAATCGCCCCCTTGGGGCCTTTGGTTTTGATACTGTGGAGGGGGTCTTTATTGGTAACCTTGCGAAAAATAGTAGGGAGGAAAATGAGAGGGATACTGTGAATACTATTGGGAGGGATATGAATTGTTATATGCTGCAGCCGGTTGCTGTGGAGGGTAGCTTTGATTACAGTCGCCATATTTCTACTGCTGGTATTTTTTCCATGCATGGGTTTCCATATTGTTGCGGTTGCTGATTCTGATGCTGGAAGGGCTGGAAGTCCCTACCTCCCTGTTGTTGCTGGTGAGGTGGCCGGTTGGCCGAGTTCTGACCCTAGGAGTGTCCCTGAGGATGGGTCAACTGATGTTCATGTTTCCACACACCGTTGATCTCTTGAATTTGTGGTGGGGAAAGAGGAAACTGCTCAAGATAGACTGGTTGCAGCTCTGGTTGATAGACAACCATCTGGTTCTGGGACTGCGGGGGCTGCTCCGGAACCTGCACGTAGTATACGTGCTGAACGGGCTGGGGTTGCGGTGTAGTCAGTTGAGGTGTTTGATGCAATGAAGGCTCCTTCCTCTCAGCAGACGGTTCGGTAGTGGCAGACATAGAGTTGCATATGTTGGCATTCAGGGCTCGAACTAGCTGCTCCAGTTGTTGAGAAATCAAGTCGAGCTTCTCCAGTCCATGGGTTCTCTTCTCGATGATGGATAATATTTTGAGGTCTTGGGACCTCTTCTCAATAATGTCAACTTTAGACAAGTGGCTCCTGATAATGTTGAGGTTGGATCTCTCGTCCTTGTCTTCAGTATGGGTAGCCATGTTCACTGGCTTGCTGATGGTGGCGGGCATCTTCATGTAGGCACGTGATGAGGACTGAGCGGCCTCTCCTTCAGCCATTTCCTCAAAGACATTCCATATCACGTCCTCATCCTTGTTAAAGTGAGAGCCACCGCAAGCGGCATCAACGAGCTTTTGGCTCTCGAGTGTGAGCCCACCAAAGAAATGTTGTACGAGACTAGTCTTTGGAATCTCATGGTGGGGGCACTTCTCCTGGAGATCTTTAAATCTTTTCCACGCTTCATGGATGGTTCCGTGGGGTTGTTGATAGAAACTGGAGATACGAGCACGCATCTGGTTCAAGAGACCGAGAGGGTAGAATCTGTGGAGAAATGCGGACTTAAGCTCCTCCAAGGTCGTGACTACCTTCCCCAAGTGGTCGACCCAATATAAGGCCTTATCTTGGAGGCTGAAAGGAAAGGCGGTCATCTTGACTATCCCTAGTGGAATACCAGGGTAGTGAGCAATGGCACAGATGCGGCCGAACTTCTTGAGATGGATATATGGTTCCTCAGTGGTGTTCCCATGGAATGTGGGAAGCAGAGACAGAAACTACGGCTTTAGCTCGAAGTGGGCGTGAATTTGTGGAATGTGGATTGATGAATCTCGGATTCATCACTCTAAGTCTCATTAATTAAGCTCAAATCCCTCAAAATCAATTGCATTTCTGCATTTATTTTGTATAATTAGCATTCATGCATGATTTCATAAGAATTGCATTTTAGCATTAATTTCTGCATAAAATAAGAAGCCAAAAATCCAAGCCAAAAATGACCTGTAAATAGCCTAACTTCCCCTATTTTTAACTCCTCCATGCTGACACCGCATAACCCAAAACCACATCCACTGTGTACATATCACTAACAAGAATAAATAAAAAATACAAAAAAATCACTAACCCTGTTAAATGGACCAAAAACCCAAACCCTAGTTTCAGGATTTTCGGACTAAAAGCCACATATCTTCCCCATCCAGTGTCCGATTTGATCCTACTCACTTTTGAACTAATACACATTCAATTACCTTCAAAACAAGACCAAGTTCAAGTGAATCGGAGCTCGTATGTGAAAGTTGGGTTTTGGGCCTCTTTTGTACATTGTATATTTTCGCGGCTTTTGATGGATATTTTATGTACATATTTTCTTAATTTATAAAAAAATACAAAAAAATAGATTTAGGTGTCTTTTATTCGTATTTGATTTCTCTATATTTTTCCGGTTTTTTATCGTGTTTAAAAATTACAAAAAAATTAGAAAACCCAAAAATCAAGGTATTCTATGTACATGGGATACCCCAAAAATTCACTTTTTACATTTGACCGATTTTGATTTTGATGTCTTCATGAAAGTTGTAGATCTCGTTGAGACGAGCATTTTTCATGAAGAAACTTTTTCGATCCGAGGTCATTTGCTATTTCTTTTTTATTTTACAAATCTTTTATTTTCGGATTTTTCTGGAGCTGACACGTGGTAGCCCCAGAGGCCGCCACGTGTCAGCCATTTTTCGCATATTTTTTGTATAGTTTTTATAAAAAAAATTAAAAAAAATTAAAAAAAATAAATATATAACGGACGCACGTGCGTCGCACGTGCCCCCAGGCACGTGCTCCGCATGTGTCGCGTGCCCTCTCATCTCTCCCGCCACGCGTCGACATCTGGGCCGTCCGATCTCGGCCGATCGGACGGCCCTTGATCATCTTTCCAATCGCGTCTCCCCCGAATCCTCCGCCTTCTTCCGCAACCGCCGCGCCGCCCTTATCCTCGCAACGGCCTCGCCGACCACAACCACCCTCGTTGACCTCCCAACTGCCCCCGCCGATCTCGCGTCGCCTACGACTTCCAATATCTCCGACGACCACCGAGTTACTATCTTCACCGCTACGTCTTCTCCGACAAACCGCCTCCAACCCCGACGTCTTCTTCTACGGCAACCACCAGGGCCCTACGTCTCTGACTTCATCGCCACCGCAAGTTTCTTCACGCCATCGCCATTAACGCCTCCGAGCTCCTCGGCCAACCGTGACTTCGTCATCGACCTTCGATGCCGACCGTAGCCCCGACTCCACCGTCTCCGTCATCTCCTCCAGCTGCGCCCTCATCGACAGCCGCCCCCTCCATCGACTTTCACTCGCCAACCGCCTGGAGCTCCTCCGCCAGCACTTCAGTGCCACCGCCTGACCCGCCTCGACAACGTCGCCCTGCACCAAAGCTCCGTCGGCCTCCCCTCCGCATCGGCCGTGCGCCTCCGCCGCGCCACCGGGCGGCCAGCCCGAGACCCTTCCCGCGTGCGAGGCACGTGACGGGAGGGGACGACGTCAGCACACGTCATCAAACCCAGGGGGTCACGTGCTGCACACGTGCCCCTGGGTAAATTGCAACAGCCCTTTATTTACGCAACCACCCCCGCCGCCCAAGGGTCACGTGCCCCGCACGTGTATTTATTATATTTGCATTGATACCCTTGTGTTCCCCCTATGTTATCGACCTCCTCTTTACATTATTTTATTTATTTAAAAATAGCACTGTGTTTGTTGCTTAATTCTCTACATTTCGATATATTGTAGATATTTTTCTAATTAATGGTTATTAATAATCAATTTTTTTGTGGAAAATTATGAAGTTTACCCAATTCATGCTCTAAATTTTGTAATTGATTAACCGTTGCTCCAAAAATTCCCCAAAAATCAGACATTGTAGAGATTATTGTGTTTAACATTGTCCCCAAAAAGATTTGTATTTGCATGCATAGTTTGCTCTCAAAAAGTCATTTTGCATATTTCACTATATAATTTTTAATAGGTATTCAACCCCACATTTTTGAGGTCTAGGATTTTTCTAAGATCCATTTCCTAGTGGTAGATCTTAGATAATTTTATTTCTTGAAAATAAGTAGGTTTAATATTTATTAAAATTTAATATTGAAAGTTATTTGTTTGCATTTAAAAATTCATAAAAATTTCATATTGCATCCAAAAATTCCAAAAAACTTACAGTGCACTAATTTTGTCATAGGTATCATCTCGGCCAAGTTTCGTATTTTTCGGACATTGTTTGATCGAAGTTTACATTTTAGTCCCTAAAATAGGCCGATTTGTACTTTGCATCCCTTTTTATTACATTGAAAATTCCAAAAAAAGACCGCCTTGAAAACCGAACACGAAATTGGGTAGACATATCTCTAGGTTGTTCCTTTGCCTCCTTGTGATCGACCTTGGGACTTGCCCAAGTAAAATAAACATAAAACCACTCGATTAAAATTGATTAAAAATTTGTGGTTATTTCTTGACTGTTTCCGATCGCCGCCTCCAACGAACGACTTTATTATTTTCACACACGAAGATAAAAACAATTTTTTTTACACGCGGGATTCCGGACTCGTCAGATGGCGCCGTTGCCGGGGTGGCAAACGGCTTAGATTTTTGTTTTGAAAATTTTTATTCGGTTTTCCAAATTCGGGTAGTCTAACCCCTGAATTTTTCATTGTAAATCCCATAATTTTTTTCCAGCATTTATTTTCTTATTTTTTGAGTCACTCTCTGACATTCTCTCTCTTATTTTTCTTGCGAGGTACCTGGCGCACGTGGAGCGGTTTTTCAAGAAACTGACGCATCTTCACCGACATCCGAAGAAACTGCAATTAAATTAAGATCGAGTCAAGTCGTGAGAGAGCGTAGAGTCTAGGTTTTTAAATTTCTGCAAATTTTAATTTCTTCTCATTTATAGCGGTGTCCGATTGGACTCTCGCGTGTGTAAAAAGACCTTGAACTCTATTTGTGGTGTGTCGTGGCCTGTTTCACTCTCGGTGAGGGTGGGGCCCGACTTGAGTGGCGATTAGGATAGACCTGCACATACGTCTCTCAGATCATTTTTTTTATTGTGCTCGTAGGATCTTAAGCCACACTGCACTTTAATCAAGACGTACATAGATCGTTCGACTTAGCCGAATTTAACTCAATTCTTCCCCGCTAATACAACTTTTTGCTTAGGTGCGGTTTTCATCGGCTTGCATGCATTTAGAATAAATTTTTTCATTCTGTATTGCATCCCACATGAAGATTGCGAGGATTCACTGTAAGTCTTCTAACTGAGCATTCATCATAGTTTTCTACGTGCATTGGCTTTTCCCGAATTCCTCTCTTGTTTTATCACATAATTCTAAAGGAAATTGGGACTGGACGGTAGACGTGTATTTGTGCTCATTTAATTCTTCAGTGATCACCTAATAAAAATTTGGAACTGCTAAATATAGCCGATTTCAAATTAACCCATAAAATCAAGAATTTTTACGGGAGAGCAACCCCGACCTTGGATGTTTCTATTTTTTGACTGAGCGAGAGACAACACTTAAGGCTAGAGACCAAATCTGAAATCTCAGCTCGCTAAATTTTTGCCAAGATGGATTTATCACCAACTAAAATTGAAAAGATAGTAGCCGAATTCTTACGGCTTCATTGTGTGCGTTGGTGAACCCAGATTTTTAATTGTGTTTGCATTGGTGTGCGTAAACCGATTTCAAGATCAATAGCCGCACATTTGATTTCTCTTGACTATCACGTGCAATTATCTCTCCTCTTTTCTTGATAATGGAACTTTTGTCCAAAAACTCTCGCAGATCCAACCCCCCATTCCTTTCAGAAATAACTGAGAATCCATCAGAATTATACTATGAAAACGAATTCGTGTCGGTTAGACCCAAAACACCTCCTCCAAGAGACTCTCAACCACCATCTCTTTTGACCAATCCGATATGTTCCATAAATGACAATCCTCTGTTTTCAGACCCGACGAATCAACAACCGACTGAGGTCTCCACTTCTACATATATCAATCCTCTCTACACCGATCATGCAATTCATCCATCATATTCGGTGAATATCAATCCATTATTCCTGGGAGATGACAACCACATATCGAATTGAACACATCTTTACCTCCGACCCTGCCCTGGAACATTAACGAACAATCATCAGCTTGGATTGACCATGACAACCCCCTCTTCAGACATGACAATCATACAGAGGACTGGACTGACTACATAGAAACACATGAACCCTGTATGCTGACTCCACCATACCAAGATCCGACCACTTAAGATCGAAGGAATAAATTTTACTTAGACCGACTCCATATGTCTGGATCATATGAGCAGCCGCCTTCCATAATTATTGAGGAGATATTTTCTGAAATTAATGATCATATATTAGATATTCCAAAAAATTCTCCTCTCAGCACAAATGAGAAAATGGAAGATGAAATTATCGAACACACACCGACTGCGCCTATGATTGATCATGAATTAAATTTTGAGGATGATATTTCGAGGATAAAAACAAGATTCAATTCAATAGAGGAGAGATTTCAAAAATTTACCGATCGATTCATCGCATTCTATGGTGGCTCGGACAGTAAAATGAATGAGGAAATAATTGGATCTGAGATTGAAAATTTTGAGGATATTCAGGGAGCTAGGGACGATTCTGAAAATGACTATGTCATTGACCCTCACCCTGAACACCAGAGCCCCTTTTCATCTGAAGAACACCCCACACCCCCACACCACCCAGAAAATACCAAAAAATGGAAATATTTGAAAACCACAAAAAATGAAAATTCAGATAATTTCATAAAAATTGAAACTGAAGACGATCTGCTGAATTTGGATCCGACTGTACGGGAAGCACTAGGAAAGAAATTGATTTTTGAACTTCCCTTTCTACAGGCCATTGAACACTTCCCTGACCTTAAAAGATTTTTAACGGAAAAATTAACTATGAAAAAGTCGGGCAGTACTAGAACCAAGACCGAGAGAAATATATTGTCAATGGCCTCCTCCTTGGTGTGGAGGAGAAAAACCAAGAGCTGAATAGTGAAGCGGTTGCCCAGATTTGACTACGAAATCAAAGACACAATTTTCACCCATGCTCGGATTGATGATGATTCACCGATTAATATCCTCCCGACCTCTGTATTCCATGAACTCAAACTCGGACCGATTCGGAAGATACGAGAGATTGTTCAATTAGCGGACCGATCAATAAAGCGGCCGAGAGGAATTATTTCTGTCATCATAAAATTCCAAGGTGCTCCGCTCAAAATAGAATTCACGATTATTGATATTGAGCATCAAGGAGAATTCACCCAATCTCCAATCATTCTCGGAAAGCCATTCTTGGCATTGGCCAAGGCGAGTATTGATTGTGAGACTCGGGAAATCAATTTCACAGCATTGGAAGCACTTAGATCTGACCATATCTTTGAGGAACCACGATCTTCTGAGGCAACCCACGAAGTCCTCGACAACTTTAACCATGAAGCGGTAGAAGAGCCCTACCCCGCAGCCACACCTGAGATAGCAGTTGTTGATGAGACTATTGGTTTAGAAAATCTCCCCCTGCTCCATTCCCAACCGCTCTCACCATGGAAAATCATGTATATGAATCATATGAACCAGAGACTTATGCATGGTCACACCCTGGGTCAACCTACTCTGACTACATGGATTACATCAACTCGACACAGGAATGTGCCAACATCGAATCAGTTGAGAAAGAACATGCAGAAACTCTCCCCAGTATTTCAATTCCCACGGATCTCAAAATAGACAAATCTTTCTACTACGATCCTGAGACATATGCATGGTCATACCCTGGAGCAACATTCTCTGAATATCTTGACCAAATCATCCCAAATCGCGAGTGCTCAAACATTCGGGAGACTAAGAACAAGCACGCAGACTAAGCACCAACCAAGGAGAATTTCAATGGCTATTCATCTGGATACTCAAGTGAACTGACACCTTCACGATGAAAGAAAAAGAGAGTGACCTTTGACCTTTCAGAAGAGGAATCAGTTGATGATCCCTCATCAGGTCCGGAAAAGATGGTCTACATGAGTGAAGTCTGTTCGGCAGCCCTAAAGCCATTTCTTCGTAAGGATCCAAAATTCAATTCTCGTTGGACAACATTCGTTCCTAACTACTACTCATCCAAAGCTGATGCTCCTGCACTCTTCAAGTACACTGGAATTATTTCATATGAGCTGACTGAGACCGGTGCTTCTGAGTATTCATCTGAGGACAAACCGATTGATCCCAAGAAGGAACGAAGTCTGAGAAAACAATTGAAGAAACAAAAAGATCAGAATACTTGGAGTATGTCCACTTTCAAATACTACTCCTCTGAGGATAACTCTGATGATGGATATCTTTCGTCTGACTCAAACACTTCATTGATTATCCATCATGAATTTTCTGAGGATGACACTGATTGTAGTTGGGAATCATATGCCCCATCGTCGACTCATCACTACGATCTCCCACCACATGATCATAAAAAGATCAGCCTAAAACCACCTTAATCATCGGCTACCCACCCTCCCTCCCGACCACATCGGTTCCCTTGTACAGCTTCTTCCTCTACTTAGGCCAAGGCCTAAATAAGAATAGGGGGGACCGATGCCATCTGTATATATCATTCCTCTCCTAACTCCCGATCACTCCATTTCCATCCTTCTCTTACACTTAGGCTGACTAGAGCCTAAGTATAGGGGGAGCCGACATCCACCTATTTATACTCTCCTCATATCTCGCTCGCTTCATTTTTTCTTTTACTCTCTTACGCTTAGCCCGAGCTATGTCTTCTTTACGCTTCTTGTCCTCTGAGGACACATCACTCGCTAAGTATAGGGGGGTCTGTGTATATACTTTGTATATATTTTACCCATATCTCGTACTTTCGTGTAAGTCTATATGTATTTACGGGGTGGGTGCTAAAAAAACAACAAACAAGCACAAAAAAAGTTTTTCTACTAACACTAACCGTGCCCCAAAAAAAGGAAGGTTTCTTATTCCATTTTCTGCATAAAATCCCTTGCATAAAATGTCAAAAAAAACAAAAAAAATCAATCAAAAAAATGTATATGCATTGCACACACCTACACTCCATCCAACATCACATGCATTTGCATCTGTGAAAAGTCATTGGGTTCTGAACCGAGTTATGAGTAGAAACCGAGAGTGGTCTGAACTTGACCTTAATCCACCTAATTTTCAGAGGAACTTCACCGAGAAAAAGGATTTTAAGAGCTTCAGGTCTTTTTGACTTAATTCCTTAAGTTCGACATGACATGCACAGCGTTTGACTCTTAGTGTCTAACATGGTCTCTTCATTCTGGGTACAACTCTGTAATATGGAATTAATTTGTACTCTCGCACTATGCACTTAGCTCAACCCAGACGGGATGTTGGAAGACTGTGTGAGTCTTTTTTCTGGTAGCGTGGAAATCTAAAGACCGGAGTACGGGTTGAAATAAAGCTTCGGAAAAGGGATGCACGGCTGGGCACAATTTTTTCTAAGACCCCAAAAAATGTACGGAACAAAAAGATTCAATATCTGTAGGAGCACAACAAGATCCAAGCAGAACCGCCAAAAATTCCAAATACAAAAAAGCAACTACCAAATAAAATCCGACCAAAAAGGTCCAAGCTTCAAGAACCTGCAGATCTTGGTGGAGACTCGGCTACACTGGTCATCTTCACAAGGAGAGGTGACTACACTGGCCACCCTCCAGTTCTTTTCTCTTTCTCTATCTTCTTCCTCATTCGATTGTGAACACAGCACGACAGACCTTAGAAGGAAATACCTGACTCCCCGAGGACGAGTTACTGGAGAGGAGAGGAGCATGGTAGTCTAGCATTCTGAATGGGAAGAGTAAAACCTTCACACACATGAGTCGGTTATTCAATATTCATAGGGTATACTTTGGGAAGAGGATTGATCTAAGATGACTTCTTGGCCAAAACTGTGACAATGATATGTAGAACTTGAGGGCTGTTGATTTTAAAATTCTAAGTCTCATAGAAGTTCCGACACATTATTAATCCAAAGGTCGAGTTTAGTTTCACTTTCACCTTCAGTTCATGGTCTTGGTATGGAACCCGGTCTCATTTCACTTCATGGCATTTCTTTTTTGATGCTCAGGGATGAGCATGGTTTAAGTATAGAAGGAGGATGAATCTCGGATTCATCACTCTAAGTCTCATTAATTAAGCTCAAGTCCCTCAAAATCAATTGCATTTCTGCATTTATTTTGTATAATTAGCATTCATGCATGATTTCATAAGAATTGCATTTTTAGCATTAATTTCTGCATAAAATAAGAAGCCAAAAATGACCTGTAAATAGCCTAACTTCCCCTATTTTAAACTCCTCCATGCTGACACTGCATAACCCAAAGCCACCTCCACTGTGTACATATCACTAACAAGAATAAATAAAAAATACAAAAAAAAATCACTAACCCTGTTAAGTGGACAAAACCCAAACCCTAGTTCAGGATTTTCAGACTAAAAGCCACATATCTTCCCCATCCAGTGTCCGATTTGATCCTACTCACATTTGAACTAATGCACATTCAATTACCTTCAAAACAAGACCAAGTTCAAGTGAATCGGAGCTCGTATGTGAAATTTGGGTTTTGGGCCTCTTTTGTACATTGTATATTTTCGCGGCTTTTGACCGATATTTTATGTACATATTTTCTTAATTTATAAAAAATCCAAAAAAAATAGATTTAGGTGTCTTTTATTCATCTTTGATTTCTCTATATTTTTCGGTTTTTTATCGTGTTTAAAAATGACAAAAAAATTAGAAAACCCAAAAATCAAGGTATTCTATGTTACATGGGATACCCCAAAAATTCACTTTTTACATTTGACCGATTTGGTCTCGATGTCTTCATGAAAGTTGTAGATCTCGTTGAGAGTCGATCCGAGGTCATTTGCTATTTCTTTTTTATTTTACAAATCTTTTATTTTTTGGATTTTTCTGGAGCTGGACACGTGGCAGCCCTAGAGGCCGCCACATGTCAGCCATTTTTTGCATATTTTTTGTATAGTTTTTATAAAAAAAAATTAAAAAAAATTCAATTAAAAAAATAAATATATAACGGACGCACGTGCGTCGCACGTGCCCCCAGGCACGTGCTCCGTACGTGTCGCGCGCCCTCTCATCTCTCCCGCCACGCGTCGACATCTGGGCCGTCCGATCTCGGCCGATCGGACGGCCCTTGATCATCTTCCCCAATCGCGTCTCCCCTGAATCCTCCGCCTTCTTCCGCAACCGCCGCACCGCCCTTATCCTCGCAACGGCCTCGCCGACCACAACCACCCTCGTTGACCTCCTAACTGCCCCCGCCGATCTCGCGTCGCCTACGACTTCCAATATCTCCGACGACCACCGAGTTACTATCTTCATCGTTACATCTTCTCCGACAAACCGCCTCCAACCCTGACATCTTCTTCTACGGCAACCACCAGGGCCCTACGTCTCCGACTTCATCGCCACCGCAAGTTTCTTCACGCCATCGCCATTAACGCCTCTGAGCTCCTCGACCAACCGCGACTTCGTCATCGACCTTCGATGCCGACCGCAGCCCCGACTCCGCCGTCTCCGTCATCTCCTCCAGTTGCGCCCTCATCGACAGCCGCCCCCTCCATCGACTTTCGCTCGCCAACCGCCTGGAGCTCCTCCGCCAGCACTTCAGCGCCACCGCCTGACCCGCCTCGACAACGCCGCCGCGCACCAGAGCTCCGCCGGCCTCCTCTCCGCATTGGTCGTGCACCTCCGCCGCGCCACCGGGCGGCTAGCTCGAGACCCTCCCCACGTGCGAGGCACGTGATGGGAGGGGACGGCGTCAGCACACGTCATCAAACCCAGGGGGTCACGTGCTGCGCACGTGCCCCTGGGTAAATTGCAACAGCACCCCAGAGGTCCCCCTTATTTACGTAACCACCCCCGCCGCCCAAGGGTCACGTGCCCCGCACGTGTCCCCTTGGGAAATTTGCAAGAAGGGCCCCCAAGTTTCGGTAATTACCACTAGGTCCCCAGCTGCACTTTTCTTATTTATTTTATTTATTATATTTGCATTGATACCCTTGTGTTCCCCCTCTATTATCAACCTCCTCTTTACATTATTTTATTTATTTAAAAATAGCATTGTGTTTGTTGCTTAATTCTCTACATATCGATATGCTGTAGATATTTTTCTAATTAATGGTTAATTAATAATCAATTTTTCTGTGGAAAATTATGAAGTTTACCCAATTCATGCTCTAAATTTTGTAATTGATTAACCGTTGCTCCGAAAATTCCCCAAAAATCGCACATTGTAGAGATTATTGTGTTTAACATTGTGCCCAAAAAGATTTGTATTTGCATGCATAATTTGCTCTCTAAAAATCATTTTGCATATTTCACTATTTAATTTTTAATAGGTATTCAACCCCACATTTTTGATGTCTAAGATATTTCTAAGATACATTACCTAGTGATATATCTTAGATAATTTTATTTCTTGAAAATAATAGGTTTAATATTTATTAAAATTAAATATTGAAAGTCATTTGTTTGCATTTAAAAATTCATAAAAATTTCATATTGCATCCAAAAATTCCAAAAAAAATTATAGTGCACTAATTTTGTCATAGTTATCATCTCGGCCAAGTTTCGTATTTTTCGGACATTGTTTGATCGAAGTTTACATTTTAGTCCCTAAAATAGGCCGAATTTGCATTTTGCATCCCTTTATTGCATTGAAAATTCCAAAAAAAGATCGCCTTGAAAACCGAACACGAAATTGGATAGACATATCTCTAGGTTGTTCCTTTGCCTCCTTGTGATCGACTTTGGGACTTGCCCAAGTAAAATAAACATAAAACCACTCGATTAAAATTGATTAAAAATTTGTGGTTATTTCTTGACTATTTCTGATCGCTGCCTACAACGAACGACTTTATTATTTTCACACGCGAAGATAAAAATAACTCTTTAGCTCGGCATTTCCGGACCCGTCATGGATCCACTTGGTGATACGGCCTGCTCCAGGGTTGTATGTTTGTTTCAAGCGGCTTCGGTTGCGGTGGTTCTGCATCCATTCTATCAAACTTGGGTCTTCCCACTGAAAATTCATCTCTAGCACCTCCCGGATTGAACTCTTGATATGGCTTATCCTCCCGTCTGCCATATCTCTCATCGGCCCTTCTCCTTAAGTCATTAAGCATATCTTGAAATGCGATCTGGGCCAAAGCCCAATTGATCAGTTGTTGTTGGATAGCATGTATAGAAGCGAGCAACTGACTGTTGACCTTATTCTGTGTAGTGTATTGTCCTTCCCCTGGTCTGCTGGTTCGGCTGGCTGATGTTGCGGACCCTTTCCTCTGCCAGTTGAAGCCATCTCAGAACAGACTTGAACTTCGGTCTCCTGATCAGGTTGAGAATCTGCACGATGGAATAAACCTTGATTAGTTTCTTTCTGAACACCAACTACTGAGATGAGTCTGGAATTAAGGTCAATCGGAGCATAGGATTTTGATTGAAATCGATCTCCATCCACAGAGGGTTAATTCTAGGACAAGAGTAATCCCATCTTATTTGAAGGGGTCGAGCTAATTCGGGTTGTGAGTCCATCCCGAACAGTGGATTTATTGGGGAGAGGCAAGTGTTGAAAGAAGAGAGAATAGGGGAGTCCAAGGAGAAATTCGCAAGATCCGAACTAACTTCTTGGAGATCACCCCGCCTTATTGAAGATGTTGGCAACACGGAATTAATGTGGGCATCGGCAGAATCCCGACTAAACCATTCGTGTGACGACATCTTGAGAGGGACAAAAGGGATAGATGATGGATAAACAGTATGAGGGTAGACAAGAAATAAAAGGAATGTAAAACAGTAGAAGGCTCACACTGAGCGAGGGTCAAATGGAAGGAGAGCAAAATTTGCGCAAATGTGCGATGTTTTTGATCTTGACCTTAATAAGACTAATCAATCAAACCTCAAAACAATGGATTCACCAACTCGACCCAAGAAGCCGTAAAGGTTCGGTAATTATCTTTGTTGTTTTTAGATTTGAAGTCAGGCAATTTATCTTGTAACGAGTCCTTAGAGTGCTATGCCTATAGGAGAGAGAGTACTACCGGAAAAGTATCTTGTACTTGTCCTCCTCCTTTATAACATGTAGTCTGTACTTTTTGAGGTCCTTGTAACCCTTCCTGGATCCCTACTCAGCCAAAGAAATAGAGGGAGGAAGCTGATAGGCGAAACCAATACTTCAGAACTCGCTCGCAGCGGAATCACCCGTGAGCGTGCAAGAAGCTACTCGGACGCAAGACGATGAGACATACACCCCGTGAAGGTGTGGCCTATGCTCGATACTTCGGACAAGGTCAATGCTCTACATAATAGAGAGCATCATCACTGACCAAGCCCTACTCGTCTACATACGATAGAAGTGCTAATACTTCAGAAATCCAGGCGATACACAAGGTAGCCACAGATTGGGTTTTGGGCTCTAATCCTTACGAAGCCGCTCACCTCATTGGGAAGGAGACCTTCCAATGCTACCAGAAAACAAATGAGGGCTTTTCTCACCCCAAGGCAATGAGTCCAATTAATCAATTTTATTTAGGTCAAGTATTTTTAGCAGTCCCTTTTTTAATTTTTTTTGTGTTATCACTTGTTTTGAGTAGATTCAATACAAGCGCCTAACATTTTGGTATTTTCTTTGATTCCTAATTGATCCAAAAACATAGGGAGAAGATCGGAAAAGCAATGCAAGGCGGCACTAAGATGGAAATCTCACCTTAATGCCTAAATGATGAATGCTCAGTTAGAAGACTTACAGTGCCTCCCAACTCTCTCCATGCGGGATGTAAAACAGGAATTTGTAAACCTATACTAAATGCCGATATGCACACGGAAATCACCCTAAGCAGGCAATTGCTAAACGTGAAGAACCAGATGCCAAGTACTCAGAATGAAGCCTAAGTCTGGTCTCTAAAGTCAATCGGTGCCCGCCACAACGGGTCCGGCACGCATTGTATACGACCTCTAGCGGCACGCGGCTTCGAGACTGAGTACTATAGCAATTAATCAATATCTAAGTCCAAACGCAAAGACTATAGGTGCATGCAATGGTTATTAGGTATTTGGCCTTAGATTACACGATCAAGCATGCCTAAAGACTAAGGGTTCATTCCACAAAAGAAAGAAAATCAAAATCGGAAAACAAAGTAAAACAAAGCTACGAAATCGTGGCAAAACATCGGTGAGCCCCCAAGTGAACAAACACTTGGAAATTGGACCCGAATGTTCAAAGTCCTATGTACCTGTATTATTACAAATTTATAATCAATAAATCTCTCTCACACAAAAATAAAAACCTAAATTATCCTCTCTCTCTCTCTATCTCTCAAGAGCCTCCTGCTCTCTCCTGCAGGCTAGGGTAGAATAGCCGGCTCCGCTTCCCAAGGTTGTGTAGAATCACCTAGGCGATCCTCCTCGGTCCGTGGTCCCTCGCAAAAAGGCAAGAAAAAGATGTCAGACAGTTCACAATTAATGATCAAATAAAAAGAGATAATAATAAAAATGGCTAAGCAAGTAAAAAGATAAAGATCTACTCTACAAGTTGATGCTCCCCGATAACGGCGCCATTTGAAAAACGAAAAGATGGGAGTCGCTAAATAATGGCCTGACAACTCAGGCTCACTGTCGCTGAGGCGACTACTCCAATCTTCACGTTGATCAACAATTAACCCATATAGATAATTGAGAAATTAAAAGTAAGAGTTAAAATTTATTCTACCCTACTAAAATTGTATAATGGCAAGCAAGTAGGGGTCGAACACATGAAGCAAGGTGTGGAGCAAGCGAGATAAAAAAAATAACACACCCAAAATCATTTCACACACTTACCCAAGTGGAAGCTTTTGGGTTTTTAATTTTATAATTTTTTTATAGTTTCATATTTTGATTTTTAATTTTCTGATTTTATATTTTCTTTTTATAATTTATATTATATTGTATTTTCATTTTCTTTTTAAAATGCAAAATAAGAGATAGATGCAATAAAGAAAAGAGAGATATAATATATATAGGTAAAAATAAGCAAAATGCAGGAAATAAAATATTTTTGTGCTTTTTATAATTTTCTATTGTTTTGTGATTTTTCTATATTTATGCTATTTTTTTTGGTATTTTTAAAATTAGAAAGACTCAAAAAAGGGGAGAAAATAAATATCTGAGATTAAAATGGAGATGAAAAAAATTAACAGTAACCAAAATTCTCCAAATTAATTTTAAAATAAAGATAACAAAACAGAGAAAATTTAGAGACAGAAAAAGATTTTTAGGATTTTTTTCATAATTTTTTGTATTTTTAGAAAGGCTTTTAGAGTTTTGCAATTTTTATGAGTTTCCTTTGTATTTTTTAGTGATTTTTTGTCTGAAGAAAAAAGATGCAAAAACACATAAAATGTAATTTTTTGGAATTTTTCAAAGTAATATTTTAAAATTTTTATGGGTTTTATCATGCAAACATGACTGAAAATGCAAGTTTTTTATTTTTTATAAATATTAAAATGCGCAAAAATGAAAAATAAATGTATGGCGTAAAATGCAATGCAACAAGAACCTAAATGTATTTTTTTGGGATTTTTTAGGAATTTATAGATGCATGAAATAAATAGAGGAAACAAAAAGAAAATTCAATCCTAACAAGGGTATTTTTGTAATTATCCAAAAGTCCGAGGACCAAAGTGTAAATTTCCAGAAAATATATAACTAGATAAAAAACTTCTAGACTAGGTACCAATATTAAAAGCTGGGAGGGCTTTTTAACAAAAACCCCCAGAACTCACATGTGTGAGCACGCGTGTCTAACAAGGACCTGTTGGTGATAATCAAAACCTCGAGGACTAGATTGTAAAATAACCAAAAGTTCACATGATTTATCCAAAATTTTCGGTCAAATATAAAATAACCAAACCCGCGAGGGTCTGGATGCAAAATCACCAGAGTTGGTCGGTCCACGTAGACAAGGACCAAAGTGTAATTAAAGTAAACACAGGGTGCTTTTTGCAATTTTGACAAAAATAAAATAACAGTAGATGAATGTTCCAGAACTATTTAATAAATGCAAAAATGACGAGGGTAGAAATGCAAAATACCCATGCCTATACGAGAGCGGACGGCTGGATCTTCTTGGCTAGGTCACATGTTGCTCTCATGACGGCCGATACCGCTTCGCAATCCACAGCAAAGATTAGATGCTTCTCGATGATCCGACGGCTGGCGAAGGACACGATCGAATAGCAGGGAGCAGAACTGGCACTGCAACTCGATCCGACGACGGCGGACAGTGCTGGATGAACAGGGAAGAAGGTCCACCGCAGCGGACTTCCTCCGAGGATCTTGTCCTCCTCCGGTGCTCCGAGTAGCTCCAAAAATGCTATGATTGTTCTTAGGAGGTCCTCCTGGCGGCTGGCAGCTCCAGAAAGCTCTGGCAATCGTCGGAGAGCGCACACGAGGCCGGTA
Source organism: Ottelia alismoides (assembly GCA_037367405.1). Classification (NCBI taxonomy): domain Eukaryota; kingdom Viridiplantae; phylum Streptophyta; class Magnoliopsida; order Alismatales; family Hydrocharitaceae; genus Ottelia; species Ottelia alismoides. The sequence goes on along the minus strand of JAZKJV010003063.1, from coordinate 250,071 downwards.
GAGCTGGCCTACTCCCGGTACCTCATCGGTGCTTCAAAACGAGCCCCAAGCTCACATTTGTCCCTAGACCTACAGAAAATGAGTGAAAGGATCAAGGGCAAGTTGCCTCGACCCCGCAGATGGGTGGAAATGAATGGTGTTGACTAATGATGGCCGGCAAAGCACGAAGCTTGGTCGGGCTCAGATTGCGGATTTGGGGATATTTCAGATGAGATCGATGATCGATAATTGATGGACTTAATTACCGGGATCCTAAGAAATTCAAAGAGCACAAAATAAGAGAGAAAAAATTCACCAAGGCTACGTCCGCGGCTAGCTCTAGCGAGTGGATCCGCTCGATTCAACGCCCGCTTCGCCTCCTGGAGGATGCACTCCACTCCTGCTGTCACCAGGGAGGACTACGAACTCTAAGGATTGGGTTTCGCGGGTGGAAGAGTGGTCAGAGGTCAAAGGAAGGTCGGGGGTCATTTTTATGTGGGTTGACGGGCGGCTCCCAAGAACGAGGCGAATCGCGAGATGCAGCAATGTGATCCACAAAAAGATCCCTAGGTTTGTAAGCTCGATTCTAGAGGAAGAAAAACTAAGAAGACATCATCGCGAGAATGTGAAAGATACGGCCTCGAAAAATCGAGAAAATAGGGGAAAACACAGTCTGACACAGAGCCAGACCTCGGTTAAAGAGTTGACGGGGTCAACCAATGGAGGATTCTGGTTGGTCCACATGGACCAACCAGAAAATTCCTTGGCAAAAAGTTGTATAAAATAGATAAAAAATATTAAATGATTTAATTAATTTTTGCTTATAAAATGAAAATTATTTCTTATTTTCTGAAGTATTTTATAATGATTTTTATTTTTTAGAGGTTTAAAATTATAAGTTTCCTTTTTGAGGGTTATATATTGGTATATTCATCTATATATTTTAATGACTTATTTTTTTTTGTATATTAAATTTTATTATTTTTTTGTTTATCATTTTATATATTTACAACTTAATTTTATACACTTAAATATATTGTTATTTTACTTTTCTGATGTAATATGTACATTTAAATAAATAGATGTATTATTCATATGGGTATAATATAGGCAATTCATCTATGTATTGTATACAAGTATTTTATTTTTGTGTTTTCTTTGTGTTTTTATTCCAGTTTTAATATACACATCTATTATAAATAATATTTACAAAATTATAAAAATATAAAAGTAAAAATAATGAATAATAAATAAAATGAATAGTTTAATCAGTACAAGTATACAATAGGGGTCCAAAACCTAACTTTCACATAGTAACTCAGAAAAATATGAAACCATCTTCATTAAATAGCTTTTAAAAGTTATATACAATTAAAGGTGATTTTGATACATTTCAAGTTTTTATTTGAGTACAGGTCTAGGAAGTTGGCATTCTGGAAACTTATTCAGATCATAACTTTTTATCTATACATTATTTTTGTATGAAATCAATTTTGTTTTTTTCTATATGTAATTATCTACAACTTTCATGTTCAAAGTTTCTTTATTTGAAGTATAAAAAGTGGAACTAAAAATAATTCCCAAAATAAATGAATTAAACAAAAGGAATTTTTATTATATTTTCGCCCTTATCTCCCCCTACTTTATTCCTTGTCGACCTAGTCATCGAGATGCCCAGGTCTCGGGATTTCGAGTCATAAAATATTTGCAATATTTTATTTTTTTCTTTTCTTTTCTTTATTCTATAATTTTGGCATTAAAAACAGTTTTTTATACACAATTGACACAATAATGCATAGATGATAAAATGCTTAAATTAGGCTTATTTACACGCATTTACTAGGATTTTTAAGGCCAAAATGATAGAATAAAGATGATGAAACGTAGATTCACCATGTTCCATACCAAGACCATGAGCAGAAGGTGAAAATGGAGCTAGATTCAACCTTTGGATTATTAGTTTGGTGGAACTTCTGTGAGAATTAGGGTTTTAAAATCAACAGCCTCCAAGTTCTACACATCATTGTCACAGTTTCGGCTCAGAAGTCATCGTAGATCAATCCTCCTCCCAAAGCATACCCCATGAACATTGAACAATTGACTCATGTGTGTAAAAGTTTTTATCTCTTCCCATCCAGAATGTCGGACTACCATACAAACCTCTCCTCCAAAAACTCGTCCTCAGGGAGTCAGGTATTTCCTTCTAAGGTATGTCGCGTTGTGTTCACAATTGAAAAGATGGAGAAATTAGAAGGAGGAGGAAAAGAACTAGAGGGTGGCCAACGTAGTCACCTCTCCTTGTGAAACTGGCAAGTTTAGCCAAGTCTCCACCAAGATCGGCAGGTTTTCTTGAATCTTGGACCTTTTTGGTCAAATATTTATTTGGTAGTTGGCTTCTTTGTGTTTGGATTTTTGGGAGCTCTACATGGATCTTGTTGTGCCTCTACGGATATGGAATCTTTTTTTCTGTACATGTTTAGGGGTCTTAGAAAAAATTGTGCCCAGTTGCCCATCCCTTTTCCGAAGCTTTATTTCAACCCGAACTCCGGTCTTTAGATGACCATACTACCAAAAAGAAACTCACACAGTCTTCCAACACCCCGTCTAAGTTGAGCTAAGTGCATAGTGAGAGAGTAAAAATTAATTCCCTATTCAAGAGTCATTGGTAGTCCTCTAAGGGTGAAATTGATGTACTTCTCGGAGCCACAAGAGAGCGATCTGGCTCACATGGTACGATGCAAACAGGCCAACTTATCGATATGGAGAGGAGGGACTAGGCTAGGAGACGAGCCTAATTAAACTAGCCTAAGAAATATATAGTTATTAAATTAAAGATTCCCATAATGAGGCGACCAGGTTAGACACTAAGAGTCAAAATCTTGCACATTGTCATGCGGAACTCGAAGAATTAAGTCAAAACCTGAAGCTTCTAAAACCTCATTTCTTAGTGAAGTTCCTCTTAAAATTAGGTGGATTAAGGCCAAGTCTAGACCACTCTCAGTTTCTGCTCATAACTTGGTTCAGAACCCAAGGGCTTTTCACATATTCATGTGCATGTAATGCTGGATAAAGTGTAGGCACGGGAAAGGCAGACCCTTTTTTCGAATTTTGTGACTTCTTTCTTTCTTTCTTTTTTTGAGATTTTTTCTCAATGCAAGATTTTTTATGCAAAAATAAATAAGAAGCCAATTTTTCAAAATTTTTTGGTCACACAATTGGACACAGTCAGTGTTAGTTGCAAAACTCTTTTTTGTTTTATTTTGTTGGTTACCTACCCCATAAATACATAGACTTACGTGAAAGTACGAGCTATGGGTAAAATATATACAAAGTATATATATAGGGGGTAGGGAGCCTGAACCCTAGGGTGTAATAAACACCCTACACCCATCCCATTTTTCATTTATTTTTTTACTTTTTTTAATTAAAAGTTGGGGGGATTTACTTAATATGTTGAGTGGAATATGTGTTTCAAGTTTCATGCAAAACAAACATTCCTAAGACGTTCATCTAGATAGGGTCGATTTTAGCAATTCTGAGACCGTTAAAATTTGGTAGTCTTGATGGAGATGATAGAAGTCTCGAATTAATTTGAATTTGGAATGACAACATGGTGATACATGGTGATCTAAATCCCCCAAGGTTTCATTTCAAAAAAATCAAAAAAGAATGAAAAATTAGGCCGAGTGTAGGAAGTTTCCTACACCCGTCAGTGTAGGAAGTTTCCTACACCCGTCGGTGTAGGGTCCTTTTTCCCATATATACACCAACTATACTTAGCGAGTGCTATGTCCTCAAAGCACAAGAAGTGCAAAGAAGACATAATTCGAACTAAGTGTAAGAGAGTGAAAAAAATAAAAACAGAAGTTGGCATGTGATGAATCTATAATTCATTAAAATTCTTTTTGCATATTATCTTAAAACCCTTAACAAATACATATAAATATTCATTAATTTCCATCTTTTATCAAAACCACACTCATGAATAAAAATGCACTTTTATGCATTCAGAACATGTAAACAAATAAAAGATAAAAAAAGATAAAAAAGAAGGCAGATTGTAGATATGCATATATGTACAATATGACTTATATAATATAAATATATTTGAAAGATATATTTATGACCTAACCTTGAGACCAAGTCAGCATGGAGTGGTCAACAAACAAATAACTAGGGGAGATAAGGAAAGAAAACAACAAAAAAACTAATTATACATTTTATACATTACTCATTATTTATCAAATAATTATCAAATCTTAATTGATTTTAATTAATTCATATGAATATATTTTTCATCAAACTCTTTCCTAATTATTTCTAAAAATGTATAGAAAAAAATAAAAATAAGTTAAAACTAATATCTTGTATATATGCCAACAAATCCAACTTTTAAATTGTCAAACTCTCAAATTCTGAACATCATAACTTCTTCTTACAAACTCCAATTTAACTCTACTAATCTTTAAAGATCATAAAATAATATTCTCTAATTAATGGAGGTAATTTCACTAAATCGGAGTCCATTTGCAAAAAGTTGGTTTCAGACTTAATGACAACGGGGTGTTGAGGTATTTATTTTATCTAGAACACATTATTTATAGTATTAATTATTTTATAATTTTTCATTATTTTCATGATCTTGTCTTTTAACCATGATTTATATCAGAATTTTCTGACATTAATTATAATTTTAAATATATCAAAAACATTATTTTATAGACAAAACTGAACTGTGTAACTTATACCTGTATTTATTAATATATTTAAATTAATTTATTAAAATCCATAAAAATTCACATATATTCTTTTTATTATTCTAATAATTAAGAAAATATAAAAACTAAGGTATTATTTAATAATTTAATAAATTAAAAATTAAATACATATTTATCAAGTATTATTTACACCTATTTATTAATGTAATATTTATATTTCATTAAATATTTATTATTTATAGAAATAAATTATTATATAAATTAGGAAATTTAATTATTTGTATTTTTCCATTATACCTATTTAAAATAACATTATTTATTATTTAATATCTAATTTCTAATATATTTACATCATCTCGCCAACGAGGTGCTGACACATGTCAGCACTGAAGGATAAAGAGAATCCTCAAGCGCATCACGGAAGCGTGACGATTGTATCTCATACGATCGGGGCGACTAGTCGCACTAGTCGCAAGATGCAGCGGAAATTTAAAAATTTTAAATCAAACGATGAAACCACATGATCACGAGAACACTTCTCGGATCGTTTCATCAAACCACAGAGTATAAGGAATACCTCTTGAAGCGTGGTTGTGATCGCGAGATCCCAAACAAGAGATCCTCCTGTCTCAAGTCCGATCCACGAAGAACGCACTTGCGGGCACGATGATGAGTCGCGTCCTTCCCGCAATCTTTGATGAAGATCCAAGCGTCGAGTCCCCTGATTTTGTCAAAACAAAATCCATTGTCTTCCTCTAGAGCAAGTCGCCCCAAAGAAGAAGGAGATCTCCGAGTCGTCGAAGGCGAAGGCGAGAGTCTCTCCTTTCTCAACACAAGATGGAAGGCCACCTTTTGGAGGAGAGAAAGAGAGAGGGCGAGAATATGAGAGAGAGAGAGAGAGTTGTAGGCGTGTACAACTCTTCCTTGTGTATCCCTGAAGGGCTAGGCTAGCCCTCCTTATATATTAGTTTAGGATCCAATGGATCTCAATCCATGGGATACATAGATCCAACGGCCATGCTTGGTCTATGTAAAATCAATGGCTATGATTGTTGTTGGCTTAAAACCAACAAAATTAATTTATATTAAATTAAATATATGTTGAATTATTATCAACACAATTTAATTGACATAAATTAATATATTAAGAGATAATATGATAACAAAAAAGAGAAGACAACAAATCTCCTAAAACATAGGAGGTGTCACCTATGACCAAGTCATGGGTGACGCCACCTTTGTTTTTGGTGGTGATTTTTGTCTCCTTTTTATTTATCTTATTATTTCTTAATTGATTGCAATAACTATTATTGCAATAATATCCACAAAATTAATTCCAAATTAATTTATGAATATTTCAATCATGCCATTGAAGAAAATGTGAATCATATTCACATCCCAAACTAATGTGTAAATTACATTTCCAATTAATTACTTAATGTGAATCTAATTCACATATTAATAATTAACAAATGCTATTTACAATATTTCTCTCTCTCTCTTATATATTATAAATCATATTTGTAATATATATGATTAATATGGATAGTGCTATCCACATTATTCATATCCATGATAATTAAATCACATTTAATCATCTTGGATCTCTTTTCTCATGTGCCCAAATAACATGAATCATATTCACGTTATTCATATCTTTGATAATTAAATCACATTTAACTATCTTAGATATCTCTTCTTATAATATGAATCAAATTCATATTATTCATGATAATTAAATCATATTTAATTATCCATTTTCTCAATGCCTGGATATTAAATTCGTCTTAGGAATTATTCTTGAACACCTTCAAGAATAATGTGCTTTCTCCGCAGATACTTGGAGATAAGGACGGGGCGATTGTATTGTTCCACGTATAGTGACTTGGATATTGAGATCACATCTCAAATCCAGATCTTGGGCCTCTCATAGATGCTTGATTAAATCAAGACCGTAAATCTAATCTTCTCATTGCATCTGAATCACATTCAGATCAATGTCCAACATTTGGACCAAGATCAGATTACTTCTCTACTAAGAGGAGTCACTAAAATCCAGACCCGTTTCATCACTCCCTAGGAATGGAAGCGTCATGGTTATACAATCGTTTATGATCACATCACCCTCAGGTATTCCCAACACCTGTACATCCTGCATACTGGAAGACCCGGAATAAAACCCAAAGTATTAGATCAACTTTATACTGTCTACTTCAGGGTTTTATCAGTAAGTTCTCATTTGATCATTGGGATTTGGTATCGATCATATACTTTCCAAAAGCATATATCATACCTAGGTCTTGATTATATACTTTCCAAAAGTATATATCAAACCTACAAATTCAGTCAAGCTTCCAAAGCAAGACGACCGTGCACGGAATTTGATTCTTCCCAATATCTCATGAGTGAGCTCATGTCTTCCGGTTCAGTAATGAACCTGTATGATCCCTTTGAGAGATCGTATTACTCATATGCCCTTATATGCACACTAGCGCGCCGGTGTATAGACCTTGATTAGGTCATCAACCTATTGGTCTGCCAAATGTACATACTCAGACATATAGTAACACATCTGTCTCCGGTCAGAGGATGCATGCTTGTATCATGACAGCATACAATATAGGACTTTGGTTATCTCGATCTCGTTAAGTCAACCCATTGACCTAACTAATCTGACACCTCCGAATCACTATTCCTATGCAGAGGACCTGCATCAAGAGGCCGGTCAGATATCAACCTATGTGAGAAAGGATTGCCATCTCCTACTCAGGCTGGAGATCACATCTTAACAATCATTTGACGGTGCTTGATGAGTCCCCAATCTAACTCTTTAGATATTCATCCAAGCACCAGCCTTTATGATTCAATAATTGAATCAACAGCTGTATAATCATTAAGATAGCCATGGTACATAACCCTAATTGTACAGAGGGACCTATTATGCAAATTATTTATTCTTCATTTCAGATCAGGGAATGATATTCGCAATAACATTTATTGCATAATGGCTCGTCGTGGGCTCACATGTCCAATAATCTCCCACTAGCCCTAAGAGCCATTAATGGGCTAATCATTTAAACCCACACTCATGTGACTATCATAGGCTATTTAGAAAATAGCTAGGTAAGCTGACCAGTCATTCTGTTCCCGCGAGACCACGTCAAGTCCTTTTACGGCACTTGCATATCCCCAGTAACAGTGCTCGCATCCAATGCGAATGTTGCATCCAATGCAACCAATACTCAATCTAGTCAAAGCAGTTATAGTGTCCTTGACACTATTGCTCAATAATTATTATAACCAGTGTTTCCATAATCCTTATCAGAATACCCTTATTCCGGGAGATCACTATCTCTCAAGGTATCCACAGTTAAGACCTTTTTAGATCTCTATCTATAAAGTCTTAAGCTCTTGAAGATAAGACTTAGAGATCACTATCTCTAAAGCCTTGTCATCTTTGAAGATTTTGTTATTATTGCAATCAAGTGTTTTCTCTCCATAGTAGGCATAGTAACAGTTTACTACTCCCACTGCATGGCAGATATCTGGCTTTTGTACACATCTAGCATAGACTTAGCTTCTCATAACTAATGCACAAGTGCAAGCAGTTCTAGCATTCACATCCTCAACTCTTTGAGGTGTTATCCCTTTAGATAGGTTAGTACCAAATCTTAAGGTAAGGAAGCTTTTCTTGGAATTTCCAAGAATGGAATATGTCCAAGGTGTACTACAAATGTGATAGTCCCAATACCCTCTTTTCTTTGCTTCTGAACACCTTCAGAACTACGATCTAAGAGGTATTCTTGAGATCATATCTCAAGGTATGGAATAGTCAGTCTATAAAACACTTATTATCATCCTTATATAATTCCAAATGATCAGGATACAATCTACATTTAGCACGATGAACACAATGGCACTCCCACTAAGCTCCACATGGCTCATCAAGATTCTATTTGAAATTATAACAATTATAATTTCATCAAATCTTATGTTCCAACGACAATAAGCTTATTTGAGTCCAAAGATGGAGTTCTTTAGCCAGCGCATCTTGCATTCCTCAACCATGAAGCCCTGGGGCTACTTCATGTGAATATCCTCAAAGAGGTATTCATAGAGGAATACAATCTTGACTCACATCTTGAAGATGCCATAGTCAAATTGTGTAGCTAGGGTTAGCAATATTCTGATGGGTTTAAGCATGATCACTGAAAAGCAAGCCACATCGCAATCGATGTCTTCTCTTCGGTGTGTAGCTCATGGCTACGAGCCATGCTTTGAAAGTCTCTACCTTCTCATCAGGTTCCCTCTTCTCTTGAAGATTCATTTACACCTTTATGGGTCTAACCCTTATAGGTGGATCCTCGAGGGTCCATATACAACACTTGTATATGAAGTCTACCTTAGACCTTTATTGCTAATATCCATCTTTCCATGTCATGATCCTCAGGAGCTTCATCACATGAAGTCCAATCATTGTCAGACTTAACTGACACATGGAATACATCTTCAAGCTCTTTTGAAGAAGTATTAGTGTTTCATCTTTAATTGTCCCTTTTAGTTTCCGATTTCTGGAACCTCATTATCTTCTCAAGATTAAATGAGTTCCTTTACTTCATTTTCATCTTGATTCTCAAGAGAGTCATCCTATAAGAATCATATTCTCAAAGATGATATATTTTAAGAATCTCAAGGTCATAAAGTAGGTATCCAATACCATCCTTTATTTTCCTAATGAAGTAGCACTCTCAAGTGCTAGATTCCAGCTTACATGCATGGAACCTTATTAAGGATATATATATTGTAGTCTCTACTACACATATATACCTAGAAACTAAGGGATAATTATGCTAAAATTCATCATTGATCAAATCATGTCACACATGATCTAATTGTATCTTCCTACAGCTCCATTGAGTTTAGGTGTGTCAGGAGGATTGAGATAGAAATCATATCTCCATAATATATTCTTTGAATTCATCTAATAGGTACTTGCTACCTTGGTTAGATCAAATTCATTTAATCTTCCTTCAAACTTTGGTTCTAAACCAAAATTACGAAATCTTTGAACATTTCAAAGGTTTCTCAGGTGAAGTGAAGAAATCTCATATCATACATAATCATCAATAGATATCACATATCCATAATGTTTACTATGATATAGATGATCCATATACATCAATATGTATGAAATCCCGAATACCTTGACATCTTGCACCTTTCCTAAAGAGGGGTGTATTGGACATTTTTCTTTGAATACAATATTCACAAGTATGTAAGATTTGAAATTTTAGACATTCTAAAGTTTCATATCTTACTAGTCTATTGATCAAATCAACAGACAAATGTCCTAGGCTTGATGCCAGATCATTGTCAAATGATCTTTATCCTCCTATTGATCTTATAAGGTTTAACTTTCAGTATTAGAAATCTCAATGAACCATTCATTAAATTTCTAATTTAGTAGAGTCCACCAGATGCTAGATTATTATCTGAAATATATCCATCATAACTCTTTATGATAGGTTTATTCCAGAATTCATGTTTATTTCCAACATTTAGAAACAAACAATGAGTGTATTCTAATATCTAGGTCATAGAGACATTCTCTAAGACTAAGGCTCTCCTGCTGAAATTAAGAAGTCTATCAATCCAACAGAGATTGTTGCAACAATTGCATTAATATCCATGTGGATAACTTTAAACCTTAAGATCAAAATTTTCCAGTTTTCTAAAACATGTGCAACACATTGCAAGTGTTGTTAGAAGATTGAGATACAATTATTAGACTTTATCTTATCAAATAAGCAAGTCAATTTCAATGATCAAATGTAGATATAGATTATTATGATGCATTATCTGAGTCCTTCTCTAAGGATTCTAGACAGACTTGATAGTCATACTATCAACACATCAAGTTATTGCAGTATAGGCATTTATCCAACTCTTTGGATGTCATATGGAAGTCACAGAAGTACAATCAACTCTTTGACTTTCCTTCTCACATGGGTCCGACCCACGCTTCCACTGTGCTCTCTTCATCTATAAACAACCATCGTTCAAGACTAAGGATCTCTTATGTTAAATTCAAAAGAATTCAATGTAAGAGCATTTCAACATTTATACATGCTTCATTAAATTCATACAATGTGAATATTATGAAGCTTCATGAATGATTAGAGTATAGACAGTAGAATGATGACACTCATCATGTCTACATCCATCTAAACTCCTAAAACATTGGTTCAGGTAGGTATTCAAATATTTTGAATACATCATCTCTTTCGAGCCACCATTCTGCATAATGCAGAGAACCATGCCATTCATGATTAAATGTCTAGAGCACATATGTATGACAAATATATATTCTAAGATTTTATAAGGATTATTTGACAATTATGATAATCATCGACATGTCACTTCTAAAGTACACTCGATGAAAGATCAAGAGACTATAGAGACATACAAACCCTAATATGATGTCTTATTGTCTTATTTAATTGTCATTCCTCATTATGTTGAGGAAACTTGCACATTGCAACCACATACATTATGTGTCCAATTGCAAGTACAATATCTGGATCATGAGTCCAATCCATGATATTTTACTGGTTATTATTGAGTATAACATTGAGTGGGTTTAATGAAGGATTATCTGAAATAAGAAATTTGCATAAGTGTATATATATTATATATACATATTTTACTTTGATTTAGGAATTTTTATATCAAAGTTGTCTTGCCTTGTCAACAATGAAAGTTCATTCCCTTAATCACTTTCAATGTAAGAGATATTCTTACCTATATATCTCTAGCAAGATCTGGGATCTCCTTTCCTATCTTCGTCACATCCCAATAATATGAGAACCTGCGACTCCGATAAAAAGAAGCGGGAACACATTCCGCCTTGCAAGTCCAACTTGCATTTTCCAATTCGGTCTTTAACACCTGGGCCCACCACCCCTAAGATGATGTTGACCCGTTGCTAATTGAACCAACCGTCAACAGGCTTAAAACTCGCTATACGCAATCCAATACCGCCCCAATAATATGAGGACTCGATATTGGGGTCACTACGTATACGGCCTTACTCTTTCGAGAAGCAAAGAACCCGATCCAAATAATTGTATATAGGATCTGTCACTTCGGACAGGCGTCTCCCATATACAACTTTTGGCGACGAAATTCTTTGCCTTGACGGGAGACCATGGATGTCACTTATGTGATCCTCCACCTCTTATTCAAATTGAAATAATTAATTATCGTGAATCATATTCACATAATTAATTCTTCCAAGGGAAATACACAACTATTCATAATAGAGTGTTTAATCCTATTATCAATCAACAAACTTTGAACTCTTTGCTTGAATAGTAGGTATAATCTCAAGGTTGTATTATTTCGAATTTTAATAATTAGAAATACACTTTGATTTCTCCGGCATTATCCAATCCCTACCCGCTGTCATGGCCAGTACCGACGAGAGTGGGACAGACCACATACGTTGCAACCCGCTACCCCAGCGATCTCCGACTAGACACCATATCCACCTCAGGAAAGGATAATGCCAGATAGATCATCATGTACTTGGAGATGCTCATCGGTCATTCAACCGAAATTATACCATATAATATACATCAAAACCTTTTTGATTATATTATAAGGAGATTTGCTAAACAAATCCCCAATCCTATTCAAGCAAGAGGTTTTGCATGTAAAAGTTATCCTACAACTATTGTAGGATGACCTAGGGTTTTGCATGAAAACAATGTTTGTTGATGATTTTAAAGTTAACCAATGATCAAGATCAACTATCTTATCATTATGGTTTAGTGCGATGTCATTCAAGGAATTGATTATCATCTTTAAATATTTCACAAATATTTATCAATAACCAATTTCAGAAAATTAACAATTAATTTTCATCAACATTTATTTGAATGACTATCACAAGGTTCATGATCAAAAAATGTCAATTTCCAGCAGTGACCCCTTATCACTAAAATTAACTTATCTTGATCAATTTAAATCTAAAATTCGCAAAATTAGTGCCCTAAGATTGCCAACTTGATTTATAACAGAACCTATATGATATTTCATGCATTTCAAGGCGTAAAAAAACCGTAATTAACAAATTAATCACGTTTTGTTCTGCAGTTCCCGCAACTATGAATACATGCATATTCAAAAGGCCATATCTTGAGCAAATTAAATCCAAATTTAGCAAACTCAAGTCCTATGGTTTCCTTGTTTAATAGGGAACAAAATCCAATTGAATATTTTGTGTTTAAACAATTTAAACAGTGCCGAAAAAATCAATTAGACAGAGTTGCGAAAATTCAAATGCGCCAAAATTTTTCGCGACCATTTCAAAACCCAAGTCATCCTAGGCCTATGGATCATATCCAAAACCTTATTCAACCTGGCTCTGATATCACTTGAAGGATAAAGAGAATCCTCAAGCGCATCACAGAAGCGTGACGATCGTATCTCATACGATCGGGGCGACTAGTCGCAAGATGCAACGGAAATTTAAAAATTTTAAATCAAACGATGAAACCACATGATCACGAGAACACTTCTCGGATCGTTTCATCAAACCACAAAGTATAAGGAATACCTCTTGAAGGGTGGTTGTGATCGCGAGATCCCAAACAAGAGATCCTCCTGTCTCAAGTCCGATCCACGAAGAACGCACTTGCGGGCACGATGATGAGTCGCGTCCTTCCCGCAATCTTTGATGAAGATCCAAGCGTCGAGTCCCCTGATTTTGTCAAAACAAAATCCATCATCTTCCTCTAGAGCAAGTCGCCCCAAAGAAGAAGGAGATCCCCGAGTCGTCTAAGGCGAAGGCGAGAGTCTCTCCTTTCTCAACACAAGATGGACGGCCACCTTTTGGAGGAGAGAAAGAGAGAGGGCGAGAATATGAGAGAGAGAGAGAGAGAGTTGTAGGCGTGTACAACTCTTCCTTGTGTATCCCTGAAGGGCTAGGCTAGCCCTCCTTATATATTAGTTTAGGATCCAATGGATCTCAACCCATGGGATACATAGATCTAACAGCCATGCTTGGTCTATGTAAAATCAATGGCTATGATTGTTGTTGGCTTAAAATCAACAAAATTAATTTATATTAAATTAAATATATGTTGAATTATTATCAACACAATTTAATTAACATAAATTAATATATTAAGAGATAATATGATAACAAAAAAGAGAAGACAACAAATCTCCTAAAACATAGGAGGTGTCACCTATGACCAAGTCATGGGTGACGCCACCTTTGTTTTTGGTGGTGATTTTTGTCTCCTTTTTATTTATCTTATTATTTCTTAATTAATTACAATAACTATTATTGCAATAATATCCACAAAATTAATTCCAAATTAATTTATGAATATTTCAATCATGCCATTGAAGAAAATGTGAATCATATTCACATCCCAAACTAATGTGTAAATTACATTTCCAATTAATTACTTAATGTGAATCCAATTCACATATTAATAATTAACAAATGCTATTTACAATATTTCTCTCTCTCTCTCTTATATATTATAAATCATATTTATAATATATATGATTAATATGGATAGTGCTATCCACATTATTCATATCCATGATAATTAAATCACATTTAATCATCTTGGATCTCTTTTCTCATGTGCCCAAATAACATGAATCATATTCACGTTATTCATATCTTTGATAATTAAATCACATTTAACTATCTTAGATATCTCTTCTTATAATATGAATCAAATTCATATTATTCATGATAATTAAATCATATTTAGTTATCCATTTTCTCAATGCATGGATACTAAATTCATCTTAGGAATTATTCTTGAACTCCTCCAAGAATAATGTGCTTTCTCCGCAGATACTTGGAGATAAGGACAGGGCGATTGTATTGTTCCACGTATAGTGACTTGGATATTGAGATCACATCTCAAATCCAGATCTTGGGCCTCTCATAGATGCTTGATTAAATCAAGACCGTAAATCTAATCTTCTCATTGCATCTGAATCACATTCAGATCAATGTCCAACATTTGGACCAAGATCAGATTACTTCTCTAGTGAGAGGAGTCACTAAAATCCAGACCCTTTTCATCACTCCCTAGGAATGGAAGCGTCATGGTTATACAATCGTTTATGATCACATCACCCTCAGGTATTCCCAACACCTGTACATCCTGCACACTGGAAGACCCGTAATAAAACCCAAAGTATTAGATCAACTTTATACTGTCTACTTCAGGGTTTCATCAGTAAGTTCTCATTTGATCATTGGGATTTGGTATCGATCATATACTTTCCAAAAGCATATATCATACCTAGGTCTTGATCATATACTTTCCAAAAGTATATATCAAACCTACAAATTCAGTCAAGCTTCCAAAGCGAGACGACTGTGCACGGAATTTGATTCTTCCCAATATCTCATGAGTGAGCTCATGTCTTCCGGTTCAGTAATGAACCTGTATGATCCCTTTGAGAGATCGTATTACTCATATGCCCTTATATGCACACTAGCGCGCCGGTGTATAGACCTTGATTAGGTCATCAACCTATTGGTCTGCCAAATGTACATACTCAGACATATAGTAACACATCTGTCTCCGGTCAAAGGATGCATGCCTGTATCATGATAGCATACGATATAGGACTTTGGTTATCTCGATCTCGTTAAGTCAACCCATTGACCTAACTAATCTGACACCTCCGAATCACTATTCCTATGTAGAGGACCTGCATCAAGAGGTCGGTCAGATATCAACCTATGTGAGAAAGGATTGCCATCTCCTACTCAGGCTGGAGATCACATCTTAACAATCATTTGACGGTGCTTGATGAGTCCTCAATCTAACTCTTTAGATATTCATCCAAGCACCAGCCTTTATGATTCAATAATTGAATCAACAGCCGTATAATCATTAAGATAGCCATGGTACATAACCCTAATTGTACAGAGGGACCTATTATGCAAATTATTTATTCTTCATTTCAGATCAGGGAATGATATTCGCAATAACATTTATTGCATAATGGCTCGTCGTGGGCTCACATGTCCAACAAGCACCAAGTCCATCTTCCTAGAGAACTGAGTCTATTGTAGACCGTTCTAGCTGACCATCTTTACCTAATTTTACCCACTCCACCGTTCATCCTAAATCCCATCCGAACCCTCCATTCTACTCACCTAACAATTTAGATTCACGCCAACCTTCAGATCATCTCCAACTTCCTTTGGATACACTTATAAATCGATCCAGAGATGGTGTGAGCTAACTAACTCTCTCTGCTCCAGAATAGACTGACCGAACACCCAACTTCTTCGTCGATCCCTGCTGCACACAACGCTAACAGTGCCTTGGGAGGAGAAATGCATGGAAGAGGGACGTCGGAAGAGGAGTTCTAAGGCCTCCGCCAGCCTTGCAGCGCCGCCATCGCGACATAAAGCTTCGGTGAACACCCGTCGTCGAGCTAAAACAGAGGTTCATATAACCTCATTTCACAGTGCAGCATTCATCCATTTTATTCCTTTGATTTTCATCGTGATTCGTTTCCTATTAGCCTAGTAAATCTTGCCATTAGATAAAGTTAAGCACCATCTTTAGTTTGTTACTCAATTCCACCTCCAATTCATTCAAATCACTTTCCATTTGGTATCCAATGTTTCTTGTAAACATTCTTGAACTACAAGAACAAACCAAACAATTTGGCTGATTCATAGAGAATTGATAATCAAACATTCAATTGCAGGTCAAGAACATCCTCTGGAGCACCGTCTCTTTGCCAATTAATCGCAAAACAGACCAGGAGCTAGGGTTTCAAACCCTAGAACTTTCAGTCATCATCGCCATCTTCTCCACTCATTCGCCACCACAGGCAAGCTCGGAGGAGATAGGTGACCTCCTCATGGCCCTGCAGGAGCTTTCCATTGATTTCCCATCGCCGCGATCGACCGAAATATGAAATCACGCCACCGCCCGTGCTAATTTGGAGAAGAAAATCGACGAACACTTGACGTGCAGGCTTGCACACGTAGTGGATACGGACAGCCAAGACCAGCTCGTTGCATCTAATCTCAGCCGTTCAAGTGAAACGGTGGAGAAATTTCACCTTAAACCCCTATCGCCCCAGATATTTTAGCCACGCCCCAGAAGTTCCTTAGAATTGCATTTAGGTCCCCGTGCGGGGACCTAAGTGCAAGGTTTCCAGATTCTTTTCTTGCAAAATAGGTCAATGACCAGGGATCTATTTGAAGGAGGAGTCTTTTCATTTGTTTTATATTTTTTGTACATTCTCTTTAGACACTAGACTGCATTGTGGACCATAGACATTATTCAATCATCGTATTAATTTTTCTACATTTTATTTCGAGTCGATTTTCAAGGTTTTCATCGTCTTTTCACCAAGATTTCATTCTTCAATTTTTATCTCTGTTTTGAGTTTGTTTCAATTCCTTTCGAGCCCATTGCTCGAGCAACTTTTATCTACTATATAGGACCACATATATACTCTATTTTTCACATACTATATCGTATATAAATTTGTCCTGAAAAAATATCACTTTGAAAACTAAATAAAAATTAGAAAAGATAAAAATAGAATAAAAAATTCAAAACTAAAAACCGATAAAAAGATTTTCCCCATATTTTTCTCACTTTCTTAGAGAAGGAATAAAAATCACAAAAACATTATTTTCCTCAAAACCCCTAGTATCATTATTCTGCCTCCTTGTGTTCAACCCAGGAACTTACCTGGATAAATAAATAGTTTAGATAAAATTGGAGAGAGAAGTCTCTTCACTTTATTAACTCTCTCCCTCTATTTTATTGAATTTTATTTGATCAGCTAAATTTGTCTTCACGATTTTCTACACCGACAAATTTATTAACCGCAAGTCAGATTCCAATTATCAAAATGGTGTCGTTGTCAGGGAGACGTTAGCCATATTTCGGTTTTTGTCTTTCTTCTTATCTTTATGGCTTTTCTTGAGTTTTTTTTGTTTTTTTCAAGTATCTTACAGTTTTTACGACTTTTTATGGGTTTTTATAGCTTTCTTGATTTTTCATCGATTTTTTTTTCGATTTTTATGCTTTTCCTTTTTTTTTAATTTTATAGTTTCTATGTGTGTTTGCTAACGATCTTTGTAGGGACTGCAAGACTAGGTGATTTCTTCAGAAACCAACTCAGATAGGAGTGCAGATATCGGGTCCTTCTTTATGAGCCGGATGGAGAGGCAGAGAGAGAAAGCGGCCGCAGAAATTTTTGTATTATTTTCTATTTTTTGAGAGAGGGCACTTGCCCCTTTTTTTTGTTTTTGTGAGAGGAAGGGGCATTTGCCTGTTTTGATTTTTGTAGCAAGGGGTCCACTAAGGACATCCCGACTATATCCGGACTTTGACACTTTCTTCGGGGTTTGTTTCACCAGGTTCCGAAGCACCTAGGGACCTCACCATGGGTTTTGGTTTTTCATCGATTTTCTTTGTTTCACGTGATTTCGTGGAGCCTAGGGGTGCATGATTGATTGACTAGATGACTAAAGTAGAAACCTATCTCCTAATCCACATTTATGTGTAATTCACAGATTTGAAAAATCAATCCATTCTTACCCTAGAGTTGCTGGTTTATGACTTGGTTTTTCTCAACTTTTCATGTATTAGCCTAGGATTTTTAAATTTCTGCGCGGATCACTTGCATGTAGACTACTAGCATCAGGTATGATCTCTATCTCTACATGCATCATTGTTTTCCTTCACATTCCATGATTCTCCCTCCGTGAGATACATTTTTGAAAATTAAAAAAGAACTGACATCTTATTAGATATTATTGAAAATATCCAAAAAAAAGTGAAAACTATAAAAAAAATAAAAAAATAAGAAAAACTTGACCAAAAATAAAAAAACTAGGCAAAATAGTATTGGGAGAGCAATATCCTCATTGTTTGCATATACTCTCCAGATAGAGCGAGGCACGTACACTTAAGGAATAGAGCCCAAATCCCTGGACTTGTGCCCTAACCGCTTGGATTCACTCTCGGGTCTTATTACTTGCTACAAGCACTTGCCTCAGATGTTAGTAGAAGTAGCCTTGTTAGGTCGGTATGCAACGCTGGTTTAAACATGAACTACACGAGGGAGACTACACATGTGAGCTTGATAAAATAACTGCCTTGTCACCTAACTTTAAAATTGAAAAAATAAAAGACTAAACTTTTACGGTCATCATTGTGTGAAGTAGGTGAACTTGGGGTTGCATTGTGTTTGTATGCTAGGTTTGCGTTGTACTGTGTCTTATATGCCTTAACACTCGTGTTTTTTACTTGACATCGTACGCTCTCCCATGTTCTCTTGACATCGAAGATGGCGACCAGACGGATTTTGTGCTTAGACTCTGTGAGCTTTCGACGATCCACTGTCCCCCGTATGTCTTCACAGACTTGGTATGACCCTCTTCCCAAGTTAATCCCACCTATTCACGAGGAGAGTCAGACCCAGACTCCCTCGCTTCCCAACCCTTCAATAGAGGCAGAACCACGCCTCAAGTTTTCTTCCTATTTTTACTACACATTTTTACTGAGTTCTTATGAGACATTTTCCTTCCCAGAGGATTCGAAGATCATGGCTAGAGGGAAGGGACCAGTTGAGGACTGAGTTGCTGAGGAGAGACCGACTGAGGAGAGACATACAAATGAGAAAGCTCATCCAGCTTCTGATATTACTGCGGGGATTCTAGACACTGCAACAGATGAGCCTACAAATCAAAGATCAGTGTAGAGTCCAGGATGAGTTGAGAGCTGAGATCACTACGCTGAGAGCAGGAGCTGGGAACCCACCACCACATGTCGTGGCTCCCGCTACTTTGAGAGATGAGTATGACCCAGGAGCTAGGATGCTACACCATTGTATTTGGTTACCACAGAATCAAGGGTCATACAAGCTGAGGTCGTCCTTCATTTCTTTGCTTCCCAAGTACTACGGGAACACTATAGAGGAGTCGGTTACCTTTTTGCAGCAGTTCGATATGATTTGTGGTACAACTAGTTATCCATGAGTTACGCGGGAGTTTGTTCGCCTCAAGGCCTTCCCCTTCGCTTTAGCAGATTAGGCACTTTACTAGTTGAGTCACTTAGGGAGGGAGATTTCTACATGGGACAATCTAAAGTCCACATTCCTGCGTAAATATTTTCCTCCAGGATGGACGAACATGATGAGGAGTCAGATCTCCAATTTTACACATTTACGGCATGAATCATTCCATGAGGCATGTGATTGATTTAAGGATTTGACAGAGAGATGCCCACATCATGAGGTATCTTTGAAGGTGCTTGTACAGAATTACTTTGGAGGACTCCAGCCGGGATGTTCAGGACCTAGTGAGTGCCGCATGTGCCGGCAGTTATTTGAATAGGGATGCCGAGTCAGTTTGGTCCATCTTTGAGGGGATAGCAGAGAATTCACACATTATTGATTCCACACGGGCATTCCAGAAGGGCCCACAACCACCGCACCACAAAGAGCAACAGAAGGTGGCACATGTTTCAGAGTCTGAGTCACGGTCTGACATGGGATTCATTAGTGAGAAGCTTAGTTTACTAGATGTGATTCAGAAGCAAGTTCAGGATTTGCAACTGCTGCAAGAGTTGGAGAAACTCTCATAACTTCATTAGCAGTTGAGCGAGCTGACAAAGAAGGTGACCCAGTTGCAGCTTCAGTACCAGCATTATTGGCCTTCTTCTACTTCTCAGCCTATTCAGAGATCTTAACCCGCACCTCCCACCCGTCAGATACAGTTTGTTCAGAGCGATATGATTCAGCCTATTGAGACTTCGCAGATTGATTGGCATGAGGATCCGTCCAATGCCGATTCGAGTCAGATCACTAGCCCTAGAGATGTTGATGTTGATTCTCAGACCACTCTTGACATAAATAGAATATGGTACGCACATGTTCAACCTTCACCACACTTTACTCCTCATATAGTACACCAGCAGCAGCAATAATATAGTCATCCCCAACATGGACGTCCACATTTCCAGCACTGCCAGCACTACATGAAGCAGAAATCTCACTAGCATGCATATCATAGACCACATTCTTTTCAGTATCCTACTACACATTCACATCCACATAACTACCAGTAGTAGCAACAGTCTTCTTTCACACCACAGAGATCTCCTCAGCCTTACACACCACAGCAACACACTCCTAGGTAGGAGAGAGTAGATAGCTGGGGTCACCACACTGAGTCTGAGATGTCTTCACAGGCCCTGGCACTGAATCAGATCATGGACATGTTGAGCACGCTCTAGACAGCACATAGGACAAACATGAAGTGGGTTAACCATCATCTTCATGAGTTAACTACGCCCAAGACCACTCTCCCAGCCCAACCTCAGATGAATCTGAATAACAAGAGGAGGCACACAGATCAGATAGACACCACTACAGGTCCAATCTCTTTTCCTAATTTTTTATCGAACTTCATTCATCTCAGGAGCGGTAGAACACCACAAGCACATGATTGAGAGGAAAGGGCACATGATGAGGAGCGAGAGCGGATCCATGATGGCACACATTTTGATGCTGAGGAGGAGGACCACCATGATGTCTAGCATGATGATCAGAGAGAGGGGAGCGATGTAGAGACAGTTGACATGGACACGGGCGAGTTAGATGATGATACCACTTTAGAGCATGCAGACACTCCTGATGTATATTTTTCTTCCCCCATTAGAGAGATTTGTCATACTTTTGAGACTCTCTATGTACATGTTGATTCCACTTTAGATGAAAACAAAAAGGATTTTGTTGTTCATGAGATTGTTCCTTTTCTCGATGCTTTGTATGGAAAAGAAAGAAAAAATCCAAAAAGAATGTTGTCACTCCAGAAACTGATCGTTTATTGAAAAATCACATTTTCCTGAAGATTCTACTCCATGATGCCTTGGATCATTTTCCTATGCTCAAGAATCAGTTGAGGAACAAATGCATAACACGTAGGAAAAAGAGATCACGAGTTGAGAAACATGTATTGACCAAGGCAACTTCATGTGCTATTCAGAATAAGGTACCTAAGTAGAAGAGAGATTCTGGAGCTCACTATGTCACATGCCAGATTGCATATGCCGCATTCCATCGTACTCTCTTAGATAATGGTTCCATAACTAATTTGATTCCATCTTCTTTGCTTGATAAAATCAAGCTAGGTACTCTTTACAAATCACGAACGATACTTCAGTTGGTTGATCGATCTGCGAAGAGACCTAGAGGCGTGCTGAGGAACATTATCGTGATCGTTCAGGGCTTGCAGTTTCCAGTGGACTTTACTGTCCTAGATATGGTGTACCCTACACAGTTACACCTTGCTCCAATCATTCTCGGGAGACCCTTCTTGCAAATAGCGAGGGCACTCTTTGATTATGATGTTGAGAGAGTATCATTCCATACAGATAGTGGAGAGATACACATTGAGATGGCGATAGGATACAACAGTCCCATATCAGTATTGTCATTTACTTCATAGGATACCAATCTTGTAGAGGATTGCCAGCACATAGATGAGATACAGTCTCTTGATCTTGAGAGCATTTATTTTGATACGCACGATATCCTATACGAGGATGGGGTAGATCACATGGTACCTAGTTCTTCAGAGGAATGTTCACATACATATACAGAGTTCACATCAGATCCAGATGAGCAGTCAATTGCACTAGACATCTCAATGCCGCAGTTTGAGAGTATACATATTCCAGCACGAGAGTCAGATGTTTATATTTCACGGATCATATAGTCTATTCAGCATAGAGAGTCGGATGGTGTGATGGTTACACATATAGACACCTTCTGTAGTCTGACTCTAGAGACATGTATTTCAATAAAGAGATTTATGCCACATACAGAGTTCACTTACAGAGGTAGCTCTACTTGTTCAACCATGGATTTGTATGCACATGCACACCAGATGATTCAATACGACCCAGGTTGAGATGACCTACTTTGTACAGGATGCATGATTACGATTCCACTTCAATTCATCTTGTACAGAGATCTATGAGTCTTTCAGTCTTCTGGAGTACACCACTTGTATATTCTTCGTAGTCTACAATCGTCCCCATTTTTTGCTCATCTTATATGCTTAGGATACCATATCCTAAGTATAGGGGGGACCAATTGCCCGTTGATTTGCACCTTTCGATTTTGTTCTTTTTACTTTTGTTTTCCTTTATTTTCCAGTAATCGCTGATCCCTAACTTTTGGCCACATTCTTTTCTATACTTAGGATGTCTTATCCTAAGTATAGGGGGGACCGAGTGATTTCATTTATTTTATTTTTCTTTCTTCCTTTTGTTCCTTCGTTTGTATATTCATTTTCCTCAGTCACCTCATTTTTTGTCTTCCATTATACATACGATCACCTGATTGTAAGTATAGGGGGGTCGGTTGACTTCTATTCTTTTATTCTTTTCATCCACTTTTACTTAGAACGAGTTATGTCCTCTTTTTTCTCTTTTGACGCTATGAGGACATATCACAAGAAAAGTATATGGGGTGCGTATATATATTGTATATATACTTGCATCCATAACTCGTACTTTTATGTATTTCTATATCTATAAAATCCATGAAAAGTGTGTATGGGTTAATTTAAAATCCATCTATTTTTATTTATTATTTATAAAATCCTTGTAAATAAGTAAGATATGTCTAAAATTTTTATTTAAAATCCTTTTTTAAAATATGTTCTAAAATATTTATAATACTTATTTAGAATCCTATTTATTAAAATATGGGTAAAATTCATTTAATCCTTGTAAAATTCTTTGTATATAAAATCTGTAAAATACATTAGTTATTTAATTCAAATAAAATATGGGTAATTTATCTTGGAAAATTCATGTACATAGACTTATGTATAAAATTTGAAAAATCCATAAAAAATGTAAAGTCCTAAAATCCATAAAAATTACGAAATCCTTAAAATCCATAAAAATGGGTAAAATTCAGAAAATATACTTCACAAAAACATGGTTGCATTTGCATTAGCCATTTTCAAAATAATTTTGATTTCTAGAACTAAAGATTGGGAACACTCTAAAGAATGGAGCTTGATTATGGCCTTTAACATTCATTATAAGGAGCCTAGTTAGGAACTGGAATTTAGACTCTTCAGGTCTTTGACTTAAATCTTTGGGTTCCATAAGACCATGTTTGGGAAATCAATTTAAACTTAACTAAGTAGAAAATTTGGTATCATCCGTTTAACTCTTCATCAATGAACCAATTTTGGACACATGCACTTTGCACTTAGCTCGACTTGCATGGGATTGCGAAAGGCATTCCATTTTAGTGGTGCATTTTCATCCTTATCTAGTGGCGTAGACATCTAAAGAAGGGAATTGTGGGGTTGAAATAATGCTTTGGATGAGGGAAGGATCTGCTGGCACAATTTTTCCAAGACCTCACAAAATGGACGAAATGAAAAGATGCTATATCCGTCGAGGCACAAAAAGATTGATGCAGTGCAAGCAACATTAAAAAGCCAATTCAAAGAAGAAGCCACCAAATACAAATATGACCACAATAGTCCAAGCTTCCACCAAAAGGCCTGCAAATCTTAGTGGAGACTTAGCTACACTGGTTGTGCTTCACAAGTAGATGTGTCTACACTGGTCGTACTCAAGTTCTCTTCTCATTCTCTAATTTCTTTCTCTATTTAATTGTGGACACATCATGACTTGACCTTAGAAGGGAATACCCCCCTCCTCGAGGAAAGAGTAGCTAGATGATGGCCCAGTGGGAGTGTATTATTGGGATGGGTGGTTTCTTTGCTTCTTTAAGCAGGAAGAGCTAACACAATTCACACACAGTACAGATTGTATTCAAGGTTGATAGAGTTAGCAATATGGATAAGTGGATATGAGCCGGTTGTTAAGGTGAGCCTAAATAAGAATTTGTGGAACTGAGGATTGTTGAGACTAAAATCCTAATCCTAGTTAAGGCTCCAACAAAATGCTTGTTTTAGGCCCGACCAAGCTCTGTCCTTTGTTTGTTCTCATGAATTAGTCTGGGAAAACAAATTCATTCTAACTTCCTTTCTTTTTCCCTTGTTTTTTCAAATAAGTGTTTGCTAAGGGACTATCAAAGTTTAAGTATAGGGGGTTGATAAATCTATGATTCATTAATATTCTTTCTGTATTTTATCATAAAACCCTTAATAAATAAATGTAAATATTCATTAATTTCCATTTTTTATCAAAACCACACTCATGAATAAAAATGCCCTTTTATGCATTCAAAACATGTAAATAAATAAAAGAATATAAATAAAGAAAACAAAAAGAAGGCAGATTGTAGATATGAATATATGTACAATATGACTTATATAATATAAATATAGCTAAAAGATATATTTATAACCTAACCCTAAGACCAAGTCAGCATGGATTGGTCGACAAACAAATAAGTAGGGGGAGATAAGGAAAGAAAACAACAAAAAGAATTAATTATACATGTATACATTCTTCATTATTTATCAAATAATTATCAAATCTTCATTGATTTTTAATTAATTCTTATGAACAGATTTTTCACCAAACTCTTTTCCTCATTATTTCTAAAAATGTATAGAAAAATATAAAAATAAGTTAAAAATAATGTCTTGTATGTATGCCAAGAAATCCAACTTTTAAATTATCAAAATCACAACTTCCGAACATCATAATTTCTTCATACGAACTCTAATTTTACTCTACTCATTTTAAAATTCATAAAATAATATTCTCTAATTAATGGAGGTGATTTCACTAAAATCGGAGTCCATTTGCAAAAAGTCGATTTATGGGACCTAATGACAACTGGGCTTCTAGGTTATTTATTTTATCTATAATAAATTATTTATAGTTTTATGAATTTTATAATTTTTAATTATTTTCATGGTCTTTTATTTCAACCATTATTTATTTCAGAATTTTCTGACATTAATTATTATTTTAAATAAATCAAAAACAATATTTCATAGACAAAATTGAATTGTGTAACTTATACTTGTATTTATTAAATTATTTAAATTAATTTATTAAAATCCACAAAAAATCACATATATTCTATTATTATTATAAAAATTAATAAAATATAATAAGGTATTATTTATTTATTTATTAAATTAAAAATCAAATACATATTTATAAAGTATTTTTTATACGTATTTATTAATGTAATATTTATATTTTATTAAAAATTTTATTATTATAGAAATAAATTATTCTATAAATTAAGTAATTTAATTATTTATATTTTCCTTTTTATACCTATTTAAAAATAACACTATTTATTATTTAGTATCTAATTTCTAATATCATCCAGCCAATCAGGTGATGACACGTGTCAGCACATGGTTCATCGTCCTCGAGAACTGAGTCTATTGCAGACCGTTCTAACCGGCCATCTTCACCTAATTTTACCCGCTCCACCGTTCATCCTAAATCCCATTTTAACCCTCCATTCTACCCACGTAACAATCTAGATTCATGCCAACCTTCAGATCATCTCCAACTTCCTTTGGATTCACCTATAAATCGATCCAAAGTTGGCATGAGCCAACTAACTCTCTCTGCTCCAGAACAGACTGACCGAACACCCAACTTCTTCGTCGATCCTCACCGCACACGATGGTGACAGCACCTTGGGAGGAGAAACGCGTGGAAGAGGGACATCAGAAGAGGAGTTCCAAGGCCTCCGCCAGCTTTGCAACGCCGTCATCGCGACGTAGAGCTCTGGTGAACACCCGTCGTCATGCTACGATAGAGGTTCATGTAACCCAATTTCACATATGCAGTGTTCATGCATTTTATTCCTTTGAATTTTATCGTGATTCGTGTCATGTTAGCCCAGTTAATCTTGCCATTAGATAGAGTTAAGCACCATCTTTAGTTTGTTACTCAATTCAACCTCCAATTCATTCAAATTGCTTTCCATTTGGTATCCAAAAATGTTTCCTGGAACCAGTCTTGAACTGTAAGAACAACGTGACAATTTGGTCGATTCATAGATAATTGAGCAATAAACATACAATTGCTGGTTAAGAGCATCCTTTAGAGCATCAATCTCATCCTCTAGAGCATCGTCGTCTTCGTTAATCAATCGCACAATAGTCCAAGAGCTAGGGTTTCAGACCCTATAACTTTCAGTCATTGATGTCATCTTCTCCACTCGTTCGCCACCGCAAGCGGGCTCGGAGGAGGTAGGTGACCTCCTCCTAGCCCTACAGGAGCACGTCATTGATTGCCCATCATCGGAGATCGATAGGAAGATGAAATCACGCCGTCGCCCGTGCTGATTTGGGGAAGAACACCGACGAACACTCGACGTGTAGGCTTGCCACACGTGGTGGATACGGACGGCCAAATCAGCCCACCGCATCTAGTCTCCATTGTTCAAGTGAAACGGTGGATAAATTGCACCTTAAACCCATGCTACTTCATATATTTTAGCCATGCCCCAGAAGTTCCGTAGAATTTCATTTAAGTCCCTGTGCAGGGACCTAAGTGCAAAGTTTCTTGATTCTTTTCTTGCAAATAGGTCCCTGACCAGGGACCTATTTGAAAGAGGGGTCTTTTCATTTTGTTTTGTATTTTTTATACATTCTCTTTAGACATTGGACTACATTATGGGCCATACACATTATTCTATCATCGTATTATTTTTCTACATTTTATTTCGAGTCGATTTTTGAGGTTTTCATCGTCTTTTCACCAAGAATTCATTCCTCAATTTTCAACTCCGTTTTGAGTTTGTTTCGATTCCTTTTGAGCTCGTTGCTCGAGCGACTTTTATCTACTATATAGTACCACATATATACTCTATTTTTTACTTGCTATATCGTAGATAAATTTATCTTAAAAATATCACTATGAAAACTAAATAAAATTTAGAAAAGATAAAAATAAAATAAAAATTTCAAAACTAAAAACCAATAAAAAGATTTTCCTCGATTTTCTCACTTTTTTCGAGAAGGAATAAAAATCAAAAAGGATATTCTTTTCCTCAAAAATCCTAGCATCCTTATTCTTCCTCCTTGTGTTCGACCCAGGGAAACTTACCTAGATAAATAAATAGTTTAGATAAAATAGGAGAGAGAAGCAGCTTCTTCACTTTATTATGTCTCTCTATCCTATTTTATTGAATTTTGTTTGATCAATTGAATCTGTCTTCATGGTTTTCTACACCGACACATTTATTAACCGCAAGTCAAATTCCAGTTATCAGCCTGCCCCCTATACTTAGGCTGAGAATAGTCTAAGTATAGAAGGGCGAAAATAAGGTGGTTGAGGGAGTATACACAAATGGCATCGGTCCCCCTATAATTAGTCTCTAGTCAGCTTAAGTATTGGAGAAGGTGGAAATTGGGCGATCGAGAGAAAGAGTGGATGAGGAGAGTGGTATATACAGATGGCATCGGTCCCCCTATACTTAGGCCTTTGCCTAAGTAGAGGAAGAAGATGCACAAGGGAACCGATGGGGTCGGGAGGGAGGGATGCCGATGGTTAAGGAGGTTTTCAGTAGATTTTTTGTGAGCATGTGGTGGGAGATCATAATGATAGGAAGAAGATGAAGTAGATGATTCCCAACTATCGTCGGAGTTATTTTCAGGAGAATAATGTTGGAGAGAGTATTGATTGGAAGAATATGAGGCATGTGAATCAGATGATTCCTAATCGTTGTCAGAGTTATCCTTAGAAGAATAATATTTGAAGGTAGAGGTATACCATTTTTTTGTTTTTAAGTTGTTTTATCGGAATTTTCTTAGTCGTGTGATCAAGCGATTCATCCTCAGATGATGAGTACTCTAAAGCATCGATCTCAGTCTGCTCATAAGAAATAATTCTAGTATATCTAAAGAGATCGGGAGAATCGGCTCTAGATGAATAATAGTGAGGAGAAGGAATAGTTCAACGGGGTCAATATTTGGATGTTATCTCAGATAGGGCTTTAGAGCTGTTGAACTGAGTTCACTCATGTAGATGACCTTATCCGGATCTGATGAGGAATCATCAGAAGATTCCTTTTTCGTTGTGTCGATGGAGACTTTCTTAGTCGGTAACCAAATACTTGATTAGATGAAGGAGCAATTGGAATGGCCATTTGGTCCGTATTGTCTGTGAAGATGCATGTCCTTATAGTGAAGAGTTGACAATCGAGTCTTCAGATGAATAACTATTAAAATATTCCTCCCTGGTCAGTGCATGTCCCGCATATTTGATCTCAGTTGGCATGTCATTGGTGACTTCATGTTTCAGATTGAGTTGATCAAGGTGGTTGATGAATCCATGATTCATTAACTTTTCTATCGCATTTTGTCTTAAAATCCTTAACAAATACACGTAAATACTCATTTATTTCCACATTTTATCCAAATCCTATCCATGAATAAAAATGCACTTTTATGCATCAAAAACATGTAAATAAATAAAGAAAAGAAAAAAAGGAAGATTGTAGATATGTATATATGTACAATATGACTCAGATAATATAAATATAGCTGAAAGATATATTTATATAACCTAACCCCTAAGCCCAAGTCAGCATGGATTGGTCGACAAAATAATAAGTAGGGGGAGATAAGAGAAGAAAACCATAAAAAATAATTAAATAACACTCCACACATTATTCGTTATTTATCAAATAATTATCAAATCTTCATTGATTTTTAATTAATTCATATGAACATATTTTTCACCAAACTCTTTTCCTAATTATTTCTAAAAATGTATATAAAAATATAAAAATAAGTTAAAAATATTATCATGTATATATGCCAAGAAATCCACCTTTTAAATTATCAAAATCTCAACTTCCGAACATCATAACTTCCTTATACGAACTCCAATTTCATCTACTCACCTTTGAAGTTCATAAAATAATATTCTCTAATTAATAGAGGTGGTTCATTAAAATCGGAGTCTGTTTGCAAAAAGTTGATTTTGGGACCTAATGACAACGGAGTTTCTGGGCTATTTATTTTATTTAGAACACATTATTTAAAGTTTTATTAATTTTATAATTTCTAATTATTTTCATGATATTGTATTTTCATCATGATTTATTTCATAATTTTTGGAGCTTATTTATTATTTTAATAAAATCAAAAACACTAATTTATAGTTATATTTAACTGTCTAACCTATACCTGTATTTATTAATATATCTAAATTATTTTATTAAAATCCATAAAAATTCTTAAAGATATTATTTATTATTCTAATAATTAAAAATATAAAATTAACAAATTAATTAATTAATTATTGAATTAAAAATTCAATACCTATTTATTAAGTATTATTTATACTTATTTATTAACATAATATTTATATTTCGAATATATTTACGAAAATTAATTATACCATAATTTAGATAATTTTATTATATATACTTTTCATATGTATACCTATTTAAAATAATGTTATTTATTATTTATTATATAATTTATATGGTATTTAATACTCTGGCCAACCAGGTGCTGACAAGTGTCAGCGCATGGTTCTTCTCCAAGAACAGGTTGTTGGAACTCTGTTCCAACGCCTTCTTTTCACCTAATTATCCCCACTCCATTCTAACATATTCACTCGATCTCATCCCTTCATCATATCCTCCTAACCTCCCTAACACACGCCCACCATTGGATCTACCTTGGAGCTCAAGCAATTCATCTATAAAAGGCCACAAAGTTGACGCCATTAACTAACTCTCCCCTAACCAACTCTTCTCCAGAACTAACTGGCTGACTACCAACTTCTTCTCGTGACTCCAGCCATCCAAGGAGGTGACGGATCCTAGTGTCCTACCCGCGTGGAAGAAGGGTGATCAGAGGAGGTTCCAAGGTGCTCAGCGCCGCCTTGCATCTCCGCTTCAAGCAGCGTCAAGCTCCAAGAAGCCGCCACGTTGAGCTATAACCAGGAGGTCGTATACCTTCTACTCCCCAGGTATTTCATTCACCTTTCAACCTTTTATTTCTCGATTAGCGTGCCTCGATTATGGTAGTTAATCATACGATTAAGTCCATTAATCCTTCATCTGAGACGCAAATCGAATCTCGTTACTCCATTCCATCTCGATTCGTTTGGATTTGTCATCATTTCATCATTAATCAAACACCGTGTTTTCAACTATGTTGGAAACGACATCTTGGCCTTGCAACTATTAATAATTTAGCTGATTCTTGAGCGAATCGAGCACATACATTTGTAATTTGCAGATCCATCTTTCATCTGGAGCATATCCTAGGAAAATGGAACTCTCAAGCACAATGAATGAGGCATTCGAAGAAGATGCAAATCCGTCATCAGTTTGTAGGAGCAATTGAACCACCATCTTCATCAGCCTTTTCCCACCGATCGTGACCAACCTCCGACCAAGCTCACCCACGGGCGAGCTCGAGGGATGAAGGAGTCACCCCTCTGGCCCCACCGGAGGCCCCAGACCATCGTCGGTCGCCGGTGATAATTTGGAGCAGAAGGACTGTCGTCAACCATGCAACCGGCCTCAAGAACACTCAAGAACGACAGGTGTACAGGCTTGCGACGCGTGGCAGATTTCGACGGACTAGATCGCAGCTGAGTTTCTAATCCTGGCCATTCAAATCGAAGGGGTAGACAAATTGTATACTAAGTCTACCGAGTTCCAGAAATTCAAGCGCGCCTCCAGAGTTTCTAGAATTTACAATTAGCTCCCTATATGGGGACCTAATTGTAAATCTTTTATTTTCCTTTGCATTTTAGTCCCTACAGGGACTGTTCTGCAATAAAAACTAAATACTTTTTCTTGCAGTTAGGTCCTTGGCTTGTAGGGGCCATTTGAACCTCGTATTTTTCTCATTTTTTCGTGAATTTTCCAGGGTAGCTTGATAACTACCCAAGCTATTTTTCGAACATTTTTCCCGAATTTTTCATCGATGTATTTTGTTGTTTTGATTTTTGTTTTCTTGAGTTTGTTTCGAGCCGAAATTGTTCTCAATTCTTTCCTTATAAAATCAAGAATAAAATAGGATTGTGTTGGAATTTATTCCTTGACTCGAAAATCATGGTTTAAACATTCTGCTTCCTTGAGTTCGATCCATGCACACTCACTTGGTTAAATTAGTAGTGAATGGTAGAATAGGATTTTATCTCTTGTTTCTACCGTAAATTTTTGTTTGATTCAAACGTGGTTCCCTCCTTCTTGCAATTACCTCTCTACAACCGACAACCTCTCAAAAACCGCAGGGTCGGGACTGCGTTTATCAAAATGGCAACGTTGATCTCAAGAGTGGCTTGAGGCTCAACATCCATGTCTGTAGCACTGGTGATCTGACCGGGATTAGCTTGAGACTGATCCTCGTGCCAATCAATCTGCGGAGTCTCAGGCTCGCTCTGAATAAAATTATCTGTCGGGTGGGTGGAGCGGGTAAAGACCTCCGTACAGGTTGTGCAGCCGAAGAAGATTGGGCCTGCTGGTACTGAAGTTGTAGCTCTAAAACCTTCTTCATGAGATCACTCAACTACTGAGGCAGAGATGAGAGTTTCTCCAACTCTCGCAGTGGTTATAAGTCCTGAACTTATTTCTAAATCACATCCACCAATGTTAATTTCTCGCTAATAAAGCCCACGTTGGTGTTGGATTCAGACTCTGAAATATTAGCCACCTTATGATGCTCTTGGTGATGTGGTGGCTGAGGGGCCTTCTGGAATGCCCGAGTAGAGTCGACGACTCTCGAGTTCTCCGCCATCCCTTCGAAGATGGACCAGACTGACTCGGCATCCTTATTCAAATAACTGTCGCCACATGCGGTACTCACCAGCCCCTGAATGTCCCGATGGAGTCCTCCAAAATAGTTTTGCACAAGCACCTTCATCGGTATCTCATGATGCGGGTATCTCTCCATAAGATCCTTGAATCTATCCCATGCCTCATGGAAAGATTCATTTGGAAGCTGCGTGAAGTTGGATATCTGACTCCTCATCATGTTCGTCCTTCCCAAAGGAAAATACTTACGTAGGGATGTGGACTTTAAATCGTCCCATGTAGAAACTTTCCTTCCTAGATGACTCAACCAGTACAATGCCTTGTCTGCTAAGGTGAAGGGAAAGGATTTGAGGCGAACAACCTCCTGCGTAACTCCTGGATAGCTCGCCGTACCATAAATCATCTCGAACTGCTGCAGAAAGGTAAAAAACTCCTCTGTAGCATTCTCGTAGAACTTGGGAAGCAATGAGATGAAGGACGGTCTCAGCTCGTATGACCCTTGATTCGACGGTAGCCGAATCCAATGATGTAGCGTTCTCGCGTCCGGGTCATACTCATCTCGAACCACTGCAGGCGGTAAAGGGTTCCCGACTCCTGCTCTTAGTGCAGCTAACTCAGCTCGCAACTCATTCTGAGTTCTAAATTATTCTCGAATCTGTAGGTTCATCTCTTGTAAGGTATCGAGAATTCCTGTCATTATATCTGCGGCTGGATCTGGTCTTCCTTCGGTGTGGTGATCCTCAGCCGGCCTCTCCTCTACTGGCCCTTTGCCACGAGCCATGTATTTCAGATCTGCTGTGAAAGAAAATTTCTCATAAGAACTCAGCGAAAAATCAGTGGAGATATTGATGATACATTGAGGCAAGGATCTGCCTCAAAAGACTGGCCGGGAGGTGAGGGAGTCTGGGTCTGACTCTCCTCGAGATCAGATGGGACCAACTCGAGAAAGAGGGTCATCCCGAGCTTGTGAAGATGTATGACGGATGGTGGATGGTCGAGGGCTCACGGAGTCTGAGCAGAAAAGCCGTGGAATCGTCATCTTCGATGTCAAGAGAATGATCGGGAGAGCACGATTTATGATTCAAGAAAGATGGGAAATGTGTAAAAGTCGCGGTAACTCACGCCCCGCAAGCAAACACAAAGCAACCCCGTTTTCACCAACACAACCCGATGATGACCGTAAGAGTTCGGTCTTTTATCTTGTCGATTTTAAAGTTGTTTTAGCAAACAAGTATGATCTCGATTAACACGAACTGATAGATGCCCGAAGTTTCCCCCGAAATATTGTCCCGAGTCTTTACAGAGAACCACTTGCTCTCAGCTAGTATGGGGGTAAGTACGGACCGTTTCAGGCCACCCGTGTTACTTGAGGATGGAGCCTTACGCAGTATCCTCTAAACCCCCCACTCTACTAAGTAAACCTGGACCGTTTTCGGCTACCCGAGCGTACCCACTAAAAAGCGGTGATTAGGTGTATAGACTAAGTAGTATCTCAAATGAAATACGGGTTTTGGGTTATATCCTTAAGGGTCGTCTCTCACTCGTGCACTCTGAGAATAACCTGTACGGGGATTACTCTCCCAAGTCAATTGAATCTTACGTTTGTTTTAGATCAGATACTTTAGCAGTCCCGATTTTATTTTTGGGGTTTTATATTTTTTGAGTTTTTTTAGACAAACGTCTACCGAGTGTCTTTATTATTTTTTATAAGTCCTATAATCATGCACCTAGGTTGCGAGTCCTAAGACTAACTACAAAAGCGCAATCAGATAGGAAAAAGAAAACTCCTAAGCAAGCACCTAGCCTCGTAAAAAGCCGCGGAAAACCGATGATGCGAGAAAAACCGCGATAGGTGCCCTGATCCCCCAAATGCACGGTACTCGGCAAATCATACCTCGAGAAAAATGGGAGGGGAAGTACAAGTCGGGATGCCCTTATTGGGCCCCTTCTAAAAAAACGGGCAAGTGCCCTTTTTTTACAAGAATAAAAGAAAAAAATACAACTTGAGTCCTAACTATCCCTGCCCTCAACAACCAAGAACCTTGTTCTCTGCACTTTCAACTGTTTTACGGCTTTCGAGAAAGCCGGCTGAACCTGCAGGCCCTACAAGAATTAGTTAAGAAAGAAAAAACACAAAAAAGCCGTAAACAAAAAATTTAAAAGACACACGAAAAATCGTAAAAACCGAAGAAAAACCGTAAATCAAAAACCGAAAGAAAATTTGTAAAATCAAGAATAATAGAGAAATTAGGTTCCAGAACCGCTGTAAAAACAACACTTCCCCAGCAACGGTGCTAGTTTGATAAACGTAGTCCTGACCCTGTGATTTTTGAGAGGTTGTTGGTTGTAGAGAGGTAACTGCAAGAAGGAGGGAACCGTGTTTGAATCAAACAAAAATTTACGGTAGAAACAGGAGATAAAATTCTATTCTACCGTTCACTACTAATTTAACCGGGTGATTGTGCCTGGGTTGAACTCAAGGAAGCAGAATGTTTAAACCACGGTTTTCGAGTCAAGGAATAAATTCCAACAAAATCCTCTTTTATTATTGATTTTACAAGGAAAGAAATTGAGAACAAATTCGTCTCAAAACAAACTCAAGAAAACAAAAATCAAAACCACAAAATACAACGACGAAAAATTCGGGAAAAAATGTTCGAAAAATAGCTTGGGTAGTTATCAAGCTACCCTAGAAAATTCGTGAAAAATGAGAAAAGTACGAGGTTCAAATGACCCCTACAAGCCAGGGACCTAACTGCAAGAAAAAGTATTTAGTTTTTATTATAGAACAGTCCCTGTAGGGACTAAAATGCAAAGGAAAATAAAAGATTTACAATTAGGTCCCCACGTAGGGACCTAATTGTAAATTCTGGAAACTCTGGAGGCGTGCTTGAATTTCTGGAACTTGGTGGACTTAGTATGCAATTTGTCTACCCCTTCGATTTGAATGGCCAGGATTAGAAACTCAGCTGTGATCTGGTCCGTCGAAATCTGCCACGCGTCGCAAGCCTGTACACCTGACTCAGCTGCAATCTGTACAGCTACGATCTGATCAAGGTGGTCAGAGAAGGTCTTATCTAACTCAGGTTAATCCCTTGATCGTGCTTCCTCATCACCATATAAAAAGTCTTGTGTCTAGTGATCTTCCGTAGGATTTGTCATGATGGTGGTAGAGGTGAAAGCATCAGGGAATGGGAGGATGAGATGAGTCTCTAAACCAATGGTCTGATCAACAACCGTTATCTTAGTTGTGGCATCGGGGTAGGGCTCGTCAATCGCTTGACAGTTACGATTGTTGTTGGCTTTGTGGGTTATCTTATATCGTGATTCCTTAAAGACCGGTTGACCTTGAAGCGCTCTCAATGCCATAAAATTGATTCCTCGAGTCTCGCATTCAATAGTTGCCTTAGACAAGGCTAAGAACAACTTTCCGAGAATTATTGGAGACTAGGTGAATTCTCCTTGATGCTCAATATCAATGATCATGAAATCCAGCTTGAGTGGAGCACCTAGGAATGTAAGGATGACTGAAATTATTTCTCTCGACCGTTTTATAGATCGATCAGCCAGCTGAATGCTCTTTCTTGATTTCTTGATTGATCTAAGTTTGAGCTTATCAAACATGGAGGTCAGGAGGATATTAATTGGTCATCCGTCATCGATTCGAGTATGGGCGAATGTTGTGTCTTTGATTTCACAGTCAAATCGAGGTAACCGTTGCGGCTCTTGGTCTTTCTTCTTATTGAGATATTTAGTAGTTTTAGTATTATCTTTTTGTAATTTTCTATTTTTCTCATCTTCTTTCTGTAATTTGCCCAATTGGTTCTTCTCCTATATAAGGGAAGCCTTGGGCCTCTCATAATGCATTTTAGTATGTTCCCCTAACATGGTATCGGAGCGACGGTCCTAGATCAGAGTTACCGTATCCATCCCTAACCCTTCCCTACTCGACCCCTGTCCCCTCCCACTGCTCGCGCCGCCCCCAGACCCCCCCCCCCCGCACGTGCCCCCGTGCCCCTACACCCCAGACCTACCATCGACCCTCGTGCCCAGTACCCATGTGTTCCCATGCCCAGGCACCTAGGCCCTAGCACCCCTGCACCCTGGTTGTCTGAGTCGCAAATCCCCCCTGGACGATGACTCTGATCCTCAAGATTGGCATCAACCCTTACTAACGCCTCCAAGCATATCGGCAGACAGTTCTACAATCTGATTTTGACCGGAAAGTGTGATTTCGAAAGTCTAAGTCATGTTTTATGGCCCTATGCAGTGCCACAACAAGAAGCACATCTTGACAGATCCAGAACCAACAGACAAGATTGGGGCAAATGCTTCTTGGAAGCTGATACATACACGCGTGTTTGGCTTTGTGGGACTCTTACTACAGAGATAGCCAATGATATTCTAACTCAGCCCACTGCCAAGGCAATGTGGGACGCTTTGGCATCCACCTATGCACATGCGAAGAATGAGGCCAAGATCCTTCAACTACAGTTCGATATCTACAACACCAAGCAGAATGGCTGCCCTCTCCATGTTAACTACTCTTCGTTGAGTGGCATGTTTGAAAAGCTTCGTAGCTACATGCCCATTACGATGTCTATTAAGCAGCAGAAGGCGTATAGGAACTCCACGATGGTTGGAGTTTTCATGGATGGACTTGATACAAAATTTGATGCTACACGTACTCATCTTCTTACTAGAGCAACCATTCCCCCTATAAAGGAGGCCTATAGCCATCTTAGCCAGCTCATCATCCCTTGGACAGCCACATCTTCGCACTCCTCAGCGATGGTCGCTTCTCATAGCCGAGGTGGGGCGATCTAGTCTAGAGGAAGCACACTTAGAGGAAGAGGCAGTGGACACCAACGTGGTCCTTGCACCTACTACCGCAAGCCTGGACATGCAGAGGATACATGCTATCAGAAGCATGGATATCATGTTTCTGGTCGAGAAGCAGAGCAGATTGTGTCTTCAGAGACTTCAGATCCCCAGGTCGATCCTCGCCTGGATGATATTGTCTCTCGTATTTGAGAGATCATGACTCCCAGTGCTGACACCATCACAGATACCGCAACAGCAGCCAGAGCCTCTTCAAGCTCCTCAGGTATCACCTATGCCTTTAATGGTGGTACGAATGCAAACATGACATAGTGGATTATGTCCTCTGGTGCTTCTCACCACTTGTGGGGAGACAGAACGCAACTGAAGTCCTACAGGGCTATACCACATGGCAGATGGGTTGTCATTGCTAATGGCGACCACTTACTTGTTACAGGACAGGGAGAGGTGTAGTTGACACCGTACATGCATCTGAAGAATGTTTTATATGCTCTTGCTTTTCAGATGAATTTACTTTCTATTAGTCAGATCACTAAGGATCTGCATTGTCATGCCATCTTTGACCCTTCATCTCTTGTGTTTCAGGACATACTCGCGGGCAGGGTGATTGGGTGTGGCCGTGAGCAGCTGGAACTCTATAGACTGGTCCAACCTCCTCATGCTAGTGTTTCTATTATACCTACTGGACATGTCTCTCCTTATCTGTGGCACCTTAGGTTTGGACATCTTCCTCTGTAGAAGTTATGTCATGTTCTCCCTCAGATTTCTACGAGATCCTCCTTTCAGTGTGAGGCATGTCAACTTGGGAAGCATCACCATTCCTCTTTTCCATCCCGTTAGAGTTGGAGAAGTTCTCAGTTATTTGAGCTCCTTCATTTAGACATTTGGGGTCCTAGTCGTGTTCTTGATCTCCAAGGACATTGTTTTTATCTTGTAGATGTCGATGATTTTTCTAGACTTTCCTGGGTCTTCTTATTGAAGAATAAGTCTGAGGCTGGATCCGTTATCAAGTATTTTATTAATGAAATAAAGAATATTTTTTCGGTCAATGTCAAGTATCTCCATTCTGATAATGCCTTGGAATTGTGCACCTTACATCTTTTTGAGTTCCTTAGATCACATAGCATTGTTCACCAAACCTCATGTGTCTACACTTCCCAACAGAACGGTGTTGCCGACCGCAAACACCATCACTTACTTGATGTCACCAGAACATTGTTGATACATAGTTGTGCTCCTCATGCTTATTGGGGTGATGTCGTCCTTACTGCTTGTTATTTGGTAAATCGTACGCTCCATGTCTGCGTTAGGAGAAAAAGATTCCTTTCTCGATTGTGTTTCCCGAGAAGGATCTTTTCTCTCTTATACTTCGTTTGTTTGGATTTGTTGCCTTTATTCATGATGTCTCTCTAGGGCATGACAAGCTCTCTCCCAGAGTTTTCAAGTGCATGTTTGTTGGCTACTCTCGTACCCAAAAGGGGTATCGCTACTTTGATCCACTAAGCCAGAAATATTTTGTTAGTGTTGATGTTACTTTCTTTGAGTCGGTCATGTATTTTTCTCCTACAGGTGGCAGACTTGCTCCATCTGACTTTGATGATGAGATATACATGCCACCACCTCCTACATTTGGTCCTTCACCTTCACCTACTCCTCCTCTTCCATCACCTCTACCACCTCCACCACCTCCTCCACCTTCTCCGTTGGTTCAGTTCTTGCCTCGTGTTTTTCCTCGCAGATCTCGCTCTGTTCGCCATGCTCACAAGCTTGCCCATCATCCAACACACCTCAGGTATGTAATGAGCATATTGTTACTACTAATGGTGCTACCGAATTGACTGTATAACATGATTCTAGACAGGAGGAGCAGGTATCCTCTCAAGAGGGAAATTTACAGGCTCGAGACTTGGCATATGATCTTGACGTGTTGATTGCTCTACGAAAGCAGAAACAGGCATGTGCTACTTACCCTCTTGCAGCTAAATTTCTTTGAGCAAGTTGTTAGAGGATTTCTGGAGATTTACGTTAGCACTATCAGCCGTACAGATACCACAGACGTATCAGGGGGCTCTCAAAGATAGTCAGTGGAGGTTAGCCATGGAGGAGGAGGTGGTTGCGCTACAGTCACATGGTGCGTGGAGTCTTGTTTCTACTCTTGTTAATACATCACTTGTGGGATGCAAATGGGTGTTCACTGTGATACACCGTGTGGATGGAATATAAGACGAGACTAGTGGCACGAGGGTTCACCCAGACATATGGGGTGGACTATCAGGATACTTTCTCTCAAGTTGCCAGACATTATACTCTACATATTCTCCTTGATGTTGCTGTGATACGAGATTGGACTCTTTATCAGCTTGATGTGAAGAATGCATTCCTCTGTGGTGATCTACAGGAGGAGGTCTACATGCAGCAACCACCTGGGTTTGTTGCTGAGGGAGGGTGTCAGAAGGTTTGCAGGTTACACAAGGCTATCTATAGCCTCAAGCAGAGTCCAAGAGCATGGTTCCAAAAGCTCTCAGACTTGATAAAGCAGCAGGGGTTTGTGAGATCAACTGTTGATCACTCCTTATTCATACAGAAGATCCAGAGAGGTACTATAGTCATTCTTGTTTATGTTGATGACATTATTATTATAGGGGATGACGAGAAGGGTATTCAGGGTTCCAAGGACTTCCTAAGTCAGCAGTTTGTGACCAAGGACCTTGGACATTTACGTTACTTCCTTGGAATAGAGTTTACCAGGAACCAACAGGGTCTTGTAATGACCCAGAGGAAGTATGTTATAAATCTTCTTTCAGAGACAGGCATGGCATATTGCAGACCTGCCACCACTTGACCCAAACATGAAGTTCTATGATGATGATATTGAGGAGGTCGACAAGAGGAGGTACAGAGGGCTTGTTGGCAAGATACTATATGTAACTATTACCATGCCCGACATATCATTTGTCGTGAGCAAAGTGAGTCAGTTTATGGAGTAGCCCATACAGACACATATGGATGCAGTCCATATGATTCTGAGATACTTGAAGACTTCACCTGGTACTGGACTTCTTTTCAGCAGAGGCACATCTCTCTCAGTGATAACATGTGCAGATGCATATTATGTTGGGTTTCCAAGGATAGAAAGTCTACATCTGGTTTTGCTGTGTTCGTAGGGAATTCTCTTGTTTCATGGAAGAGTAAGAAGCAGACAGTGGTTGCTAGATCAAGTGCTTAATCGAAATACAGGGCCATGGCACAGGCTAGTACAGAGATGATGTGGGTCAGATCTGTTCTTACTGACCTAACTATAGAAGTGCTTCTTCCCATTCACCTCCAATATGATAATCAAGTTGCTCTCTTCATTGCAAATAATCTAGCCTTTCATGAGAGGACGGAGCACATAGTGGTGGATTGTCACTAGACTCGTGACATGATACAGAAGGGTATTATCACTACTACGCATGTCAGCTCTGGAGACTAGACATCAGATATACTTACAAAGTCTCTAGTGAGAGGACCTTATCAGAGATGTTGTTCCAAGCTGAGTCTTATTGATATCTATGCTCCAGCTTGAGGGGGAGTATTGAGATATTTGCTATTTTTAGTATTATCTTTTGTAATTTTCTATTTTTCTTTCTTCTTTTTGTAATTTGTCAAATGAGTTCTTCTCCTATATAAGGAAACCCTTGGGCCTCTCATAATGCATTCTAGTGTGTTCCCCTACCACTCCTCGTCATCAAAGAGTGGCCATTGACAACATATGTCTTTTGGTCTTTGTTCTCTTCCTGCCCATCTTTTTCAACATTAATTTACTCTTTATAAATCTTTCCAAGTCAGGGAAGTGTTCAATGGGTTGACTTAAGGGAAGTTCAAAAATCAATATTTTATCCAGTGCTTCATCAGAGTAGGATCCAAAAATTTCAAATCTTCTCGACTTTCAATTTTTTGGGTGTTTTTAAATTTTTCAAATTTTTAATCTTTTTGGTGTGGTGTGTAGATGAGTTATATTCCAAAGTCGATGAGGAGCTTAGATATGCGGGGTCAGAGTCATCCCTAAGGGAATAGTATGCTGAAGTGTCACTATCAAAGTCTTCCCTAGGATATGTGGGGTTTCTGAGTTTTCTCAGGAATTTCAACTTTAGATCCAATCATTTTACCTTCCACTTCCATACCCGAGCTACCATAAAATGAAATTAGTCAGTCAGTGAATTTTCTAAATTTATCCCCAATTAACTCATATATCTTACTTATCCTCAAAATGTCATCCTCCAAAAACTTTTCACGATCAATCATGTGAGCAGTCTGTGTGAGTTCCTGAGTATTCTCTCATTTTTCAACTTGAGATCCAATCATTTCACCTTCCATTTCCTGTATGAGGTGGGAGAAGAGACTCTTATAATATCCAGTATATGATCGTTATCTTCTGAAAATTTCTCCTGAGAAATTATGGAAGGAGTCTACTCAGTTGGCGGGAATTTATATGTTTCATACTCAACATACTATGTCTCAGGCATGTACTATTCGGTTGAGTAGAAGCTATTTTCATGATTGTTGATAAGTTCATCCTATGGTGGAGTCCACATACAGGGTTCATGTGCATTGATATCATCAATCCAGTCTTCTGTATGTGTGGGCTGACCAGAGGAGTGGTATATTGGTTGGACAATAAAGATTTGATCATGAGGGTCAATCTAGTATGGTTGATCATTAGGTACGGACCTCTCCTTGTGGTTTGATCGAGCCATCATATTATTTCCTAAGGTCCAGTCTAGATGTGTTTCTTTAAATTGTTGACATGTCCTGTAAAGCCTTGAACATGTCATATCTCAAATCCTATATAATAAGATCCAGCTCGTCAAGAGGAAACCAACAGAATTTGTTCGTGTGAATGGGACTCTGTTTCGATTTGTTATGAATTTCGGAAGAAAGAGAAGTAAGGAAGGCTAAGATGTCACTAACCCATAATGACTGTCACTAAGACTAATTAAACATGATTAAAGAAACTAGTGATCGAGTAAAAACCGCTAATGATCATTAGAAAAACACTAATCAATAGTTAGCAAAAGATAAGCGTAAGCCGCGAAAGTTAAATTACGATTAGTGAAAGTTAATCACAATGTTAATTAAGCGGCATTAGCGAGTCTAGAATCCTCTAGAATGTTCTAACTTAAGCCCCAAGTTTGGGATAAGTTTTGGCTAAAAACATGGGCCAAAACCACGGGCCGCTAAATCATGGTTAAGGTCTAAACCATGGTTTTCCAGCCATGGTTAGTGGTTTTCTGGAGCTATAAATAGACCCCCCTACCCATTCATTCTCTACGATTTCTACTACCACCACCACCCCAAGGTCTAGGGTCGAGAGGTCGGGAGGAGGAGTGGGAGGCGAGGGAGGAGTGCTAGCGAAGCGCTGCCGGGAGAACGAGGAGGAGAAAGGTATGATCCTCTCTTAGTTTGCTTCGTAAACTAGGCTTTCAATTCATACTCTTGTTCTTTCCAAGTTTTGTTCTTGATTCATCTTTCTTTCCGATTCATTTTCCTGTTGTGATTCGAGGAGAAATCTGTGTAATACCCTACTTAGATGCGAGCGGCTATGCACGTCAGTGACCCTGTGATTCGTCACACGTTCACTCATCTAAGACGCGTGGTGTCTACCGATTCTCCATCGTTTATGTTTCTATTCTTCGTATTATGCTTTTATAGTTATTTTTGATGGAGAAATCTGTGTAATACCCTACTTAGGTGCAGGCGGCTATGCACGTTAGCGACCCTGTGATTCGTCACACGTTCACTCACCTAAGATGTGTGGTGTCTACCGGTTCTTCATCTCTTGTTGTTGAGTATATTCTTTCAGTTTCGTTGTTATTTTCCTCTCGATTGATTTTTGTTGAGTATATTCTTTCAGTTTCGTTATTATTTTCCTCTCGATTGATTTTATAGAGGAAACTCTTTTCGCTTTTATTTTGAAATATGTTCCGATATAAGGGGAAACTCTGCCGAAATTTTCCGAGAAAAATGTCCCGATATAAGGGGAAACTCTGCCGAAATTTTCCGAGAAATATGTCCCGATATAAGGAAAACTCTGCCGAAATTTTAAGAGAAAATATGTTCTTGATGTTCTTCGTGTTCTTCGCGTTCTTCATGTTCTTCGTTCGTTCTTCACGTTCTTAACATGTTCTTAGCATTTTGATACGAAAATGAAATTCGATCTTTTCAGGAGCCTTAAAATAGCCTTTCTAAAAATGAAACACGATAAAGCCTTGCATACATGAGAGAGAGCTCGATTAGGTAACGAAATCCTTCCTTTTGTTGTTGGGTTTTCAAACGAGATTATTGAAATTTCTGATTTTATGTTATGTGATATAAAGAACCCTAATTTTGGCTATTTTTGAAGAAGTCTGAGCAGTTGCTTTGTGATTCCCACTAAAATAAGGTTTAAGCATCGAATCGATGCGGTGGCTTTGAAAGTTAGGGTTTGGGAGTTGAAATAGGCATAA
Source organism: Ottelia alismoides (assembly GCA_037367405.1). Taxonomy (NCBI): domain Eukaryota; kingdom Viridiplantae; phylum Streptophyta; class Magnoliopsida; order Alismatales; family Hydrocharitaceae; genus Ottelia; species Ottelia alismoides. Next base: position 206,252 of record JAZKJV010003063.1, on the reverse strand, counting down.
ACACGAGTATATATGCATATGAATAATATATATGTGAGTCTATACTAAGTGTTGCTAATTATGCAAATCGAAGACTTAACAAAAGAATTACATCAAGGGAATTGATGTAGTTTGAGTTGGATCCTGAAAAGGATCGTGTGTCACGTTAAGGATGATTGGGAGTAGAACTACAGGTCGGGCATGCAACCTGTAGGTTTGTCGGAAGGAACCCGTATTGGCGTTTCCCTACCTAGGTGGTACACAGTTGCCATGTTATGATAAGTGCGCACGAAATGAATGTTTTGCAACGCATGGTACCAGGAAGCCAATATATTCGGGTTGGAACGACGGAAGATGTAGTCGTGCCATGTGAAGGCACGGGTGGTTCCAATAGAGGTTGGGTCACGATAATATGAATTTAAAGCCGCTAGGTTATATGATTAAATGTTAGCATGAGGTTTTAAGCAACCGAGTCCTCGAGGACGGTGTGCTCATTTGATTTTCTAGGCTGAAGGTTGAGACCATGTTTTAAAAAAGAAAAGGAAATTGTCAGGGTAGTATTGGAGGATTGGTTGAGGCGACGTGCGGCGGCATAAGCTTACCAAGATCAACACAATCTCCAATCCCGAAGTGTCCACAGCTTCGGAGTCCAAGAATGGTGGGGTTCCCCTGGACTAATCCCTGATGTGGAATAGAAAGGATAGGACATAAATTAATGAGAAAGAATGAAAATTTTTGTGATATCAAGTTTTGAAAAATTACACAATTTGTTTGCTTTTCTCTTCTTCATTACTTAGCATTCGCTAATTTTATCCTATGATTTATGGAAAACCCAACAGGTATCGGTGAGCCATCGCAAGGACTTTAAAAATTCATCCAGCTTACATACTAGACATCATGCCAGCCACAGTAGCTTTACTTTTTAAGATAGTTAGTAATCTTTTGTATATTTCCTTTCAAGCTGATGTACATATAAATGGTTATAGTGGGACAGTGTATCATCTGAACTTTATTTTGTGAATGGAAAAGTGTTGAAATACTTTCTTCTGAGTATTTTTATTGCAGTCTATTTCTAAATGTTAGTTGTGATTGCTGAATAAATTATTGCTGAGTAACCAGATCCGGATATGGGAGGATCTGACGGGGGGGAATCGGGGTCGCTACAGATTGGTATCAGAGCCAGGTTACTCAAGTAATTTATTTAGTAATTAACAACTATGAGCGGTATTCAGAAAACTAAGGTTGTATTAAGATCCTTTGATCTTAATAAATGACTGCAGTACCATTCACAAGTCATTGTCCCTTATGTACATCATGCTAAGACATATAGGATCTGACCTTTGACCTTGACTCATCCCAGGATCATGGCAGACCAAGACGTGTCTAGACAATTAGCGGCTATGATGGCAATGCTCCAAGACATGGGGCAAAGGCAACAAGCATTGGAGGAGAGGCTCAATGCATAGGCTGAGAGACCCGAGGCATCTAAGCCTGCGGATGCCAGGATTTGAAGGTTTTGTCCATCTTTCTGAGGAAGAATCTAGTTACCATCCTTCAACTGAGTCTGCTCCTACCCCAGTTGAAGGAGCAATGGAGAAGGCCCTTCTTAGACACCAAACATTACTAGATAATTACCGAAAGGGAAAAATTCCTCGATTCAAAGGTATAGAGATACCTGTCAAGGCTGAGTTATGGCTCGATGACGTTACTAGGATGTTGAGGATAATCCATGCACCAGTTGACACCTAGGTGCACTTTGCTGATTACTCCCTAGCAGATTATGCACGACGATGGTGGAGAGCAATTTCCAAGAAGTTAGCAGATCCTGTTCCATGGGATATCTTTGAAGAGAGGTTTTGAGCTCACTTTTGTCCCTCTCATTAGGAAGAATTAAAGAGGAGAGAGTTGTCTTCTCTGAATCAGGGTTCTAAGACCTTACGAGATTATCATATCCACTTTACTGAGCTACTACGGTACTCACCAGCTCTAGAAGCTTCACCACAAGACTGTCTTACCAAATTGTTAGCGGTCTTCAGGGAGATCTATGATAAAAGCTTGCTGGTTTTAGAGCTACAACCGTAGATGAAGCAATGGACATCGCCTCTCGTATTGAGATGGAGAGGGATGAAAACCGCCAAAGAAGAAGTTTCCACTTTAATGGTGGACCATCTAAAAGCAAGGCACATTATAATCGTAGAGATCGTCGCTATCATACAGCCGGTTCCAATATAAGCTCACCACAGACCTTGGGTCAGGAATTATCTGAAAGAAGGGGTTTCTCTAGACCTCCACTATATCCTCGCGACTCAGCAGCAGGAGCTAGCACCTCTATGGCTGGATCTTCAGCTCAAACAGGAGCACATGTGTGTTTTTACTGTCATCAGGAAGGCCACATCAAGAAAGATTGTCTGAAGTTGAGAGGATCAGGATTTAAATAACCCCAATTAACTGTATAACATCCACCTCGAGCAATGGAGCAACACACGGAGGAAGACATGGTAGAGGTCGGGGCTCACAAGGAGTGTCTCCTACACAACAACCACCACAAAGTGTTGCGGATTCTAGCTTGCCTATTCCTAATGGCTAGCTCAATGCAATTACTGAAGAACAAGCCTACAATTCAGGCACAGTCATACGAGGTACCGTTACTATTCATGGCTTTTCAGTACATGCCTTATTTGATTCTGGTGCTTCACATTCATTTATTGCTCGACGGTTAGTACCCACTTTGGGTAAGAAACCAGTAGAAGTAAACAGTCCTATCTGATCAAGGGACCAGGAGGACAAGTGTTTATAATCCGAGAAATCCTGGATAATTGCATAGTAGTGATAGTGGGACATCAGTTACATGTTTCACTACTACTAATTGAAATGGAGGACTTTGATCTTATACTAGGAATGGATTGGTTAGAAAGGCATCATGCATGTCTTGACTGTTTCCAGAAGACAGTAATGTTTCACCTTTCTAACTCGATAGAGTTCCAGTTCATTGGAAAGACATCCAATGATAATATAAAATATATCTCTACATTGAAGGCACAACAGTTGTTAGAGCAAGGGTGCCAAGGTTATTTAGCTTATGTATCCACTACATCAGGGTCGGAAAGAATGATAGAAGATGTGCCTATAGTGTGCGAGCTTCCTGATGTATTTCCAGAGGAACTACCTGGATTACCACCTGAGCGAGAGATTGAATTTGAAATCTCTCTTATGCTTGATACTCAACCTATCTCTATCCCTCCGTATAGGATGGCACCAGCTGAGTTACAAGAGTTAAAGGTACAGTTGCAAGAACTGTTAGATAAAGGATTCATTCATCCCAGTACTTCACCATGGGGTGCACCTGTCTTATTTGTCAGGAAAAGGATGGTCGATGCGGTTGTGCATTGACTATAGACAACTAAACAAGAGGACAATAAAGAATAAGTATCCTCTACCAAGAATAGATGATCTCTTTGATCAGTTACGGGGTTCAACTGTGTATTCCAAGATTGATTTAAGATATGGATACCATCAGTTGAAAATTAAAGATACAGATATTCCCAAGACAACTTTTCGAACTAGATACGGGCATTATGAATTCTTAGTTATGCCTTTTGGACTAACAAATGTCCCAGCAGCCTTCACGGATCTCATGAATAGAGTATTCAAGAAGTTCTTAGATCACTTTGTAGTAGTCTTTATTGATGATGTGCTTATTTACTCCAAGGATAAGTATCTGCATGAACATCATCTCAGGAAGGCACTTGAAACTCTAAGGAAGAACAAACTGTATGCTAAATATAGTAAATGTGACTTTTGGCTATCTGAAGTATCTTTCTTAGGCCATGTTATTTCTGGGGAAGGTATATCAGTTGATCCTACAAAGGTTAGTGCGGTGATGAGTTGGGAATGTCCGAAGACTGTCACAGAAATACGATCTTTTTTGGGATTAGCTGGATATTATAGAAGATTCGTGAAGGACTTTTCACGAATAGCATTGCCAATGACTAGACTAACTCAGAAGGAGGTCCCATTCTTATGATCTGATACATGTGAAGCTAGTTTTCAGACACTGAAAGAATGCCTAACATCTGCACCAATCCTTACTCTACCTTCCGGGAGTGAAGGGTTTACAGTGTACACTGACGCATCTAAAGAAGGACTTGGGGCGGTTCTTATGCAACATGGTAAGGTAGTTGCGTATGCATCACGACAGCTCAGGACACATGAAAAGAACTACCCAACACATGACCTTGAATTAGCTGCTGTAGTTTTTGCTTTAAAGATATGGAGACATTACCTCTATGGTATTACTTTTGAAATCTTCACTGATCATAAAAGCTTGAAATATCTATTTGATCAGAAGGAACTCAATATGAGGCAGAGATGGTGGCTAGAGTTGCTGAAAGACTATGATTGCGCTATCTCCTACCACCCTGGTAAGGGGAACGTCGTCGCAGATGCCCTTAGCAGAAGAACGTATTCACCTGGGTTAGTGAGTGTTATCCACTTCTGGGGTTTACTATCAACGTTGAGTGAATGGAAACCATTTGATAGTAGTGTTGATACTATAACTATTCCTCATCGATACAAACCAGAGATCTGGGATAAAATAAAGAAAGGACAGGAGAATGATCCAGTCCTTAAAGACTTGAAACAACAACTTGAGAAGAATGAGATAGAGGGATTCCTGATACAAGATGGGTTACTGTATAACCATCACAGAGTTTGTGTACCAAACACACCTAAACTAAGGAAAGACATCTTACGAGAAGCGCACTGCTCAAGATTATCTATTCATCCAGGAATTACAAAGACGTATAAGAATCTTCATTCATACTTTTGGTGGCCAAGAATGAAGAAAGATGTTGCTGAGTTTGTGAATTCATGTTTCACTTGCCAGCAGGTAAAGACTTCACACCAAAAGCCACCAGGATTATTGCAACCCCTCCCTATACCTGAATGGAAATGGGAAAGCATTTCCATGGATTTCGTTACTCGCTTACCTCAGACGATTGGTAGTAAAGATAGTATCTGGGTTATAATAGATCGTCTGACAAAAATAGCACACTTCATTCCGATAAGCTTATCTTTCACTCCAGACCAATTGGCTGAGTTATATATTACACATGTGATTCGCCTCCATGGTATCCCGAAGGAAGTAGTTTCTGATCGAGATTCACGATTCACCTCACACTATTGGGATAACTTCATGAAAGCCTTAGGTACACAACTATGCTTGAGTACAGCATATCATCCACAAACAGATGGTCAGTCAGAACGTACGATTCAGACACTAGAGGATATGCTACGAGCATGTGCCTTAGAATGGAAGGGATCGTGGATTAAACATTTGCCTCTTGCAGAATTCACCTACAATAATAGTTACCATACAAGTATTGGCATGGCACCATTTGAAGCACTATATGGACGAAGGTGTACTACTCCTTTGTGTTGGGAAGAGGTCGGAATAAAGAACCTTTATGATTCAGATAGACTTCAAGAGACACGGGAAGTTGTAGAGCTTGCTAGAAAAAGACTATTAACTGCCCAGAGTCGCCAGAAAAGTTATAGTGATACCAGGCGAAGAGACCTTGAATTTGAGGTAGGTTACTTTGTATTTCTCAAAGTATCACCTATGAAGGGTGTTCAGAGGTTTGGCTTGCATGGGAAGTTAACACCCAGGTTCGTGGGTCCCTTTGAAATTATTCAGCATATTGGAAAAGTGGCATATAGACTTGCACTTCCTCCACATCTTTCGATAATACATGATGTATTTCATGTATCAAATCTGAGAAAGTACATTAGGGATCCAGAGCATAAGATAAGTTATGATGATTTACATGTTGAGCCAGACTTGACATACCAAGAGATACCTGTGCAAATACTTGAAAGGGATATCAAGAAGTTGAGAAACAAAGAGGTGCCTCTAGTTAAAATATTATGGCGGAACCAAGAGTTTGAAGAGGCCACATGGGAACCTGAGGCAGAAATGAGAGAGAAATACGCCTACTTATTTGAGTAATAACATTGTGTATTGTATATCTTCTTTATAAATGAAATGACGTTCATTCTCTTTAAGGTTGTTATGGTTTCAATCCTCTTTAAGGTTGTTATGCATGCATTTCTAGTCTCAAGGACGAGACTTCCTTTAATGTTGTTATAATTGTAAAGCCTTGAACTTGGCATATCTCGGATCCTATATAATAAGATCCGGCTTGTCAAGAGGAAACCAACAAAATTTGTTTCGTGTGAATCGGACTCCGTTTCGATTTGTTATGAATTTCGGAAGAAAGAGAAGTAAGGAAGGCTAAGATGTCATTAACCCATAATGACTGCCATTAAGACTAATTAAACATGATTAAAGAAACTAATGATCGATTAAAAACTGCTAATGATCATTAGAAAACACTAATCAATAGTTAGCAAAAGATAAGCGTAAGCCGCGAAAGTTAAATCGCGATTAGTGAAAGTTAATCACGATTAGTGTTAATTAAGCATCATTAGCGAATCTAGAATCCTCTAGAATAATCTAACTTAAGCCCCAAGTTTGGGATAAGTTTTGGCTAAAACCATGAGCCAAAACCATGGACCGTTAAATCATGGTTAAGGTCTAAACCATGGTTTTCCAACCATGGTTAGTGGTTTTCTGGAGCCTATAAATAGACCCCCCTACCCATTCATTCTCTACGATTTCTACTACCACCACCACCCCAAGGTCTAGGGTTGAGAGGTCGAGAGGAGGAGTGGGAGGCGAGGGAGGAGCGATAGAGAAGCGCTGCCGGGAGAACGAGGAGGAGAAAGGTATGATCCTCTCTTAGTTTGCTTCGTAAGCTAGGATTTCAATTCATAATCTTGTTCTTCCAAGTTTTGTTCTTGATTCCTTTCTTTCCGATTCATTTTCCTGTTGTGATTCGAGGAGAAATATGTGTAACACCCTACATAGGTGCGGGCGGCTATGCACGTCAGTGACCCTGTGATTCGTCACACGTTCACTCATCTAAGACGCGTGGTGTCTACCGATTCTCCATCGTTTATGTTTCTATTCTTCGTATTATGCTTTTTATAGTTATTTTTGATGGAGAAATCTATGTAATACCCTACTTAGGTGCAGGCGGCTATGCACGTTACTGACCCTGTGATTCGTCACACGTTCACTCACCTAAGATGTGTGGTGTCTACCGGTTCTTCATCTCTTGTTGTTGAGTATATTCTTTCAGTTTCGTTGTTATTTTCCTCACGATTGATTTTTTTGAGTATATTCTTTCAGTTTCGTTGTTATTTTCCTCTCGATTGATTTTATAGAGGAAACTCTTTTCGCTTTTATTTTGAAATATGTCCCGATATAAGGGGAAACTCTGCCGAAATTTTCCGAGAAAAATGTCCCGATATAAGGGGAAACTCTGCCAAAATTTTTCGGGAAATATGTCCCGATATAAGGGGAACTCTGTCGAAATTTTAAGAGAAAATATGTTCTTGACGTTCTTCGTGTTCTTCGCGTTCTTCGTTTTCTTCGTTTGTTCTTCACGTTCTTGACATGTTCTTAGCATTTTGATACGAAAACGAAATTCGATCTTTTCAGGAGCCTTAAAATAGCCTTTCTAAAAACGAAACATGATAAAGCCTTGCATATACGAGAGAGAGCTCGATTAGGTAACGAAATCCTTCCTTTTGCTGTTGGGTTTTCAAACGAGATTATTGAAATTTCTGATTTTATGTTCTGTGATATAAAGAACCCTAATTTTGGCTATTTTTGAAAAAGTCTGAACAATTGCTTTGTGATTTCCACTAAAATAAGGTTTAAGCATCGAATCGATGAGGCGGCTTTGAAAGTTAGGGTTTGGGAGTTGAAAAAGGCATAAACGCGAGTATATATGCATATGAATAATATATATGTGCGTCTATACTAAGTGTTGCTGATTATGCAAATCGAAGACTTAACGAAAGAATTACATCATGGGAATTGATGTGGTTTGAGTTGGATCCTGAAAAGGATCGTGACGTTAAGGATGACTGGGAGTAGAACTACAGGTCGGGCATGCAACCTGTAGGTTTGTCGGAAGGAACCCGTATTGGCGTTTCCCTACCTAGGTGGTACACAGTTGCTCTGTTATGATAAGTACGCACGAAATGAATGTTTTGCAACGCGTGGTATCGGGAGCCAATATATTCGGGTTGGAACGACGGAAGATGTGGTCGTGCCATGTGGAGGCACGGGTGGTTCAACAGCGGCTGGGTCACGATAATATGTATTTAAAGCCGCTAGGTTATATGATTAAATGTTAGCCTGAGGTTTTAAGCAACCGAGTCCTCGAGGACGGTGTGCTCATTTGATTTTCTAGGCTGAGGGTTGAGACCATGTTTAATAAAAGAAAAGGAAATTGTCAGGGTAGTATTGGAGGATTGGTTGAGGCGACGTGCGTCGGCATAAGCTTACCAAGATCAACACAATCTCCAATCTTGAAGTGTCCACAGCTTCGGAGTCCAAGAATGGTGGGGTTCCCCTGGACTAATCCCAGATGTGGAATAGAAAGGAATAGGACTGAGAAAGAATGAAATTTTTGTGATATCAAGTTTTGAAAAATTACACAATTTGTTTGCTTTTCTCTTCTTCGTTACTTAGCATTCGCTAATTTTATCCTATGATTTATGGAAAACCCAACAGGTATCGGTGAGCCATCGCAAGGACTTTAAAAATTCATCCAACTTACATACTAGACATCCTGCCAGCCACAGTAGCTTTACTTTTTAAGGTAGTTAGTAATCTTTTGTATATTTTCCTTTCAAGCTGATGTACATGTAAATGGTTATAGTGGGACAGTGTATCATCTGAACTTTATTTTGTGAATGGAAAAGTGTTGAAATACTTTCTTCTGAGTATTTTTATTTGCAATCTATTTCTGAATGTTAGTTGTGATTGATGAATAAATTATTGATGAGTAACCAGATCCGGATATGAGAGGATCCGACGGCCCGGGAATCGGGGTCGCTACATTTCCCAACAAGAACGTGAGGAAAGAACGAAGTCGGTTGGGCTTGGTGTCTCGGCCAGTCATGTATCTCAAAAGTGATTTGATCTCTAAATGGTTCATGAGAAATCAGAAATAAGATGGTTCAGTCCAGGATGGCAATTGATCATGTGTGGTCACAAGTGGTGGAGGTGGAAAATATGAAGCTATCTTGAATTTGATCGGATGATCTGAGTAGAATGGATTGGAATTCATCGAGTGGGATGGATTCATCCGAGGGTGAGAGTTTCCGACGAATGTTGTAGGATGTCTGGAGAAAGAGGGTTTAGATGATTTGGATTTAACCGAGAAGAATTCATTTTTCAAAGTACATATCTGATGGGTACTCGGAGTAATGTCTTGTTATTTTTAACAGAGACGAATGAGTTGACATAATCGATCTTGGTTAAAAGCATACAAATACAGAGAAACCCTAATTTCCAAACATCAAGAAAGGAGAGTGATGGCACAAGTGTGTGGTTTTTTGATATTCGAACTTGTTTCACATACATCAATGCAAACACAATACAAATCCTAGGTTTACCAACTCGCACAATGAAGGCCACAAGAATTAGGCCAATTATCTTTTCAATTTTAGTTGGTGATAAAATCAATATTGGAAAATAATTAGCGAGCTGTCAGGTGTCGGAATTTTTCTTAAAGACTGACCCAAATTCTCATGACTAGTTGCACCTACTTTCAGCCAGTATAGGTGTAAGTATGGATCGTAAAATGGCTACCCGTTACTCAAGGATGGAGCCTTACACATGATCCTTTAAACCATCCACTCTGCTAAGGAAAATCCGTACCATTTACCATCTACCCGTGTTTCCTCACTAAGAAGTAGCTAATCGTCTTTATATAATCAATAGTCTGAACGAAGATTTTAGAGCTGGGCTCTAACCTTAAGTGTTGTCTCTTGCTCACATAGACAGATAAATGAGTCTAAGGATGGGGTTGCTCTCCCGCAAAAGATCTCAATTTTATGGTTTACTTTAGTCGGACTTGTTTAGCAGTCCTAATTTTAATTAGGTGATCACTGAAAAATTAGGTGAGCACAAATGCATGCCTACCGTCCAGTCTCAATTTTCTTTTGAGTGAAAAAACAAGAGGGAGAAATTCAAGAAAAGTTGATGCATGCGGAAAACGATGATGTATGCTCAGTTAGAAGACTTACATTGATTCCTCGCAATCTCCATGTGGGATGTAATACAAGAATTGAAAATTATTCTATATGAATGCAAGCCGACAAAACCACGCCTATCAGAAAGTTCTATTATCTGGGAAGAATTGATTTAAGATTTTGACTAAGTTGATTGATCTAATGTGCATCTCAATTAGAGTGAAGTGTGGTTCTAGGTTCTACGAGCATAGAAAATAATCCTAGTATCTCTAATAGCCACAGTGCAGGTCTAACCTACAAACCACTCAAGTCAGGCCCCACTCTCACCGGAGAGTGATACATGCCCAGCATACCATAAAGAATGAGTTCAAGTCTTGATTACATGCGCGCGAGTCCAAACAGACACCGATATAAATGAGCAATTAATTACAAATAATTAAAATTGTAGAAAATAAATTTCTAGACTCTACGCACTCTCACGACTAGACTCGATATTAATTTTAATTCGGCTTGGCGGTCGGTAAAGATGTGTCGATTTCGAGAGAACCGCTCCATGTAAGTCGGGTACCTCGCACGAAAAAATAAGAGAGAGTATAAGAGAGTGACACAAAAATAATCAAAAAAATAAGAAAAAAATTGTTGAAAAATAAAATAAAATAAATGCAGAAAAATATGGACAATGTACAGTGATGAGATTCGGGGGTCAGACTACCCGAATGTGTAGGAAAACATAACACTAATTTTCTAGACAAACCAAAGCCATTTGTCTCCTTGGCAACGACATCATCTGAGAAGTCTGGAAACCCTCCTTTAATTTGTATGAATTAATTGTGTTAAAATTTATCGTTTCGTTGTAGGCGGGTAATCGAAATCAATCAAGAAATAACCACTTAGAAATTTTGTTCAATTAGTTTGAGTGATTTTATGTTTGTTTTACTTAGCAAGTCCCAAGGTCGAACTCTAAGTGGCAAAGGAATAACTTAGAATTATTTCTATCGAATTTCATGCACAATTTTTGAGGTAGAATATTTTTGGTATTTTTTATGCGTTTTTTGGATGCAAATGCAAATGTGGCTAATTTTAGGGACTAAAATACAATTTTTAGTTAAACGGAGTCCAAAAATTATTAAATTTGGCTAAGATGTCAATTATGATGAAATAAATACACTATAATTTTTTGGATGCAAAATGAATATTTTATGAATTAAGTAATGCATGCAATGTGATTTTAAATAGTTAATTATAATAACTATTAAATCTAGTTACTCTAATATATCACTAGGTGATCTATCTCAGAAAAATCCTAAACTCTAAAAATATTGAATTTATTACCCACTAAAAATTAATCAGTGAAATATGCAAAATGATTTTCATAAAGCAAATTATGCATGCACATGCAAATCTTTTTGGGCTTAATGTAATTAATAATTAATTCTACTATCCATGAATGTTTGGTAATTTTTCGAGCAATGGTTAATTATCTATGAATTTCTAACCCCAAAATGGGCAAAATATGCAATTTTATGCAATAATAATTATTAATTACTCACAGAGAATAAAAATATCACAAGCATGCCATTATGTAGATAATTAGTTGAATGACAAGGTGCAATTTTTAATAATAAAAAGATGCAATAAATAGACTCAAAATGTGGCAAGAACGCATGGTTCTGTTTGCAATATTACAATAATTGAACAAAATGGGAATTGTAAAGAGAGGGGCCTAATTGAGATTACCAAGATCCATATGGGGTTCTCGTAAAATTTCTAGAGAAGGCAAGTGCGCGACACGTTCCCCCTGGTGGCTGGACCTGGGCATGAATGGAGTGGACTTGGAGGGCTTTCTTGTAGTTAGCCCTAGGAGGGGTATGCCGGTCACGTGCGTCCTCTTTATAAAAAGCGCCCGTCGGAGGGGCATGTTGGAGAGGCGAATCGATGGCTGGGGAGGCGAAGCCGTTGGAGAGGAGGAGGCTTGACTGGGCGACACACCTCAGCCAAGGAGATGGCGGTGGAGGACTGTTGGAGTCATGGCGGGCGACGAGGCTCCTGCATCGATGGTGAAGGTTGGCTTGCTGAGGCACGAAGGCGGAGGCGCTGATGACGATTAAAGCGAGCTTTTGGAGTGGAGGTTGGAGGTGCTGCTCCTCGATCTCGATGAGGGCATCAAAGATCAGAATCTCCTAGATGCTCCAGAAGGTGTCGAAGATGACTGGAGGTGGTCGAGGGTGTCAGTCGCTTGTTGATGGAGCGTAGTGAACGGAGGTAGATCAATGGGATGGGATTGACAACGATAGAGTCCGAGCGAGGTGGTGAGCTTCTGGCTACTCGAGCAGCAACGACCAAAGGAGGTTGGATCTCACCGCATGCCTGGAGGCACACCGGAGCTGTCACCTATAGCGTGATGGGGTTCCTTAAACTTGTTATGTATCGGTGAATGAGTTCTCATCGGGGAGGCATGGGTTGTTAAATATGCGAGGAGGTCGATCGACTATGGAGGGAAGTTGGCGCAAGATTGATCTGATTTCGGTTAGAAGGCAAAATTGAGGGGATTTGCGAGGGAGCTGATGAGGGTGACGATCGATTGGGGTTTGACGAGGAGACAAAAAAGGGAGGCAGTGGTCAAGAATGGAAATTGGGAAGGCGGTCGGTGGCTCTTGAGGGAAGGTGGTCCGGCGATTGAGAGGCGACGACGATGAGAATCGCGGAGGAGGGCGATGGCAAGATTCGCTACGGGTGGAGGAGCCGCCACATATAGAAAGAGAGCAAAACAAGAGGAGGATGGGGAAGAGTAGTGGCTCTCTGATTAGATGATATCAGACAGCCACGATTGTGCCACGTGGCGATATTTTTAATTTTTAATTAATTAATTTTTAATTTTTTAATAACATAAACGAAAAATAAAGGCCAAAATTGAGTGACACGTGGCGACTTCAGGAGCTACCACGTGTCAGCTCTAGAAAATTCAGAAATAAAAAGTTAAAAAATCAACAAGAAATAGCAAACGACCTCAGACCGAAAAACTTTTTCACAAAAGTTGCTCATCTCGATGAGATCTACAATTTTCATGAAGAGACCAAAACCAAAATCGATCATTTGAGCAAAGTAATATTTTTGGGGTACTCTATATACATAGAACACCTTGATTTTTGAGTTTTCTAATTTTTTGTTATTTTTAAATAAGATAAAAATACGAAAAAATATGATAAATTAAATATAAATATATACACATTACTCCATTTTTTGGATTTTTATTAATTAGAAAAATGAAGAAATAAAATACGAGAAAGGGGACTTTTGTACAGACAGTCAGTGAAGATTCAGACTTAGTTGGTTTCTTTGATTTTGAGCTCATTTTGGATTTGGATTTTTATGCATTTTAATAAAACTTTTACCACAAAAATCACGAAAAGTAAATAAAATAAAAAGAGTTAATTATGTACATAAAATAATTGGTCAAAATCAAGTAAAATACAAAATGTACAGGAGAGACCCAAAATCCAACTATCACATATGAGCTCTGATTCACTTGAACTTGGTTTTGTTTTGAAGGTAATTGAATATACATTAGTTCAAAAGTGAGTAGGATCAAATCGGATGTTGTACGAGAAAGATATCAACGTTTTAGTCTGGAAATCCTAGAATTGGGTTTATTTCTCAATTATTTCAGTTAGTGATTTTTTTGTATTTATTTATTTATTCCTGTTAATCATATGTACATGATGGAGGTGTTTAAAGTCATTTGGAGTTAGCATGAGTTAATTAAAAATCAGGGAAGTTAGCTTATTTTACAGGTCAATTGGGTTGTGATTTTTGGCTCCTTATTTTATACAATTATGAGTGATAAAATGCATTATTATTTAGATATGCATGAATGCTTAATTATGCAAGCTAATTGACAAAATGTAGATGAATTTTGGGGGGTTGAGCTTAATAGTCACTTTTCAGAGTGGTGAATCTGAGATTCATCATACAATACAGTTTATTTTTAAAAAAAATCATAAGATACTATACATATAATAAATACCAACTATGATAGGACCAACACTGATAAACACAAGTATGCTTTTTGCAACTAAAATCCCCCTCCCCCCCTTCTTAATTTGAACTTTTATTCTTAGATGTCTACTATTTATTGTAAGGTTATTTACACCCATAACTCTGAGTAGTTTCGTAATTACCTTAGAAACCCTCAATAATCGCGAATTAGACCCTAGACCTCAAATAAGTGCATCATTTTACACCCATAACCCTCCGTTAGTTTAGTTCATTAACTAAACCAGAACATTGAGTTAATCTAACCAAACCACAATCTAACAATTGAAGTTAACCCAAAGTACAAAAAAAATGGAAATACAAGCCTTTGTCAGTATAAGGTGCAAGACAAAAAATCCATATAGCATATCTCGGAGGAATGAAATGATATTAACCCAACCCAGCAACGATTGTAGATCACCCCCCTTCTTTGTGTGCTCCTTCCCTTCACAACTGCTCTTGTTGGACTATGCCTCCTCTGATCCCTCCCTCTTCTCCCCTAGACCCTTCTCCTTGATCTCCTCCAAGGACTTGAGCAGTACCTCTAAGAAACCAATCACCTCCTTCACCTTGGATCCCTTCACCCTCGTCAGCATCAGACACTCCACCACGTCGGTCGGAGTATTCTCCACCTCCCCCAGCAGCTCTTCTACTCTCGAGAACAGGGTGCGATCCTCCACACCAAGATAGTTCCTGGCAGGCACCTTGAAGGCCTCGAAGCTGCAGTAGGAGAGCTTGATATGCTTTTCCATCCTCCCCCTCCTTATCAACGCATGGTTTGGTCGTGAAAACTATGATCTTCTCCTCACCGTAATACGACCATAGCCCATTGATGAAGTTCAACAACCACAAAACATGTGGTGCCAATTTTGAAACCATTCCCGTCGGTCACAAGAACCAGACTCTCGTGTCAGAAGACATTATCTGCAACTTACTGCATCTCATCAGTAATACCGGCCCAACCATTGCTTGCAAGCTTCTTCAGGTGCTGGTGGGGCTCACCAATTCTCATCAATTCATTCAAAACATAGTTTCGACCATCAGTAGCTCTGATGCTACTATCAGTTTGATTCAATTCATAGAAGGCCCGCGAAGAGAACTGCGCACGACATCCATAAAACTTTTGTGAAATATATCACCGCACACGGGCCGAGAGCTGGATGATGCCCTGTGTGGTACTCACGGTCAGGTTGGTAGCTTGATAAAAGTTATAGAAGAAGACAATGGCATCTCCGAGGAACAAGTGGCTGCAATTGGCCCTAACCCGGTGTCTCTTAAAGGAAGGGGGTTTCCATGTGTTCATCTTGAAGGTTTAGAGGGTCCATCAGGGGAAGAGTGGGGCTGTACAATATGTCAACCCTTTTCTTGAAGGCCACGTTAAGGTAGTTTCGAAAGTCACCTATGATTCAGATGAGGAGCCTGCTATCTTATTTTCGATCGAGAACAATCTCACAACCTTGTTCAATGACTTGCTTTAGACAAACGAACTCGATAATGCGTAGATGGTGTCAGCAATTGCACTAGAGAATCTCTCACAAAAACGAAGCTTCTCAAGAGAGTGCCACAAGAACCATAACCTTCTTGTGTAATTTTTCCTTGTCTCCGCAGGAAGCCAACGCTGACAGGTCTCTATCAAGTTCACCGCGATTTTCTACTTGGCGAGGGAGAGTTTTTGTCTCTTGCACGCAAGAGTGGTAGAGAGATTGGTTTCGTGCCTGGCAACAAGAAGGTGGTGGAGGGTTCCATGGCTACATTATGCACACTCCTTGATGATGTAGATACCTTACAAGGAGGAGTGGTATCCTTGTAAATAAAGCGAACTCAAAGTGGATTATATAACAGATTCCGTCATAGTTAACAGAGAAACAGATGGAAGTTAATCCTTAGGGTGCGGTTGGTTGGCGGGTTAAGGCGGGTTAAACTGGTAGAGGGTAACCCGTTTTTGGATTTTGGCGTTTGGATAGAGGGTTAAACTGGGGGTGAGTTAGAAGTGGGTTTGGGGTGATATGATTGTATTGAAGTTTGAAAAAGTGAGTAGTTATTGTGATGTGATTGTATTGAAGTTTGGAAAAGTGGGTAGAAGTGGAGTAGTTTATAATTTTTATATGATATGATGGTATAATATATTATTTTTGATAGGATTGATGATTGTAAATTGATTTATTTAATTTTTTAAAAAAGGAATAAAGTGAGGCCCACAAGGAGAGAGGGGAATGTGAGTTAAAGGGGGTAAACTCCCCTGATAGCCGAACGCTACCTTATGGTTATATACGCAATTAAGAAACTACTTAGAGTTATGCTATGTAAGAGCCAAGGACGACTCGAGGTCCTGTGTGTAATTCATGATTATCGAGGATTCCTAAGATAATTACGAAACTACTTAGGGTTATAGGTGTAAATCCCTTTAGTGTATATAACATTATCTTTTAAGTCAAGAAAATGAAGCATGCTATTTGCAAAGCATACCTTCCATATCATTAAAATTTCATCGCAATATATTCATACTCACATATTATGATCCTAATATGTTCTTATACACCCTAGTAAACCCTTATTTCGGACATAAAAGAATGTTACTTCAAGCATAATGGATGAAAATTGCCGCGTGTTCTCCAATAAAAGCCCAGTTTCTCTAACGCTCCCTCCGCCTTTACAAATCCGCCTGAGCGCCTCCAGTCTTCACTTCATACTCCCCAGCATCAAAGCAGAGCACATGATAACGAGAGGCATCGCGCGCTTCCCTCTCCTCCTCCCTGCGAGGCCCCCGCTCATCCCGAGGTATAGCCCTCTCCCTAAAACACAATGTCCCGTTTCCTCCCGTCCTCACCATTCTTCGTGCGATTCCCGCAAAGATTCGATGTGCCGCATTGCGACCTCCGGCGGTGCCGAAGCCTTGAATTGAGATGCGGCGATTTTTGAAGTTTGAGGACTAATCGGGACTTATGGAATGTGGTTGAGATCTATTTCGACGAATCGGATTGGAGGATTGCGGATTCGTAGCCTTTAAGAAAGTTATACATTTCTCGCAAAGTTATAAATTTTTTAGTGATGAGGAGTGTTGGACAGTGTGAGATATGGATACTTTCCCATATCAAACATCCAATTTTATTGGCCTTTAACCTGATAGAATTGCTTGGGATAGGTAGTTACTACTAAGTAGATTCGCTTATGATTTATGATATGCTATTTGTGTACAGAGAGAAAGGGTCTCTTGTGATTCATCTCTATATTTTCTAACACGTATGGCAGTCGATCATTTTTGAATTAGCCAGTCAAAACAATGAAATGGTAGAATGTTCCCTGAAACCCTCCTTGCATATGGTAGATTCTGCAGTTAAGGAAGCGGATGTTCGTGTTCCTGACTGCATTCAGAATTATGACTTCCAACCATGATGACTGTCTAATTTGATCTCGCCTAGTTTGCCAGAAGAATGAACTGGAAGCATAGTCAATCACTAATCTTTTCCGTTTTGTTTTTAAGTGCAGAATGAGTGGAGATTTTAGACTCACTTTTCCCAAATTCATCTCATTGGAAGATTCAAACAATAACAGAGAGAGTAATGTTCGCATTTATAACATTTTTTTGATGATGATATTTATTTGCACTTACCATTTTTTTAGATGCTAATCCTTTGCTGCACGTGTAAGAGTTCAAGATAACATAATTTTTGTTTCTGGTTTCTTAATTATACACAACTTTGTTACCTTTTCCTTATATTGCTTCTTGGATAAAGTCATGATTTGTTAATGGCGATGTTATGTAAATGCCCTGTAAACCTTCGAAATTGTGTAAATACTAAGATTCTTCATATTTAGATCAACAACGTCATGAAATCACAGTCGCACAAGTATCCCTTGAGAACCTTTATTCTTTTCAGAAAATAAAAACGCTCCTAACATATGCATTGCATTCGAGATCTCTTATTTAATGGTGTTAAATAAGTAGAGGAAAAGGATGCTATGAAGTGAATGTATTTAACCATATTCTGACAATAACAGAGAGAGTAATGCTCACATTTATAACATTTTTTTGATGATGATATTTATTTGCACTTACCAATTTTTTAGATGCTAATCCTTTGCTGCATGTGTAAGAGTTCAAGATAACATAATTTTTGTTTCTGGTTTCTTAATTATACACAACTTTGTTGCCTTTTCCTTATACTGCTTCTTGGATAAAGTCATGATTTGTTAATGGCGATGTTATGTAAATGCCCTGTAAACCTTCGAAATTGCGTAAATACTAAGATTCTTCATATTTAGATCAACAACCTCATGAAATCACAGTCGCACAAGTATCCCTTGAGAACCTTTATTCTTTTCAGAAAATAAAAATGCTCCTAACATATGGCATTCGAGATCTCTTATTTAATGGTGTTAAATTAGCAGAGGAAAAGGATGCTATGAAGTGAATGTATTTAACCATATTCTTCTCTTCTTCCTCCACCTTTTCTATTCCTTCTTCTCCTCCTCCTCTGTATACCTCCTCTTTTGCATCATCATAATTTTCTTCTAATATCTCAACCTTCTTTATTGCTTTGATGCAGTTTAGAAGTTGAGGCAGTTGACATCTGCAGACCCATTCCTAGCGACCTTCTTATGCGCCATATTTTGCAGATCTACTACATATACTCATCTAGACCCAATAACTTTATCACACACCTTCTACAGTCTGCCTCCTTCAAATCCATGACTTGAAACAACTTCCCATCTCCATGAAACCCTCCCCATTTATCTCCACATTTCAACCAAATCAACTCAGCACAAGTAGTATGGCTCAAATATGGGATCAAACCATAAATATGACATAGATCACTTGCATATTTTTGGAATACATACAAAGCTATATTTTAACTATTTGATATGTTAGATTTTTGGCTATGTTGTCGGCATAGTTCTCGTCAGTGTTGCAAGAAACACTAGCTATTCCCTTCATGACTAGTCATGGTCTTTTATTCGAAGGTTTGAGGTTCAAGGTTTAGGTGTTTAGAGCAGACCTAGGGTGTTCTAGGCTAGTTGGGGCCTGGTTCTCTCTTGGTTTAACAAATATTAGATTAGAGTTTGGTTGAGTCTTCTAGTGTTTTATGAGGTTGAATGAGTTAGGGGTGGTTGATGACTTCAAACCCAGGGTTTATTTGGGATTAGGTTGAGTCCATGCCATCGCTAGGGTTTAGGAGAAGGAAGGTCATGGTTTCAGGGATATACAATTATGAAGGATGTGGGTTATATTTTAGATGGTGGAACAAATCTAGGTTAGAATTTAGGCTTGTTACTAACTAGGTTGGGTTTGAACAGGTTTAGTGGGTCAAGACCTAAGGTTTATACTAGGTTTTCTGGCATGAATGTTGTTCGACAATCTTGCCATCTTGATTGACACTTAAGCACCACTTACTAACCTAATTTAAGACCTAATTTTAAAATGTGTGTCCGATAGTGATGTACATGTACGAGAGTCTTGAGGGGCTAAATACATGTAAGTGAATGTTGATTTTTGCTCAATCCAAGATTGTTCTTGTAATGAATGATATATTCATCCGATACAAAGAACTTATAGACCTTGTAACTATCTTTTTTTTGAAAAAAAGGGCCTGTATCGTATAGGTACATGCCCAAACCTTGTAACTATCTATGTATTGAACAGACTATCCGAAGGAGACTTTTTAATTCTGGCAAGAGCATGAAGAGTTCAGTTTTTCTTATTTACTTGTTCTTCATAGTCGAAGTATTTATAGGTTCTCGGGTAAATATGTTGGTCTGGCAGTAACAAATGGGGAATTTTCAATCGATTTTTCAAAGAATTAGTTAGAAATTTCCCTAACTAACACTTTTATTCGGTATGCTTTAATATAGTTTTGTGGTGCGGCCATGGTTTGCAAAAACCAACCTCGAGGCGGTCGAGGTGTACGTCTCGAGGCGAGACGGTCCTTTTTAGCCTCAAGGCATGCACCTCGGTCCAGCTCAGTGAGGTGTGCACGTCAGGTGGCCGGGACGTTTGTTCTTTTTTGAAGTATTTTTTATGATGTTAATGGTTTAACTCGTGGTTTGAGAAGCTTATAAATATTGGCTTATTTAGGATTAATGATTATACGCGATCAATGCTTAAATCCGATGTTTCTTTTGTGCCCATAACTTCATTTGTACTATTAATTATGTCCAACTATTTCGACAAATTCTTACCATTTCACTCTTAATGAATGAATTCATAAATATCAAATCCATTAATACTCGTAAACTTAACGAGCTTTGCAATATATCAAGCAAAACGAAATGGTCATGGTTCACGATTTCTCATGCTGCCATATATTATATGTTTGACACATCACATAATTTTCGTCGACATATATTTAATCGTATTTTTAATTACCACAATATTTCAAAGATTTGATCGAAATGGATAGGATTCACGGTTTCTCAAACCCAGATATATTATATGCTAGACACATAACATAAATTTCTTTGATGTATATGTAATTGTACTTTTAGTTACGACAATATTTCAAAGATAGACATGCATTGTTTAATTCTTTCACAACATTTATTGATAATAAATTCCTTTTTGAGTGGATAAAAATGTGTAGAAAGAGATATGATGTTCTATCTTCTATTTTGGGTTCTTATCTCTATTATTTCATTGCATCTTATAGTGTTAAGTATTATATGTTGGGCAGAGAACATACAATTACATTGACATATATATAATTATAGTTTTATTCATAGTTTTCTCTATAAACCGAGGCTTATGCCTCGACCGCCTCGAGGTTACGCCTCGCCTGATTTTGAGGAAAACACCTCGTTCTGCCTTTAGTTTTTTCAAACCTTGGGTGCGGTCCATCTCTCGGTTGCACCCTTTCTCTTAAAAAAACACTTTTATTCGGTGGATAGCATCAATGAAGCTATTGCGAGAGCTATAAACTTAGGAAACAAATTAAAGAAATGGCTTTAAATATTGTGTCAAATAGTTTGAATTTTACAAGTGAAAGAAATTATTGTATCCAGTAACAACAACCTAAATGGTGTATTACCAGACCACACCCTCAAGATACTGCTTTAGATATAGGTCATTTGAAAATATGCCTCAATGACCCATGGTTAACGGTGGCTCTTATATACGGTTTTGCTAGCATATGCAATAACGAGTTCACCATTTTAGGAAATGATGTTGAACTGATATTATTGTCAAGAAGCCTAGGAAACTCTTGAAATAGCTGAGCTAATAATGTGAAATATTCAAGTTACTGATAGCATTGATCAATTGATGAAGAGAAATTCAGTATAGGAATGACCTCACTGATAGCATTGATCAATTAAAGTAAAAAACTCATGGTTAGGAAGTTCGTAGCAGTTTCCTTGAATAATCAATTTTTTAATTAATGAATAATGAGAATGGAAAAGAATAATCGATTGAATTCAAATTAAGGTGATTGTGGGAATTTTTGGAATGGGATCAAGCTACTCCTTGTTTTTCAAGAAACTACTTTGGAATCTGATGGTGTTTTGGTAGAGGTCCAAGGGACTAGTTCACTTTTAGGCATTTTACATTTGCTTAAATAGCTGAAAAATCCGACGATAACGTGAATTCCTATTTGTTAATGGTATCCTATGATGGATTTTTTTTGTAAAATCATTTCATTGATGTTACATCTTTTTATAATGCAGAAGAGCCCAAACAGGCCCAGTGTTTACTGCCTTCTCACTGAAGCAATGGGTTTGAAGAGAGGCAACATGGAAATTTAAATTGAAGGCCAGCAAAGGCCATTGGCAGTAGATCCCAAATACCCTCATTTTCATGCCCATAAGGAGCTTACACACTGCAAAAGTGAACAACATATAATTTCCTCTCAGGGTTGAGCCAATGGTGAACTTGAAAAGCCACCTGTGGAAGTTTTATGCTAACTTATTCTGGATCATAGTTAGCACAACCCATACAATAATTTTTCTAAAATGCTTACAATGTTCCCAAACTGAACTATCCATTGATAGTCATGGACCCCGACTAGGGTCGGGGAAGTTGTAGTTGCAGATATTGTAGCACTCCAAACATAGCACCATATCTAATAATCACAAAGTGTGGTAGTAACTTATAAGTAATAGGGGCTACTACTAGGCAGTAGAGAACCTGGGCTTAAGCATTTTGGGCTGTGGTCAAGGGCTCCAGTTGGACACAAGCCAAGACCAAAGGGTTGTCTGGGCCAGTAATTCCCGATAACATATGGGTTCTAGGGACCGGGACAACATATGGTATCGGAGCAGATTCCCTCTAATTGTGTAAAGGGCTACTCAAGAGGTGGAGTCACCCCTACCATGGAGTTAGGGGGAAAGGGCTACCAAGAGGTGAAGCCATCACTGTTACTGGGAATAGGTCGTGAGCCAAGGACATTGCGAATATAGGTGTGGGTGATTATAGCAACCCAAACATAGTACCACATCTAGTAATCATAAAGTGTGATAGTAGCTTATGAGTAGTGGAGGCCACTACTAGTCAATCAAGGCTTAAGCGTTTGGGCTGTGGTTAAGGGTTCCAGTTGGATTAGGGGGAAAGGGCTACCAAGAGGTGAAGCCATCACTGTTACTGGGAATAGGTCGTGAGCCAAGGACGTTGCGAATATAGGTGTGGGTGATTATAGCACCCCAAACATAGTACTACATCTAGTAATTATAAAGTGTGATAGTAGCTTATGAGTAGTGGAGGCCACTACTAGTCAATCAATGCTTAAGCATTTTGGGTTGTGGTTAAGGGTTCCAGTTGGATACAAGCTCAATTGGTTGTCTGGGCCAATAGTTCCCCATAATGGATCGGGTCTAGGCCCCAAGACGTTACATAATTGGAAATTGAGTTTCATGAAAACCATTGAGAGTCACAAAAAACGAATGAGTTTGCCTTGCACTTCTAATAACACTTAGGTGTGAATGTTCGGTTTATAAAAAAGGCACTTAATGTTATAGCGGAAATAAAATGGTTAAGCTTGTAGCCATATATATGTATATATTATAGGTAGATTCCTTTTATTAGATTGCATTGACTTGCCTATAGACCTTATCTGGGCCCATACATGTTTTAGCATCAGGTTCACTATTTTCCTAGAGTAACATTTCAATTCATGCAACGTGTCTCTCCTATTGTTATGGTTTGGCCGTGAAGGGAGTTATACTGTTATATACGATGTTTGAAATGGAGGATCTATAATTATGCAATGCCTCTCTCGGTCAAGATATTATCAGCTTGGGATTACTTTTGAGGGGTCAGTTTCCTCTTCACCTCTGGCCCCAAGTCTTTTCATTCCTTGTGTCCCCCATAAGAACCCCTTTAGGTTTATTTATAATTTTTTATGCAGTTTATTTTTAATTAATTTTATAGTTATTTATAAAATTTTTGAAGTTCAAATTTTGCAGGTAGTCGATTTCGGCTTGTTTCATATAATATATTGGCTCAGATATTTTGTTTTCGGATCTTTTATGTGTATGCCTTTTGTAAGTTCTTAATAAAATCAAGTTCATATATTGCTCTGTAACCTTATAAAATTGCAAAGTAATAATGGTACTATGGAGTTGAAAATCTATTGTATATAAGAATACTAGAATAATTTTTACATGCCTAAATTGTTACTGCATTACTTTATGTTTCACCCTTTTATTTCATACCACCTAGATTGCCAACATTCCACTCCTTTTTAATCTTAAAAAACCCGACGATAGTGATATTGAAGGAGAAACCCTTGTGATGCCTCTTCCGAGAGGTAGTTGTTACTTGTTAGATAATATGGTTTTTGTACATCTGTATTTTCATTTGTCTTTTTGTAATTTTTCAAGTTGATTAAATTTTGGGCACTCTTGGTGCCTCCCTATAAAAAGGACACATTTCAATAATGACGTCAAGTCATTCATTTCCTTGAACAATGATGAAAGGTCTCTTTCAAGGGAGGAAAGATGATGGCCATTTGAGGTTTAGTGTTCATTCATCTTATGTCCGGATAAAATATCAAACGAGACAATTACAAAGGTTCATTTTATCAAAATCTTAACAACAAAACCGAACCTAGGTAATTTGGTGGTCACGGGGGCATAAATTGAATGGGGAGAGCATGCAGAGTTAAGGGAGGATGAAGGCAAAAACAAGTGGGGGAGTGGGATCAGAGATCTCGACAATGCTGTTTTTTCTTCCATTGCAGAGAGGGAAGTGGCAGTAGGTAATGGAGTGCCTAGATTTGGTCTTATGCTTGGAAAGCTGGGAGTGCAAGGGATCGGGTAGAGTTACCCAAGATTGGATGACAGTAAGGGTGTCTTACGTTCTGTGTTCTATTTATTTGATTATTAACATTATTGGATGTCTACTCTGCTACCAGTGGATCATTTGGCCTTCAGAAAAATGTTTCTCTGCTTTTCTGGCTTTATCTTCAACACTTTTCTGGGCGAATTAGAACATAACTTGTAATTGTTTCTTTTGTAAACAGGCATACGTGAAAAGCTCTTATTTTCCTCATTCCCCACGCACTTGCCTCAAGTAAGCTACTTAAAATTTATACAGCCCATATGGTCAATGCTGTCTTTCTTATAGTATTTGACTAACTTTCCCTTTTTTCATTTATAATTTCTAGTTGGAAACTATATTCTATCATATATCTATTTCTTGATGTTATTAATTTGTTGACTGTTGGATATTTGATCTACTGCTCATATTTCTTAAAGTTATTAGTTTGGTGACTATTGGTTAATTCATCAAATGCAAGACACTGAAATATAAACCTATCTTTTTCATGACTATAATGGATTTTAGTTTCAATTACGAAAAAATGAATTGGCTTTCAGACAAAAAAGTGTAATTGCGTGTAAGAACCGAATTAAGACTCCTTTGATGCTCATCTTATAGGTGATCAGTCAATATCTCCATTGTTGGGTGATGAATTGTTATTTGTCACGGGCTTAAATTCTTTAGTTCTTTTCTTTTAAAATATATCCCATTTTGTGTATTGTTTTTTCATGAGTTTAATCTTCTACTGTTGAAATCATGTTATGTAGATGGAGAGCTCGTTCACTTGCAGTTTTAACTATTCTCAAAAGCTTTGACTCGGACTTCCTTTGTCTTCAGGTAATTTTTCCCATCTTCCTCGTTATGACCCAAAGAATTTTTTTTGGTGGGAATGATTCCAATGGTTCTGTGGTGGTTGTTAATTGGTGCTGTATTTCTATCTTTTCTTTGCTATTTTGAAATAATACATATCTTTCCTTCATGTAGTATTACTTGTTTGAAGGTGGGCATAAACAGACATTAGAAAACAAGCAGACGAAACGATGCTACGAGTCATGCTTTTCGATGGATCTATTCATCTATTGCCCCATGCCATTGTGGGGTAGTCTTGAATACTATCATGGCCTGAAGGTCTGTGTAATTTTAATGGGGCGGGGGGTGGGGATTAGATTATGTATAAGACAATCCCAAAGATTTCAATCGATCTTATCTATGATCTTTTTACCCACTTCGCAACAGCGATTCTTATTACATCTCTTTATGTTAGACCTTACTTCACTAAAAGTTCAAGCAACTTTTAGACATATCATACCCTCTTCCTGAGTAACAGTACCTCAATTAATAACTAGTCACGGTCTCCTCTCTTTTTGATCTCCATTATTCACTTCTAATAATATGTTGCAACCATTAATATGATTCCTCCATCATCCAAAATCTTTTCAAGCTTTTTTGTCACCTCAACCACCTGCCAAGGGAGAATATGCAAGGAGAAAAACTATTGGATTTCGGTCAGATAGTCTTTTTCTTATTTAACAGTGGCAGAGTAACTTTACTTCATAAAAGAAGGGTGTCGGACAATTATAAAGAATCTGAAAATAATAAGGAATAGAAAAATGTATATAAATACTGTTGGAGTATTTGGTTGTGCACCTATTGAGTTGTAGATGGGTAAATGGATACCTCCAGGATCCATTTACCACATCCTTGTATTTAGTACCACATCTACCAGTGGTGGGACTTGGAGGCTCTGTGGAAGCTATATAAGGAGCCCTATACTCCTGTATCAGATGAGACAAAGCAATGAGGCATATGGCCCTTTGAGGCCTTCTCCCGTGGTTTCATCCCGCTCCTTAGGGAGTAGGGTTCCACGTAAATCCCGTTGTTCTTATCGTTCTTTATCTTTTTCCATGTTTCGCTTCCGCTTCCTATTTTCTAACATGGTATCAGAGTGGGTCGATTCTCGAGGATTTCATATTTGTTTTTATTCGAGATTCGAGATTCTATTCTAGGGTTTCTATTAAAACCCCAATTATGCTCTTGATGATTATTTCAAAGATTTTATATTCAAGTTCTTCCGTCACGTTGGACAATCTGATCGGCATTTCCTGCGATTCATTCTTGAAGATCTTCGGATTTTTTTTCTGGAGTTAGGGCTATGGAGTCCACTTTCTCGCTGCAAAGCGTTTCCATCAAGCACCAACTCAGGCGCAGGTGGCTACGACATCGCCCAGGCAGCCTCGTGCGAGGGCCCCTTCCAAGCGCATCCCTCCTTTCCAGGCCAGGCGATCCTCTTCAGGCGGAGCCTCCAGGGGCCTCTCCAGTCCTCCAGGTGCAGGAGTCCCAACAACCCTCCCCTCAGGCGTAGGCACGGTCACAACCCTCCAGTCGGAGATCCCTCAAGCCCGACCCAAGCGCATCTGGTGGTGCGCAGCATCGCATGGAGGCCCCGAAACCCCACCAGCGGCGGCGGCAGACTTCCGCCTCCCCGATCCCCGATCTGCTACAGCGACACTGATCACGCCTCCTCCTCCCTTATCTAAAGGGCGACGACCCGACTCCTTGCGGCGGCCCCCCCGTGTCGCGCGACCACTCCGCTAAGTCCCTACAAGCCGCACGAAGCCCCAACGTTGCCCTTGACACGATCCAGGTGGTGCAGGCGTATATAGGGTCCATATGTACCTGTCGAGGCTGCTCCATGAACTGACTTACTCGACTCACAGCAAAGAAGATATCTGGTCGGGTAATAGTAACATAAAGGAGCTTTCCCACCATCTCTCTATATCTCTTCTTATCAACCTCATCTGTATCATCATCGTATAACTTCATGCTAGGATCCATAGAAGTAGTAGAAGGTCTGCACCCAATCATACCCGTCTCAACAAGCATGTCTGTAACATATTTCCTTTGGGTCATCACAAGGCCCTGCGCATTCCTAGCATATTCCAACCCTAAGAAATTCCTTAGGGTGCCCAAATCCTTAGTGACAAACTGACTGCCAAAAAAATCTTTTGTCATCTTTATTCCTTGTGCATCATCTCCTGTAACAATTATATCATCAACATAAACCATGATAACAACTATCCCTCTAGATGTTCTCTGCACAAATAGAGAATGGTCTGCATTTGACCTCTTGAACCCCTGCCGTTCAATCAGATCCTAGAGCTTCTAAAACCATGCTCTTGGACTTTATTTAAGGCCATATATCGCCTTATGAAGTCTACAAACCTGTTGACACTCTTCCTCAGTAGTAAACCCTGTAGGCTGCTGCATGTATACCTCCTCCTGTAGATCTCCTTACAAAAAGGCATTTTTAACATCTAGCTGAAATAAGGGCCAGCCACGTACCACTGCAACAGAGAGTAGAACACGTAAAGTGGAGTGACGAGCAACCTGAGAGAATGTGTCCAAATAATCTACACCATAGGTTTGAGTAAACCCACGTGCCACCAATCTTGCCTTGTACCGATCAAGACTCCCATTGGCATGATATTTAACGGTAAACACTCATTTGCAACTGACAAATATGTATATCTTGTCAAAATAAATAAAATAATTAGTTGTACAAGTACGAGTGCTATGTGCAGTATACAATGCACCTTATTTTTCTCTACTTATTTTCTTACGATCAGGTCAAGTCTTGACATTCTCTTGGGGTTTGGGACCTTTGGGTCACTCAGTATTTATTCCAAATACATCCTTTGTTTTCTTTTCTCTTTATTCTTTTACTTTTGAAAAATAGGTGTTAAACATGCACTATTAACAAAGACATGCACAAAGTTAATTTATTGTATTTACATGGGCACCCGGAGGAGCAGACACCAAGCTTCAGGTACCACGTGATTGCAAAGCCGCAATCTCTTCCTCCATAGCTAAACGCCATCGATTATCTTTCAAGGCCTCCTGGTAAGTTCGTGGAATATCTTCAACAGATAAACAATTGCAAAGCTGTGAAAATCCTCTGTCAGGCGATGAAAGGACACGTGGGAAGCAAGTGGATATGATGCACATGTACGCTTTTGCTTCCTAATGGCAATGGGTATGTCTATGTCCTTAGGAATCTCCTCCTGCAATGATCCCTGTACAGAAATATCGCCAGACCCATCGTTAGAAAACATGTTATCAGGATAAACCTGGGGCGTGCTGGATGATTGGCCATGGCCTTGAGCATGGCGGACTTTATAGGTTGGTTCGCACTCCCTTTGCAGGGGCATCCTTTCATTCCACCAGACCAACCTCTCCCTATACTTGGCATCTACGTTTGGGTCATCTCCCTCTCCAGAAGATGTGTCGCATTTTGCCATAGATTTCTCCGGGTTCCTCCTTTCAATGCGAAGCGTGTCAGTTTGGAAAGCATCATCGGTCAGCTTTTCCCAGTCGTCAGAGTCGGAGCAGTAGCTCCTCTTTTGAGTTGTTTCATGGCGATATCTGGGGTCCAAGTCGTGTTCCTGATCATCAGGGACACCGTTTTTATCTTGTTGCACTAGATGATTTTTCTCATTTGTCTCCGACGTCGCTAGCCCACCAGCAGCTTCTGCCAGGCCGAGAAGGCCTCCCTTGCAGTCGGCCTCTTCTTCCGTCATCCCATCTTGAAATCCGCTTCGGTTGATGGATTTGATTGCATAAGTCTATATATGCAATCGAATCCTCACATTTCTGTGTAGACATCTATCTTTTGGTCTACAAAACTCATGTGTATGTCAGAAAACAAAGTAGATGTACCTGCCACAGGTGCCTTTAGAGGTCCGACACCAATTGTCAAGATGGACGGGACGAACTATGATCTCTGATACCATGTTGGAAGAAATAAGTGCGTTGTTATTTTTGAGAACCCTAGGCTCTCATTTATAGAGGAGAGTCCTATGGGTAAATTACATAAAGCGGATACAGAGAAATAAAATAGCGAAACATGTACACATAGCATATGAAAATATATAAATATCTCTACAAACCTGTATCCGAGCAGAGATGGTACCGTTGCGTGTCCCGATAACTGGTACCATAGCAGAATTGATACCACTTCCGTTCCCAACAACCGGTATCAAAGCAGAAACGATATCAGGTTGTGTCCCAACAACTAATATCAGAGCGTGGTTCAACGACATTGAGGGATAGTGCGTAGCCGATTAGAGCATGGTTCAACACCGATGAGTGGACGTGATGTGATTGATGCACAATCCTCAGAAGTCATGATATAGTGGTCTCTTGGAGAAATTGACCAGGCGTGTCCAAGAATTTTGCTAGCGGTAACTGAGTAGAGATCGTATAAGGAGACACATCGAGGGCACCCCAACGATGGATGCATTACTTAGAGGTGATGATTCCTGCTAACGAGACATGCATATGACGATGATAGTCAAATGCAAACTCAAGACGATGTGGAGATCGTGATGGAATTCAACTCAAGGGGGGATTGTTCGGAATAGGAGTCATTAGGCGATGAGACTTCTAATCCTTATAATTATTGAGTTGTATTCTTTGTGTAGTCCTTATAGGAATAGAACTATGAGTTTGTAATTGAGCAATATATAGAGATGGCGAGGGACATTGCCTCTATGCAATCACAACAATGTGGCCCCTATAGGAGGGGTGGGGGAGAGGAAGAGAGTGAGGGAACATGGAGAGTTGTATTCGTTCTTCTTTTAGTGATCTTTCTTCTCCAGTCGTCGTGAGAGGTGACCGACTACTGTCATATCGTGGTCTTATTCTTCTTCTCCACATGCTTCTATGGTGATGGGTGATTGCAAATCTGCATCCGCATATGGTGTTCATTTCCAACAACCAGTATCCAACCAGAGTCAATACCTGCGTGTCCCAACAATTTGTATCAGAGCAAAACTAATACCTACTTCCATTCCCAACAACCGATAATAGAGCAGAAACAATATCAGGTATTGTCCCGACATTGAGAATAGTGAAGGGTGAATCTAAGGAGGTATGAATCTTGTCAAGATTCTTTTTTATATGATACATGGCCTTATGATTCATCTACATCACCTATTGGGAGAGAGTTTGATATTGAGAGAGTACAAGGTCATGTACTACATGCTTCAGTGAGAAAGTCCGTGGAGTAACGTCCGTATTTTTGTATTATTGTTGCTGCACTTTGCTTCAGATTATTGCATGTGTCCGTCATTGCAATTGTGATATACTTGAAGTATTGGTTTTCCATTCCTGTAGGAATTGGATGAAGTAGATAGCTTTTATAAAAGGCAACTGGAGACACATGGTTATTTATGTGTATATATCCAAAGGCCTGGACAAAAACGTGATGGGTGTGGCATCTTTTACAAACCTACAAGGTAAAATGCAGTTTTCAAAGCGTTGATCCTATATTCTTATGTTTGCATGAACAATTTAAATTGTTTGTTGGTTTAAAGGGCAATCCAATTCTTCAAGTTGTCTGGCATGTGTTGCTTATATGCATATATTTAATTGCTGAACTGCCCTAGGCAGCATCTGACACGTTTTTTGTTTTGATTTTTTCATCAAATTTAAGATTATCCCAAATATTACAAATATGTATGGGAATGATTTAATATACTTGTTTTTATTTCATAATCAAATTCAAGATTATCCCTTTATATATGCGGCATAGGGGCATTCAAGAAAAAACGTATTTTTGTAGTATTTACTCTTGTTTGTAATTGTTCGTGCTCTTGGGATCCATCTTTGCATAATGATTCATTTCCTAGCATCATTCTTCATTCCAATGTGTAATTATTCAAGCTCTACATCTCATGCTCTAACTAATTTCTACATTTCTCGTGCATTTGTGCCCCATTTTTGGTTTAATCTTATTGGTGATATTAGCTACAATGACTCAAGAAGTTTGTATGTAGAGAATGCAGGAAAGCAAAAGCAAGAGAGAACAAAATGGCAAGTCAACGGTGGAACCTACCCTGACGAGGTTACATCTTCATTCATCTGGGGGAGAGTGGGAGGAGGTTCTTTGATGAAGTAGGCCCCTTGAGATTTCTGCTTTAGGTGCATGGAGTGTCTTGTACCAAGAGGGATAATTTGGTGGCATTGGATGGCCACTATTTTTACCACTGTCCAGGAAATCGGTCTGTGCGGCCGCATAAGCGTATGCGGGTAGGTTTGGGCACCGGTTTCCTGAAGCAGGCCATTATGTGCCCAAACCGCTTAAGCGGGCCGTATAGGCCGCATACCCGGTTCGCTTACACGGTGTAAACGGTTATCGGGTTTGGTAAGGATCCGGATGCCTTTTCAGCTTTTCTCAAATGATCAAATCAACACCTTCCGCCTCCCACCGCAGAATCGAAAACCTAGCTCTTCCCTGGAAAACTCCGACGCAAGGTCCTCCTCCACCGCTCGTCTCCTCTGCGGCTCCGCCCGGAGACGAATCATCCTTCGGACTTTTGTCGCATCTCCGCCTACGGCTGCTGGTCACCTTCGCGGCTC
This sequence comes from Ottelia alismoides, assembly GCA_037367405.1. NCBI lineage: Eukaryota > Viridiplantae > Streptophyta > Magnoliopsida > Alismatales > Hydrocharitaceae > Ottelia > Ottelia alismoides. The sequence goes on along the minus strand of JAZKJV010003063.1, from coordinate 174,463 downwards.
CGCCTACGCCTACCCGCCTCCACCGCCTGGAGTCGAGTTGCTGCTCGTCGCCTCCAACGCCTGGAGTCGAGTTGCTGCTCATCGCCTCCACCACCCGGAGTCAAGGTGCTGCTCGTGGCCTTCACCGCGGCCTGTATAGTGTAGACTCGTGTGTCTTCTTGTGCAAGCTAGGTATATACTTGATATTCAAAAGTATTCATTATTCTGTCATATACAGACATCATTCTCTTGCATATTCATCATTCTCCTTTAAATATCATTCACATTTCTTTCAAAAAATGTCAGTCCAATTTGCTTATAACATGAGATTTTATTTTTATCTCCCGGTCCCAATTTATTGCTCTATCCCAAATCTAGCAAACTGCTATAAATAATGAATTTTTTTAACATCGCAGTAGCTTGTTTGATTCCGTAGCCTAAACTAAATCCATTGCTCTAAATCACCATCTTCATTCTTCAACATGATCTTAGATGTTATAGTTTGGATTATTTTTTATTGGCTAAATGTATTTTCTTTTATTGAATGTTAAGCAATTGTGGCCTCTAAACAACCATCTAATAGTGGGTCTTCTCCTACGCGTGGAAATGATCCTCATGTAGAAACTACTCAGAGCGAGAGGGTGGAGATCTTTGTTCCTCCAGGATCTAATGATCCGGTTTGGAAGTATGCTTTACTAGCAAATCCGAGTAACCACAACATGGTCACTTGTCGTTTGTGTAGGAAAGTTGTGAGATGAGGGATCAATCGTATGAAGCAACATTTGACATACATCAAAGGCAATACATCATCGTGTCCCAAGGTGACTCCTGAGGTGTAGAAAGGAATGATGGATAATATAAAGGAAATAAAAATGAAAAAGAATGAGAAGACTTTGAAAATGAAAGACCTCCAAAAGCAAGTATCCATCAAGATTAATCAACCCTTGAGCGATGAAGAGAGAGATGGGAAAATGCCTCTAGATTTAACTGAAGATGTGTCAATGGAGAGTCTCCGCCAATCCACTATCAAAGATTCATTTGCAAAGGAGGAACACACACGTGTGAGTTCTTTTGTCGCAAAACACTTTTATAATTGTGACATTCCTTTCAATGTTGTCACAAGTGATTCCTTTCTTCAAATGTGTGAAGCAACTGGGCAGTATGGAAGGGGGTATAAGCCTCCATCATACTATGAGCTTACATAGACGTTGAAGGAGCATGTTTTGGAAACAAAGGAGTTCTTCAAAAGCCATCGTGCTAGTTGGAACACTACTGGATGTTCCATTATGACGGATGCATGGACTAAGAGGAGAGGAAGAAGCATCATGAATATTTGCGTCAATTGTGAGCTTGGGACTAGTTTCTTGAGTTCTATTGACTCATCTACGGATTCTCATACTGCCGACTACATTGCTTCCTTAGTGGATAAGTCCATTGAGGAAGTTGGGCACAATAATGTAGTCCAAGTTGTGACTGACAATGCATATGCCAATATGGCTACAGAAAGAATATTGAGGACCTAGTACCTACGGATCTTTTGGACTTTGTGTGCAACACATTGCATTGATCTTATGCTAGAATAGATCGGTAAAGAAATAAAGGTGAAAATTGCCATCACAAAGGCGATGATATTGACTGTCTTCATATACAATCATGCGAAAATTTTGAGTCTGGTGAAACAATTTACGCAAAAAGGTGAGATAGTGATGTCGGAGTGACACGATTTGCTACTACATATCTCACTTTACACTATGTGACAGAGAAAACATGACAAGTTAAGACTTATGTTTTCTTCTACCGAATGGAGGGAATGTAAATGGTACAGGACAAAAAATGGTGAAACAGCTTCAGCCATTGTTCAGAGTTCTTCATTTTGGACTCAAGCGTCTTTGGCCTTGAAGGTCTTCTCTCCATTGGTCCATATTATGCACATTGTTGATGGAGATAGGAGACCGGCTATGGTTTTTGTATATGGTGGGTTACAAGATACAAGGAGAGAGATATGAGCATATTCAAAGATGTGGAAGCATCTTACAAGCATTTTTTGATGCTATTGACTTGTGAACCCCTTAGGATCCGGGTACCCGTTTACGCTTCTTTTGCGGCATTTCATTTACACAAGATCGCATAAGTTACAGAAAAACAGGGGATTTTTTTTTCTCATTGAAGCTATATAAGACATTCACATTCACAACCACAAGATAATAGAGACCAATGGTACTAGAAATTCTTTTCGTTAATTTCCATATAATTTTTACAACATGTACAATGTCTACTAGTACATACAATATCCCAAAAGATCTGACTGAATAAAAAAGATAGCATTTACATCATGATTTGAATCAAAAACTGAAACAAATTAAACCATACCGTCTGGTGTATATCCTGTCTCTTGGAAACATGAACAGCTACTGATCTGCAGGCCTCTTGCTTGCCATGCGTGCAAGGAAGAAGAGAGTCACAAACGTGAATACAAACCCGTAGTTTAAAATTGTGAAAGAATGATAAGAAAAGATGATTCGTTGTTTATTCAAGAGGTCTAGGGGTCCTTATATAGGACTAAACCCTAGAGGGCTCAAAGGAGAATATTCTCTAGAATATTCTTTAGAATATAGAATATTCTCTATAGAATATTCTCTTAACAAATAGCCACATAGAATATTCTCTTAACATAAAAGCCCTCGTGGGATTACAATAGAATATAAAGAAGGAAATCTTCTGCAATCTCTAACACTCCCCCTCAAGTTGGAGCATATCCATCGATCATGCCCAACTTGGAAGATATCCAGGAAAGGCGCTTCTTTGATAAGGCCTTTGTGAATATGTCTGCAAGCTGAAGATCTGTTGAGATATGTGGTGTAGAAATCTTGCCTTCTCGTACAGCATCACGAACAAAATGACAGTCGATCTCAATGTGTTTGGTCCTCTCATGGAACACAGGATTTGTAGCAATATAAGTGGCAGATTTGTTATCGCAGTATAGAGGAACAGGAGTAGTGATAGCAATATTGAGTTCTTGCAAAAGAGACAGTAACCAGGTAATTTCGCATGTGGCTTGGGCCATTGCCCTATATTCTGCCTCTGCACTGGATCGGGAAACCACCGTCTGCTTCTTGCTCCTCCAACTAACAAGGTTACCTCCTACCATCATCGCATAGCCCGTCGTAGAACGACGATCCTCAGGTGAGCTTGCATAATCAGCATCAGCATAAGCAGCAACCTTAGTGTATCCATTTGCCCCATAGAATAGACCACGTCCAGGGGATTCCTTCAGGTAGCGAAGGATCTGAAGAATGTCTTGCCAGTGGCTGTAGCATGGTTTCTCCATGTGTCAGATGTAGTTCTCTGAAAGCCCAGAGTGCTAATCTCTGAACTAAGTCTCTCAAACCATGCCCTCGGACTTTGCTTTAGACCATAAATTGCTTTGCGAAGTCGGCAAACATACTCCCCCTCGACTTCGTAACCTGGGGGTTGCATCATGTAAACCTCTTCCTCAAGATCACCATATAGAAATGCGTTCTTGACATCCAGTTGAAAAACATGCCAGCCTTTTGTTAATTTCTGAGCGTTCCTTTAACAGAAAAACCCAAGATGATCGACTGTAGTCATCCACAAAGACAGCAAAATATTTATGACCACTTAGACTTCGGACCGGACAGGGTCCCCAGATATCACAGTGAACAAGTGCAAAAGGAGTACGACGACGAGGCTCAGTTCGTACAGAAAAGGAGGTTCGATGATGTTTCCCGAACTGACATGCTTCACACTCGAAGGGTTTCAGCATAGAAAGTTCAGGGAACATCATGGAGAGAGCTTTAGCAGAAGGGTGACCAAGACGAAGGTGCCATAGAAAATGATCTTCAGAGATGGAGACTGCACCAGCAAAGTTGGAATCAGAAAGGATGTCGAGGTAATAGAGGCCGTTCCTCTCATGACCCCCACCAAAAATCTTCCTCGTCCGGATGTCCTGAAAATAACAACAAACCTCATCAAAAATAACACGACAGTTAAGCTGATGACATAGCTTCTGTACTGATAGAAGGCTGAGAGGAAAAGCAGGGGCACAATGAACATCTGTCAGATGCAGCTTGGAAGAAAAGTTGACAGTACCAACAGCAGTTACTGGGGAATGATCCCCATTAGCAACCCGAACAGTCTTCACAGAGGAAGATGGCTGGGAGGAGGTTAGCAAACTTCCTTCTCCCGTGAGATGGGTATAGGCTCCAGAATCAATAATCCATGCATGCTTAGAGGCAGAGACAGAGTTTGCTACTGTACCTGAGGTAGTAGCCAGGCTAGCAGTAGGGGCAGAAGCATTACTACCAGAAGGGCTAGATTCTTGCAGCAGTTGTCGTAGGCGAGCATATTCAGAAGCAGTGAATGGGGTTTGTGCCTCGTTGGTTTGCTGAGTAGATGTTTCTGCAGTTGCATCATACGATACTTCATCATAGGCATTGTTAGCATTAGGTTGCATGTCAAACGTTGCCCAGCAGCGATCAGAAGGGTGATTCCAGCGTCCACAGTGTACACATGCTGGATACCGAGCAGAAGAATCACGACCACGTCCACGATCACGTCCGCGTCCAGAGTCACGGCTGCGTCCAGATTCACGACCACGTCCACGCCCTGAGTCACGTCCTCGTCCTCCTTGATAGTTATGACGCCCTCTGTATCCTGAGGAGGTATAGTGGGCCATCGTCTCTATAGAGGTGTGGGTGGTAGAGTGCTGAATCGGAGCCTCTAGCTCCTGTAAGCATCCGAAGATGGTCTCAAGAGTAGGTAAAGTATCAGCCATCAGAAACTGATCTTTCACAGGCTTATATTTTGGATTTAGCCCCGAGAGAAATCTGTAAACCTGCCATTCAACACGTTCTCCTACTTGTTTATCACAACATGCAGGCTAAAAAATAAGGAGTTCCTCAAAAAGGCTTGTAAGAAGCCTGTAGTATTCGATAAGACTTGATTCTCCCTGAGTGACAGACCAAATTTTTGTGTATATGTCTGACAGACGAGACTTAGTCGTCTTTTGAGAATATGTACGCTCAAGGTTTTCCCACATTGCCTTAGCGGTGTCTTTGTAAAGAAGATTCGCAGCAATATTTGGATCGACACTGTTCGTCATCCAAGTGATAACCTGACAATTATCAACAAACCAAGTTTTATAGTCCTTATCAGTTTCCGCAGGTGGAACTTTTGTAAGAACGTAGCTCTTGCGCTGGCCACCAACAAACACTTTGAAAGACCGAGACCATAGAACATAATTTTCGGAGCCCTTCAACTTGATAGAAGTGCCCTGTACCAGCAAAGAAGAAGTAGGGTACGTGGGCTTGATCTCGGCAGACGTCATTGTGGCGGCTTAGGTCAAGAAAAAGTGACCTAGAGAGTATATCTTCCCTCAATTTATCATCAAATATCTAAACCCTCATCAAGAAATAAGAAGGATGAGGCAATGCTCGTTTGACGGCACAAGAGGGGGCATGGCGGAGTCGGCCTGGCGGCGGAAGGAGGCCCTGGGAGGGCTGGCAGAGGCGCCTGGCAGCGCGAGGCGGGCCTGGTCGACCTGGCGGTGGTACCTGGCTGCCCTAGAGCAGCATGGCGACGCTCAGCCGAGGCGGCGCGGGCCTAAGGCAGGAGGTGCGGAGACCCGAGGCGGCACGCGGTTGTAGATGAACTTGGAGGGCTGGTGGTGGCGGAGGGATGATTAGGTCAGAACACCGGCCTAGGACCGCTGCTCTGATACCATGTGAAAGAATGATAAGAAAAGATGATTCGTTGTTTATTCAAGAGGTCTAGGGGTCCTTATATAGGACTAAACCCTAGAGGGCTCAAAGGAGAATATTCTCTAGAATATTCTTTAGAATATAGAATATTCTCTATAGAATATTCTCTTAACAAATAGCCACATAGAATATTCTCTTAACATAAAAGCCCTCGTGGGATTACAATAGAATATAAAGAAGGAAATCTTCTGCAATCTCTAACAAAAATAAATAACAAGTAATTTAATGTGCAAAAGAGAACAAGTAGGAAGGTGGGATAAGCACTATTTACATCTACTTGCGTAAGTAAAAAGGTTTTTCAATGTTGTTTGTATTTCCCATAAGTGCCCAACATTCCAACACTTTTCATATATCACATATTTATTTGGTAACTAAATATTCATATTTGTATAAGGGTATGTATGTATATATATATGTATCTATATTATCATATAGACTAGATATCATCACTGTGGATTTTGACAATGTGGAAGATGAATTTGAATTGACTTAATTTTTAGATCTAATGGATAATCATTTTCTATCAACATAACTTTGGATTTGGAACTCTCTAATTTCAACTTCAACTGTCTCAGATGCGACCTTAGGTGATTTAGATCTAGATACGGATGATCTGGATGTAGAATCGCCAAGTCTGTTGGCGAAAGAAAAACTCAAGCGGTGAAGAAGCCTACAAATGGCTCTTCCGTCTCGCCCTCTAGTTGGAAGGACGGTCCAATAGAGGGATAGGTCTATTCCCCAACTACGCCACTGAGACGGGTGAGAGAGACTTCCCGGAAAAGTCGCTCTTAGAAAACAACCCGACTAGTACGGGCAACCGAGCTCGTACGTAAAACTGAAAAACCGAGGATCCCCCGCCTGGGTATCCTAAAACAACGGGTCAGCGGAATGGTCTAAAGTCGGGATACCAACGAGGCGTAAAAACACTGCGAGCTCGCGTAAAAACCGAAGAAGGACTGGAATCCTAGACCCGCGCATTAAGCGGCCACTGCCCTAACTGGGCTTCCTATTCTCCCGCCCAATTGAGGGTCACCGCGCCCTCGCATGGTCAGGTGTAGAGATCACCATGACCGGCACTATTTATTTTTAGTCATCACTGATTCATCATTTTCATTTCTTCCATGACTTTTCGAACCTTTTTCAGCATCTCTTATAGCTGACTTACGTATCTAGGTATTTGGCATAACTTAACTTTTAGTGATATGTTGGTTTTATACATAATGGTCGTAGGAAATCATTTGTTGGTTTTATACAAGAGGGGTATTTATATTCAATTATTTATTTTTTTAAAAAACTTTCCAATATGGTTATGCCATCATCAAAGCATGCGAGTTGATGATTTTTTAGAACTATTACCCATACTGTAAATATATGGAATTTCTTAGAGGTATTAAAGAGTGGAAATTCGAAGGATGCAGATGTGCGAAACAAAAAAACAGTATGTCATTTGTTTATGGAGAGGTTGCAGGATTCAATAGGCTTGTGTTATGAATTTATCTTTGAGAAATGTATGCTTTTTATTGTGACTGTATATAACCCTCATTGTATCATAGTTGTGTCCCATACAATTGCGAATTTTATTTCTTTTCTTCCTTAGGTATGTGTGATACCCAAATAACAATAATGTTTCAATATTGGGAACTTCAAAAAAAAACAATTAGGAATATATGAATATTGCTCCTTGTTCCTGGAGGACAGGCCGAGGGGTGGCGGGGGCTTGGATGCTGGATCTGCGGAGTTGAGGCAGGTGGTCCGTTCTTTGGGCTTGTCTGTGGTGGACGCGGCATGTTGCAGGTTCACGTGGAGGAATGCGAGGTCCAGGTCCAGGCTCGACAGGTTTCTGGTGTCAGTTGAGGCAGGGGAGCTTTTCCCTTTGGCGAGGGCCTGGGCTCTTCCGAGGACGCTGTCTGATCATACCCCGGTTCTTTGGTTTTCTGGAGAGGAGCGCGTGGCTCGGTTCTCTTTCCGTTTTGAGAAGAAGTGGCTGTTGGAGGAGGGCTTTCGGGATCTGGTTTCCGAGCATTGGCGGGCGTTCTCCTTCTCCGGTTCGGCGGTGTCGCGGTTTGCGTCTAAGCTGGCCGCACTTAGGAGGGTGTTGCTGTCATACGGGAGGGAGGTTTCCAATAGGAGGAGGGCCAGCAGGGCTGAGGCGGTGGCGGGGATTAGCAGGCTGGATGGGCTGGATGATGACCGGGGTTTGACTCCCGAGGAGGTGGAGGAGAGGGCTGCGTGGTTGGAGGTGGTCTACCAAGAGGACAGGAAAGAGGAGGTCCATTGGAGGCAGCGATCGCGACATAAGTGGTTGAGGGAGGGTGATGCTAACACTCGCTTCTTCCATTCGGTTGCATCGGGGAGGAGGAGAAGGAGCTTCTTACATGAGGTGGAGGTGGGGGGCCGAAGGGTTTCGGGGGAAAGGAACATTGGTGTTGCCTTGCGGGAGCATTTTGTAGGGGCCTCGAGGAGGGTGAGGGGAGGGGGGATGGTTGGGGGTGGACCGGGCGGGGGTAGGGGTCGTTGACCGGTCAGCATGCGTGTTTGCTGGTGGCAGAATTTTCAGAGGCGGAGGTTCGCTGAGCGGTATGGGATTTGAATGCGGATGGGGCTCCTGGCCCGGATGGTTTCTCTATTTGTTTTTACAGGAAGTTCTGGGAGTTGTTGAAGGGAGAAATTATGGGGGTTCTGAATGAGTTCATGGATGGCAACTGCGGCTTTGAGAAGGTCAACAGGGCCTTGATTTTTCTATTGCCTAAGAAAGAGACCCCAGTGGGTGTTGGCGACTATCGGCCTATTTCGATCTCTAACGGCATCTATCTCATTGTGGCCAAGGTCTTGGCGAGCAGGCTTAGAGCGATTCTCTCAAGTGTGGTTCTTCCTTCACAATCCGCATTCATTCCTGGACGCTGCATGGCAGATGGTATTGTGACTGCGTCGCAGGTCTGTCGTGAATGGAAGAGATCTAGGAAGAAAGGTGCGATTTGGAAGATCGACTATGCGAAGGCCTATGATTGTGTCAGCTGGAAGTTCTTGTGGACGTCGCTTGAGAAGAAGGGATTCCCACCTCTTTGGGTGGACTGGGTTAAGAGGTGTGTCACTACGTGCTCTTGCTCGGTGCTGGTCAATGGGAGTCAGGAGGGGGGCTGGTTCCAATCGCAGAGGGGGGTGCGCCAGAGTTGCCCTCTTGCTCCCCTTTTGTTTGTTTTGGTTGCGGATTGTCTTGCGGTTTTATTTCGACAGGCAGTTGAGGAAGGTTGGTGTGAGGGGTTCACTTTGGGGGACATCTCCGTCCCGGTTTTGCAATATGCGGACGGCACGCTGATTTTTCTGGGGGGGACGGAGGCACAGAACCGCAATGCTGCTGTCCTGGTGGACGTGTTTGGATGTCTTTCTGGCTTGCAGATCAACAGGCAGAAGTCTATACTGGTAGCTCTTGGGATGCAGGACGACGAGAGGACCCGGTTAGCTGAGTGGGCGGGCTGCCCCCTTGGTACTTTACCCATCTCCTACTTGGGTTTGCCTTTGGTTGACGGCAGACTGAGGAAGTCCGATTGGGACTGTGTTCTTCGGAGGTTGGAGGAGCGGATGGAGGGGTGGAAGGCTGTCACTTTGTCCAAGGGCGGGAAGCTTACCCTGCTCAAACATGTTCTTTCTGCAATTCCGATTTTCTTCTTCTCAACCCGCTTGATGCCTGTTGGGGTCAAAAAGAAGGTGGAGGCTTTGATGAGATCTTTCTTCTGGTATAGTGGAAAGCAAGAGAAGAAGGGGCTGCACCTGGTGGCTTGGAGGGATCTTACTCTACCCGTTTCTGAGGGTGGGTTGGGGGTCAGGGATGTGGATTGTATGAACAGGGCCTTGCTTGCAAAGTGGGTCGTGCGCATCTGGGGCCCATCGGACTTGCTGGTGGTGCGGCTGCTAAGGAAGATATATGGGGTCTCGGGCGAGTTGGTGGCGGCGAGGCGACGTCATGAGTTTTCGTTGTGGAGTGGGGTCCGGGCGGTCCTGCCAGCTATGAGGCCTTTTCTTCGCCCGCGGCTGGGAGATGGGCTTCTCTTCAGATTTTGGCGTGATGACTGGACGGGAGAGGGGCCCTTGGCGCTCCGTTTCCCTAGATTGGTGGCGTTGGCTGAGGACAAGGAGGCGCGGGTGGCGGAGGTGGTGGACTCTGGTATTTGGGCTCCGAGGTTCACTGCGGTTTTTTCTGAGCAGAGGATGCAGGATTTGTTGCAGTTGCTTACGGAGATTCCCAATGCCGGGGAGTTGTCGGGGGAGCCGGACTGTTTTGAGTGGGTGGAGGGTAAGTTCTCGGTTAAGAAGGTGTACCGGACGTTGTGTGGTGGAGGGCTGGAGCATGACGAGGACCTATGTGTGGATCTGAAGATTATTTGGGCGGCAAAGATTCCTACCAGGGTTAAGGTGTTCCTCTGGTGTCTGCGGCGGGGTCGTCTGTGTGACAAGGTCAGAAGGGGAAGATTGTTGGGCGCGACGGACGTTCATTGTGACAGATGCACTGATGGGATGGAGGACGCAAATCACATTTTCTTCGGGTGCAGGTTGTCGGTGGATGTGTGGAGGTCCTTGGGGTTGCCTTGGATTCAGTCTTCCTGTGCGAATCTTTTTTGGGGATCTATTCGGGCGGTGGGAGCCGGCTCCACCGGTGATGTTTCCAGAGTTTTTGCGGTTCTTTGGGCTATATGTCTTGGTAGAAATGATGTAATTTTCAAGGGGCAGTGTTTTTACTATGAAAATGTGGTGGCGCAGTGTAACGCTTTGTACAACTTCTGGGTATCCGGATGATGTAACTTTTTGCATCTCAATGAAATTTGCGGTGTGGTGACTCCCATCTTGGGAGTGCTCCCCCTTGTTTTTATTCAAAAAAATATGAATATTGCAAATCTACAAATTAAACTATATGAATATTGCAAATCTACAAATTAAACTATCATGTCACCACCTTCATGTGTTAGGTCATGCATCATTCCTCTCCATCCTAAATTCATGTTTGAGTAAAAGTTTACAAGACATATTATACTAGTCCCAATCATGCTTAGGATTCTTGTTGTAAAATATTCATCGAAGATAAGATAAGAATAAGAATCTAACATGTATGCACGGATAATATCCTCTACAATACTCAAAATTTCAGTGTATCTAAAGTAATTGAAATATGAAAAAAAATCCTGTAATACAGGTTACCAAACAGAATCTTTTAATGTGAAGTGCTTGATAATTTTAGATGCCTCAATAATATAACTAAAATTTTCTTCTCTAGAATCATAATGTAAACTATCAATTTTTTTAAACCAGGAGCTCATACTATTAACCATCTCACATATAATGCTACTACTTAACATAGTCCAGAACTCTATACCAATCATTCATTTAAATGAAACATACAATTCCCTCCTTCTTCAATTCTGGAAGTGCTTAATAGCTAAGTGACAGAAAGGTCAGGCAGATCTGTGTATGTATATCTATAATTTTGTTTATCTTACCAGAGTATATAAATGTTTAAGGGTAACCATATGTGAATTTAGTAGAAACAAAATATGACTATGATGAAATTTTAAGATTCCAGGTACACAGATAGAAATCTACACTGTAACTTTTAAGGAATAACTAAAACTCCAGGAAATTTCCTAGTTTCTTAATTAGTATTCTTCCCATTGATGTACACACGTTGGAACTATTTGACAAGAACAAGACATATCATCAACATCTTATTTCAAAGGAGATGTTCTTGTCTATCATAAATCATTGCAAAGAAACAAATTAGGTGAAATTGAGCATGCATGGCAGCAATAGGAGAGGTTATGGGATTGTACCTTTTTAGATTTCAAAGTTTAGAGATGAACATGACATGCAACAACAGCTTCTTGAAGCCAAAATGGATCAGCTTCAGCAGCAATGGTGGCTGATTTGTAGCAGCAACTGCAGTAGAACAGTTGCTGAAATTTCAAGGGAGCAGTTCCAGTTTGTTGGAAAGAGATCCTTGAGTATGTAGTAGCTGCTGCATGGAGTATTGGAGCAGCAACAAGGCTTCCCAAGTTGCTGGTCAGCAACTTTTTGGTAGAAAAAAAAACTTTGATGAGGGAAATAATGGAGGAAAGAAGAGAGGATGTACCTCAATTTAGATCTTCAAATTGGGAAGCAAGGGGGAGCAGCTCCTCGGATGCAGCAAGATGGGTTTCTTGGACTGCTGGAGGTTCCAGAGCTCCAGGATTTTGAGAAGATGTGACTCCCTCGTTGAGGCTATATGTATATATATAAGGGAGGGAAGTATTGGGTGATGCCAAATGTGAAGGGTAAAATGTTAAGTGGCAAGGAGGGAAAAGGCCAAGTGGCTGGAAAGAAATATTAACGGCTGGATTTGCAACAACTGCTGCTACAGTAGCAGAGCTGATTTATTTATTTTATTTTCAAAAGTCTCTTTAGTTAACATACTTAAAAATCAACCGTACGCGCACCTCGGTCTTCCGTTTTCAACGCGAACTATCTTGTTTTGATCGTCTTTCATCGATGATCAAAATGAGTATAATATTGATATACTTTTGATCGAGATTGGATGTCCGAAATTTTCGAGATACGGTTTATGTTTAAGGTTAAATTTTGTGATTTAAAAATATCAAACGACCTCCGATTGACGAACGGTCGATTTTGTTGGTCTTATTTCGTCGAATCGGATTTTTAGGCTGTCTCAGTTCGTTTCGCGGTTTCCGAATTTGCGTCGCAGCTTTTCGCGGCACGAATTACGAAGCGACCGTTTTTTGGTCGATTTCGTCCGAACGACTTTTGATTCACGATCAATTGATCGTTTTAGGTTATCTAATATTGTCAGATAACTTAATTGAGTTATTCGGACCTTATTCGGGTCGAGTTCGGGTTTACGCGGATCCCAGATGTTACATGACTCAAAGTCAAAAGGAAGGTTGGATCGCTCACTTCATCTTGCTGCGTATTATTTGAATCCTTATTTCTATTATAGAGACAATGCTCAAATCAAAAGGGATGGCATTGCTCTAAAGGGATTTTTCGATTATATGGACATTTTCTATCCTGATTTAGAGATCCAAGATATCATCACTAGGAAATAGTTGCCTTTGTATGAAGGGGCATATGGGTTATTTGGCAAACCTTGGCGATCAAACAAATGCCAGCCAATGATAATGATTTCAATCCAGGTATAAGCTATCATTTAAATTCTTGCACTTATTTATTTACTCTTATTCTTAATCATTATTAAGTAAGATGTTATAATTCTTATAAATAGCTCAATGGTGGAGATTGCACGGCATTGCGATGTGAAAGAGATGGCAATGAAGATATTAAAGTTGACAACTTCTTCCTCGGGTTGCGAAAAGAATTGAAGCACTATTGAGGCGGTAAGACTAAATAACTGGTGCAACATATTTCATATGTTACATAAAATCAATTAGACGATTATTGATATTTGTGTGGTTATTTTATATATTCACATGAATGGATTGGCGAAGATGAAGGAGATGATGAAGTATTTGAATGTTCGGGGCCGACGTGGAATTTAGTGGCTGAGGCAACTGGTGCAGAAGATTTAGTGCAACATAGAAGAAGCCTAAGGCATGAAAGTGCTTTGACCTCACTACCAAGCTTGAACGAAGAAGAACTCCCATCCGAGGAGGAGAGCGAAGATGATGATGACGGTGACGACGACACCACTGCAGTATAATTTCATGATGATCTGGACTAGAATTGTTGTCTATTCAGTACAATATTGTTGCTTGAACAATTTAGATTATCCTACGATTTCTTAGTTAGTATATTAGTAATGTTATTTGTGTTTATGTTTTTTTGGATATTTACATACTTTGGGGATTGTTATCAACTAGTATGCGTGCTAATTTTTCTATTGATATTTGCTTGATAGATTGTTTTGAAATCTAGCTAAAAGTCAATTTTCTTAGATCTTTTGTTGGATCTCATTTATTTATATATTCAGTTAAGCTAGTCGCTTTTATAGATATTTATTTATTTTTTAAATTAAAATTAGAAAATCGTGTAGAATCGCATATACCCCGCATATGCCCCTGCATACCGCTTAATCACTATTCGGTGACCTGTCTGCACACATACACATACCGCTTTCCTAAACCTTGATTTTTACTGGGGTGAAGTGGGTCACTGAGCCCACTCTTATCGGGGCTTGCTTCAACGTTTTCATTGTGAGACTGTGAAGCACTGGTAGTACACATGCATGGTGTTTAACGATAACAACGAGAGGGGATGGTGGGGTTGATAAAGAGACAATTGCTTATCTTAGTTTAGCTGTGGATGGTGTTCTTGTAAGCCGGTTGAGAAACATATTCTTACCGAGGAAGAGCCGGCACTGGGGTCAATTCCCCGTGGGAGGCAGATGATGCGTATGCTAAGATTTGGCTTTCTGGTACATTGAGATAGAGATCTCCAATGATGTGTTACATCAGCCCATCGCCAAGGCGATGTGGGATATCCTCGTAGCAACTTATTCCCAAGCGAGGAATGAGACAAAGATTCTGCAGCTGCAGGACGACATATTTACCATCAAGCAGAACAGAAGGCCTCTTCATTCTCTATACACATCCCTGCGTGGTATGTTTGAGAAACTCCACAGTTTCATGCCCCTCTCGTCTACTTCTGAGCATCAGAAGTCATACAGAAATGCCACCATGGTTGGTGTATTCCTAGCAGCACTTGATCAAGAGTATGATGCGGTCCGCTCAAAGATACTGGCGGACACTACTATCCCCCCCATGGAGGAAGCTTTCTGCAGACTCAACAGGATCACTGTCTCCTCTTCTGCTCCCAACCAGACATCCTATTTATGACAACCTGCCGCTATAGGGGAGGCTCTTCTCAATTTCGTGGCCGCATGCCTCGTAGTAGAGGAGGTCGTACTCGCCAATCGTGCACTTACTGTCACCACTCAGGACACACGGAGGACACATGCTACTCCAAGCATGGTTTTCCTGCATCGGCGTGTGTAGCGGAGCAAGCGGACCATCCTGCTTCTTCTTCAGATCAGAAGTATGATGACCTCGTTGCTCGATTGAGGGATATTATGCCTCCAGGGAGTTCTCTAGCTTCTTCTCCTACTCTAGGAGGCCACTCAGATGTTGCAGCTTCTGCCTCTGCTTGTACCTCTGCCACTACCAGTACCTCTGGTAACATCTATGCTCTTACTAGTTCTCATGGATCTGATATTACAGAATGGATTATGGACTCCGGGGCGACGCACCACATGTGTGGGGACATGGATCAGTTTGCGGCTTACCGACAAGTTCCTCCTAGCAATACCGTTGTCATAGTCGATGGTACCCATTCCCTGATCACATGACATGGGGAGATCAGTTTGACTCCTTCGATGTGTCTGCAGAATGTGTTGCATGCACCTGATTTTCTATGAATTTATTGTCTACTAGTTAGATTACAAATGAGTTACATTGTCGTGCTATTTTTGACATGTCATCTCTTGTATTTCATGACATCCTTATTGGTAGGGTGATTGGCTATGGCCGTGAGTAGGGAGGCCTCTACTAACTGGTCCAAACTCCATATGCCTATCTTCTCATTCTATAGGAACCGTCTCTTCTTTCATGTGGCACCTGCGCGCTTTGGTCACCTTCCCCTTCAGAAGATCTGTCATATTCTCCCTCAGATCAGATCTCATCTCGCTCATCCTTCCATTGCAAGGCATGTCAGTTGGGGAAGCACCATCGGTCTGTGTTTCCAGAAAATGCGGTCTGGTTGCCTCAGCTGGATGCGACTTATGAGGTAACCCCTGTGCAGCATCAAGAACATTCGAACGCTTCATCGGGATCTCTATCGTTGGTGAAGAAACCACATGAGGATGCTACACCTTGCGCAACTTGCAATCCTGACACCACACTAGTGACCCCATACACAACATTTTGTTGCACCGAGAAAACTCCTTCCAAAAATAGAAATGAGCTATAACCATGATCACAATATCGTACCATCTCCCAAGCCCTACCATCATCAACTTCATCGGCAATGTCTACAACATTATGAGAAACACCGTCTACAACATCAATGGTCTGTAAAAATGCATCACTACCTACAATAGTCTTCCTCGATTCCCCGCGAACAACGTCCCCTGCTGCAACCTTGGCCCCAACACAAGCCCCGGGTGCACTTGCAATGAGGCGGAGAAAACAGAATGGGGGGGGGGTTGGGACCTCGTCGATGCAGATGGAGCCCAAACCTTTTTCGCGCCAAACGCAGGGGAATTGGGTGGACCAAAACCTCTGCCCATGTGCGATGACGTTCATGCATACCCCTCCCATCTTCTTGGCGATCACCTTCCCCCAGGCGCACCTACCATTGCCCTTGCAGTCACCTCTCGCCTCTCTTGCGAAGCACTCCATCTGCTCTTCTCCAAGTAATCGTCATTCTTAACCAAGCTTTTGTAGTCGATGTGATTAGTCTAGAGAATTCAATGCTTTGTGCTCATGGCCATTTAAAGACCGAGACCGAATTTCCTATGAAAACTATTGAAAATGATAATATAAAAGCGTAATCATAGATAATAATGTTAGCAATGTGAGCCCGAGGCGAACCATTCCTACAATAAATGTTATTGTAATAAATGATTTATCAATAAAAGTTATTGGTTTTGTTTCACTCCCTTTCTGATATTGAATGAATGAATGCACTATAAGGTCCCTTTGTACAATAAGGGTTATGTACCATGGTCAACTTGATAATTATACAGCTGTTGATTCAATGATTGAATCGTAGAGGCTAATGCTTGGATGAACATCTAAGGAGTTAGATAGAGGACTCATCAAGCATCATCAATGATTAACAAGTAGTGATCTCCAGTCTGAGTGGGAGATGGCAATCCCATCTCATTAGACTGATATCTGATCGACCTCTTGATGCAGGTCCTCTGCATAGGAATATTGATTCGGAGGTATCAGATTAGTTGAGTCAATGAGTTGACTTAACGAGATCGAGATAACCAAAGACCTATGATGAATACTGTCACATCACATGCAAACATCCTCTGACCAGAGACAAATATATTACTATATGTCTGAGCATATACATTTGGCAGACCAATAGGTTGATGACCTAATCAAGTTCTATACACCGGCGAGCTGGTGTGCATGTAAGGGCATATGAGTAATATGATCTCTCAAAGGGATCATATAGGTTCACTTGTGAACCGTGAGACATGAGCTCACTCATGAGGTATTGGGATTAACCAAATTCCATGCATGGTCATCATGCTTTAGAAGCATGATATGAATTTGAAGGTAAGATATATGCTTTGTGAAAGCATATGATCTGTACCATATCCCAAGGACCAAGATTGAGAAACTTAATGATCAGACTATGAAGATGACAGTGTAAAAGTGATTTTTATTTTCATGATGATCATGAGTCTTCCAGATGCAGGATGTGCAAGTATTAGGAATTCCTGAAGGGTGATTTGATCATAAACGATTGTATAACCATGACGCTTCCATTCCGAGGGAGTGATGAAACAGGTATGGATTTTAGTGACTCCTCTCATTAGAGAAGTGACCTAATCTTAGTCCATGTACTGGACATTGATCTGAATGAGATTCAGATGCAATGAGAAGATTAGGTTTACGGTCTTGATTTAATCAAGCATCTATGAGAGGTCCATGGGATCTGGATTTGAGATGTGATCTCAATATCCAAGTCACTATACGTGGAACAATACAATCGCCATGTCCTTATCTCCAAGTATCTGAGGAGAAATAGCATTGTTTTTAAATAGTTTAAGAACAATTCCATAAGATCTAAGCAAAGAGAAGTTGATAATTAAATGTGATTCAATTATCATGATGTATGAGAAATTATCCAATATAATTAAATGTGATTTAATTATTATGGATAAGAATAATGTGGATAGTAATATCCAATTATTCATAATATATTATAAATGTGATTTATAATGTATTAGAGGGAGTTAAATATAATTTATATTAGTAGATTAATTATTAATGTGTATTGGATACACATTGTCTAATTAATTGAAAATGTAAATTACATTTTGTTTTGGGCTGTGAATATGATTCACAATATTCCAATGTCAAGATTCAATATTCCCAAAATTAATTGATAATTATTTTGGTGAATTAAAATACCAACAAATTGTTGTTGGAAAATAAGTAGAGAGAAAATTAAGGAGATGTGCAATCTCATGGGAATCATGAGATTGCACTCCTCATTAGGAATGAGGGGGGCGGCACCCAATTCCCTTGGGAAATTGGTGGCCGTCCCCTCTTCCATATGAGGAGAGTATCTCCTTTGCCTTCTCTCTCCTTATTTGATTGAGTTAAATTTGGTATTAATATTTATTTGATTTATCAAATATATTTTTATCAAATTAAATCACAAGTTGTTGGTTTTTACCAACAACAATCTCGACCATTGGATTGACATAAATCAATCTCAACCATTGATTTTATGTGACACATGGATTGAGATCCATGGATCCCAAAACCCTATAAATAGAGAGGCATACTTGGCTCTCTCTTTACATGCTATTGTAGCACTCTTCTCTCTCTCTCTCTCTCTTTCTCCATACTCGACAGCCCTCTCTCCCCCTTCTTCTTGGTGGCCGTCCACCTTGGTGGAGAGAATCGTCGTCGCCCTCGCCGTCGCGCTGCCGCTTCGATGCTCTGCGGTTCTCCGTCTACTTCGAGTGCTTCGCCTACGAAGGAGACGTTCGATCTCGTACGACGAGATCAGGAGCAACCGTGCTTGGATCAACTTCTTGGATTGCGAGGACACCGCGGTTCATCCCCGCGCTCGCAAGCAATCTCTCCGACGATCGGACTTGAGACAGGAGGTCTCTTCTCTTAGAGACGCGATCAACCACGCTTCAAGAGGTATTGCATTATACTTGTTGTGGTTATAGATGAAACGATCCGAGAATCGTTCTTGGATCATGTGGTTTCATCGAATAAATTTTTTAAATTCCGCTGCATCGAACAACTAGTACGACTAGTCGTTCTTCGTCGTATCCGATACGACGCTCACGCTTCCGTGATGCGCTTGAGGATCTCTCCATATCCTTCAAGTGGTATCAGAGCCTTAGGTCGACGGTTTCGAATAGTGATTCGTTAACCAAGGACGACTTGGGTTTGCTAAGGTCGCGAAAGTTTTCATCGCATTTGATTTCGCAGATCTGTTTAGTAAATAAATTCGGCACTGTTTAAATTGTTTAAACACGAATTTTATACTTGGATTATGTTCCCCATTAAATAAGGAAACCATAGGATCTGGAGTTTGCGTAAATCGGATTTCGTATGCTCGAGATATGGTCGATTTAATGAACATGTATGCACTGTTGCGGGAACTGTGAATCTGAACGTGATTAAAATGTTAATTACTGTTTAGACTTGCCTCGAAATGCGTGAAACATCACTTATGTTCTGTCCTAAATCAAATTAGCAAACTTTAGAAATTGACTTTGCTTAATTTGGATTTAATATGATTGAGATATGCTTATTTTAGTAAGTAGGGGTCACTGCTGAAATTGCTTTCCTAATCAAGAACCATGTGATTGTCAATTAATGAAATTAATTGTTAATTTCGAGAAATAATTATGAAAAATATTTGTGAAATATTAGAGAATGATTATTTCCTTAATTGACTTGACCCCAATCAATTAGATGATTAGATTTGATCTAAATCATAATTGAAATCACAATCATCAAACTTCTTGCTTGAATAGGATTTGGGAATTTGTCTAGCAAATTTCCTTAAAATCAAAATTGTTTTGATTACTATATGGTATAATTTCGGTTGAAGAACCGATGATCATCTCAAGTACAAATTAATCAATTTGGCATTATCCTTTCCCGAGGCGGATATGGTGTCTAGTCGGGGATCGCTGGGGTAGCGGGTTGCAACGTATGCGGTCCGTTCCACTCCCGCCGGTACTGGCCATGACAACGGGTAGGGCCGGGATAATGTCCGAGGGATTATGATGTATTTTTTCTAATTATTAAAATACGAATTAATACGTACTTTGAGAATAATACCATATATATATATTCAAGCATAAAATTAAGTTTGATTGATTAAATTGGATTGATAATTAATTTAATATGATTAAGTTAATTATATCCAATTAAGAATACTCTAATATGATTAGAGTTAATAATTCCCTTGGAAGAATTAATTATATGAATGTGATTCATAGTAATTAATTAAATTTGAATAAGAGGTGGAGGATCACATAAGTGACATCCATGGTCTCCCGTCAAGGCGAAGGGTTTTCGTCGCTAGGGATTGTATATAGGAGACGCCTGTACGAAGTGACAACTCCTATATACAAGCGCATTTGGATCGGACTCTTTGCTTCTCGAAAGAGTAAGGCCGTATGCGTAGTGACCCCAATATCGGATCCTCATATTATTGGGACGATATTGGATTGCGTATAGCGAGTTCTAATCCTGTTGACGTTGGTTCAATTAATGACAGGTCAACATCACCTTAGGGGTGGTGGGCCTAGGTATTAAAGACCGAATTGGGAAATGCAAATTGGACTTGCAAGGCGGAATGTGTTCCCGCTTCTCTTTATTGGAGTTGCAGTTTCTCATATTATTGGGATGTAACAAAGATAAAGAGGAGATCCCAGTTCTTGCTTGAGATATATCGGTAAGTATATCTCCTACTTTGAAAGTGAATAAGGGAATAAACTTTCATAGTTGACATAGTAAGACTAATTTGATTTAAAATGCCTTAATCAAATAAAATTAAATTGAATATATGATTATATATTCTAATATAGTGCATTCTCAATTTCAGAAAATGAAGGCCATGAACCCACTGAGCAGGCTTCTGGAGGTCAACCAATTGACCGGACCAAATTACTCGGATTGGATCCGTAATTTGGAGCTTGTGCTTTCGGCAGAGCGCATCAGCTATGTGCTCTCTGAAAACAAACTTGAAAACCCTAAATCTAAGGAAGATAAAGCATATAATGACAAGTATGATGAAGATCATGTCTTGGCTAGATGCTAAATCTTGGGTTCTCTCTCCAATGTTCTTCAAAAACAACATGTGGAGATGAGTACTTGCCAGGATATCATGCAGAATCTAAAGGATATGTTTGGTGATATTAACCGTACCCAGCGGTACAATGTTATGAAAGAACTGGTTCGCTGCAAGATGCAGGAAGGGACTTCGGTCTGTGAACACGTACTCAAAATGTTTGGGTACTTGTCAGAGCTGGAGACTCTGGGGGCAACGATGGATGCAGACATGCAATCTGATTTCATTCTGCTGTCATTGCCCAAATCTTTCAATAACTTTGTGGTGTCATTCCACATGAATAAGCTGGAACTGACAAATGCTGGGCTTCTTGCTGCATTAAAGTCTGCAGAAGACGTAATGAAGAAAGATGGTCCCACTGGCACTGCAATGGTTGCACAGGTCAAAGGGAAGCGCGGTCGGAAGCAAGGTTCTCGGAAGGGCCCGGCCCAGAAGAGAAAGAAGAAGGGACAAAGTGTTGGCTCATCTTCTAATGCATCCACTTTAATGGCGTCGAAGAAAACCGACGTCTGTCACCACTGCAAGAAGCCGGGGCACTGGAGGCGTAATTGCCCGGATTACCTGAAGTCGATCGACAAAGGTAAAGCCCCAGCAGGTATGAAATCTACTTTTATCATTGAAACCAGCTTTCTCGTTGGACGAGAAGGAAGTTGGGTTGTTGATTCTGGTGCTTCTGTTCATGTATGCAATTTATTGCATTTGTTTCAGGAAACTAGAAAGCTTGAAGAAGGGGAGATAGTCATCCAGATGGGATCTGATGCAAGTGTTGCAGCAGTCGCCGTCGGGACTTGTCGACTATCATTATCTAGTGGTAGAGTCCTAGTACTTAAAGAGTGTCTTTATGTACCTGAAGTCAGAAGGAATTCAATATCTGTATCTAAGCTAGTTAGAAGTGGGTATTCATTCCTTATCTGTAATAAATTAGTCATAAACCGTTATGATAAATATATTGCAGATGGTATTTTGACTTCTGGAGGACTCTATGAATTGTGCATTGATAAATGTGTTATGAATGTTACAAGCACTAATAAAAACCCTAAAAGATCCAGGGAGAATGAAAATCTCTCAAATGAGATTTGGCATCAAAGGCTTGGTCATTTGTCTGTTGATAAGATCAATAGATTAATTAAGGATGGACCTTTAGTTTTTCTACAGGTTCAACCTTTGCCTACTTGCAAGAATTGCATTCAAGGAAAAATGACCAGGATGCCTTTCCGTAACAAGGTTACAAGATGTGAAAGTATTATTGACCTAATACATACTGATGTATGCGGTCCCTTCAGTACCGCGACCCGAAATGGATATCGATATTATTTGACGTTTATTGATGACCATTCGCGATATGGGTTTATCTTCCTATTACGTCATAAGTCTGAAACCTTTGAAAAGTTCAAAGAGTTTAAGGTTTTGGTTGAGAACCAAACCGATAGGAAGATTAAACGAATTCGATCTGATCGAGGTGGCGAGTACCTATCAGATGAATTTAAGGAATACCTTAAAGAGTATGGAATTATTTCCAATCTCACTCCTCCTGGAACTCCCCAACTTAATGGTGTTGCTGAAAGACGCAACAGAACCATCATGGATATGGTTCGTTCAATGATGAGCAAAGCACATTTACCACTTAGTTTCTGGGGATATGCAGTAGAGACTGCAATATATATCCTGAATAAGATTCCTAGCAAATCTGTACCTAAGACTCCTCATGAGCTCTGGTATGCAACCAAACCTAGTGTTAATCACTTGAGGGTTTGGGGTTGCTTGGTCCATGCAAAGAATGTGGATGCAAGCAAGCTAGAATCTCTCTCTCGTGAGTGTTACTTCATAGGGTATGTTAGAGATGGTATTGGATACCAACTCTATGACCCTGAGACTCAGAAGGTTTTTTTTTCTAGAGATGTGAAATTTCTGGAGAATGATTTCGTTAAGGGTCAAGATAAATATGAAGTAAAGGAACTCATTGAATCTCCTGAGGATTCTGAGCTTCCTGATCCGGAAACTGAAGAAGTAAATAAAGATGAAACACCCATACCTCTTCGAAAGAGTTCGAGGGTGGTTGCACCACCTGAAAGGTATGGATTCCATGTGTCAGGTAAAACTGACAATGATCCTACTTCATTTGATGAAGCACTCGCGGATCATGACATGGATAGATGGATGCTAACAATGAAGTCAGAAATTGACTCCATGCATAAGAATGGTATATGGACCCTAGAGGATCCACCTAAGGGGGTGAAACCCATTGGGTGCAAATGGATCTTCAAGAGAAAAAGGGGACCTGATGGGAAAGTAGAGACTTTCAAGGCACGGCTCGTAGCCAAGGGCTACACACAGAGAGAAGGCATCGACTACGATGAGACATTCTCTCCTGTGGCTATGCTTAAATCCATCAGGGCATTGCTAGCTATAGCTGCATATCTTGACTACGACATCTGGCAGATGGACGTCAAGACGGCCTTCCTCAATGGATACCTCGAGGAGGATATCTACATGGAGCAACCCCAGGGCTTCATAACTGAGGATGACAAAGTATGCAAGCTGAAGAAATCCATCTATGGGCTCAAGCAAGCTTCTCGTAGCTGGAACATCAGATTTGACGAAACCATAAAGAATTATGATTTTGTGCAGAATCCTGATGAACCTTGTGTGTACAAGAAGCTTAGTGGGAGCGCCATTGTGTTCATCGTGCTTTATGTAGATGACATCCTTATCATTGGGAATGATACAAGGATGATGACCAGTGTGAAGATTTGGCTGTCCCATACCTTTGAGATGAAAGATCTTGGATAAGCCTCTTACATCTTGGGTCTGAAGCTGTTCAGAAACCGAGAGAAGAGGATATTGGGATTGTCACAACAAGGATACATTAAGAAGATTCTTGAATGATTCCGTATGGATAGTTCCAAGAAAGGATTCCTACCCTTGAGACATGGTATCCACCTGTCTAAAGGAATGACTCCTCAAACTGTTGAGGAAAAGAAGGCCATGGCTGGATGTCCTTATGCATCAGCCGTAGGAAGCTTAATGTATGCCATGATGTGTACTAGGCCAGATATCTGCCATGCAGTGAGAGTGGTAAGTCGTTACCAATCCTGCTATGGAGAACAACACTGGAATCCAGTAAAGAACATATTCAAATATCTAAGACGGACGCAAGATTACATCTTGGTCTATGGAGATGGTGATCTCCAAGTCTTGGGATATACAGATTCTGACTTCCAATCGGATATTGATGATCGAAAGTCGACATCAGGGTTTGTGTTCCTGTTGAATGGTGGTGCTGTGAGCTGGAGAAGCAAGAAGCAGGACACTACAGCAGATTCAACAACAGAAGCCGAATACATTGCCGCATCGGATGCTGCAAAGGAGGCGGTGTGGTTGCGCAAGTTCATCCAGGAGCTTGGCGTAGTTTCCTCTGATACTCCCATCCCGCTACTCTGTGATAACACGGGAGCCATTGCCCAGGCGAAGTAACCCAGATGGCATCAAAAGAGCAAGCACATAGAAAGGAAATACCACATCATTCGGGAGATTCAAAAGCATGGTGACATCATCATCACCAAGGTGGCCTCCGCCGACAACGTTGCTGATCCTCTTACCAAACCACTGACACAGAAGGTTTTTGACCAGCATGTAATGAGTATGGGTTTAAGGGTTGTTCCTGAATGGTTCTGAGGGCTAGTGGGAGATTGTTAGCAATGTGAGCCCGAGGCGAAGCATTCCTACAATAAATGTTATTGTAATAAATGATTTATTAATAAAAGTTATTGGTTTTGTTTCACTCCCTTTCTGATATTGAATGAATGAATGCACTATAAGGTCCCTCTGTACAATAAGGGTTATGTAACATGGCCAACTTGATAA
Organism: Ottelia alismoides; assembly: GCA_037367405.1. Taxonomy (NCBI): domain Eukaryota; kingdom Viridiplantae; phylum Streptophyta; class Magnoliopsida; order Alismatales; family Hydrocharitaceae; genus Ottelia; species Ottelia alismoides. The sequence continues at coordinate 149,771 of JAZKJV010003063.1, read as the reverse complement.
TTATACAGCTGTTGATTCAATGATTGAATCGTAGAGGCTAATGCTTGGATGAATATCTAAGGAGTTAGATAGAGGACTCATCAAGCATCATCAATGATTAACAAGTAGTGATCTCCAGTCTGAGTGGGAGATGGCAATCCCATCTCATTAGACTGATATCTGATCGACCTCTTGATGCAGGTCCTCTGCATAGGAATATTGATTCGGAGGTATCAGATTTGTTGAGTCAATGAGTTGACTTAACGAGATCGAGATAACCAAAGACCTATGATGAATACTGTCACATCACAGGCAAACATCCTCTGACCAGAGACAGATATATTACTATATGTCTGAGCATATACATTTGGCAGACCAATAGGTTGATGACCTAATCAAGGTCTATACACCGGCGAGCTGGTGTGCATGTAAGGGCATATGAGTAATATGATCTCTCAAAGGGATCATACATGTTCACTTGTGAACCGGGAGACATGAGCTCACTCATGAGGTATTGGGATTAACCAAATTCCATGCATGGTCATCATGCTTTAGAAGCATGATATGAATTTGAAGGTAAGATATATGCTTTGTGAAAGCATATGATCTGTACCATATCCCAAGGACCAAGATTGAGAAACTTAATGATCAGACTATGAATATGACAGTGTAAAAGTGATTTTTATTTTCATGATGATCATGAGTCTTCCAGATGCAGGATGTGCAAGTATTAGGAATTCCTGAAGGGTGATTTGATCATAAACGATTGTATAACCATGACGCTTCCATTCCGAGGGAGTGATGAAACAGGTCTGGATTTTAGTGACTCCTCTCATTAGAGAAGTGACCTAATCTTAGTCCATGTACTGGACATTGATCTGAATGAGATTCAGATGCAATGAAAAGATTAGGTTTACGGTCTTGATTTAATCAAGCATCTATGAGAGGTCCATGGGATCTGGATTTGAGATGTGATCTCAATATCCAAGTCACTATACGTGGAACAATACAATCGCCCTGTCCTTATCTCCAAGTATCTGAGGAGAAATAGCATTGTTCTTAAATGGTTTAAGAACAATTCCATAAGATCTAAGCAAAGAGAAGTTGATAATTAAATGTGATTTAATTATCATGATGTATGAGAAATTATCCAATATAATTAAATGTGATTTAATTATTATGGATAAGAATAATGTGGATAGTAATATCCAATTATTCATAATATATTATAAATGTGATTTATAATGTATTAGAGGGAGTTAAATATAATTTATATTAGTAGATTAATTATTAATGTGTATTGGATACACATTGTCTAATTAATTGAAAATGTAAATTACATTTTGTTTTGGGTTGTGAATATGATTCACAATATTCCAATGTCAAGATTGCAATATTCCCAAAATTAATTGAGAATTATTTTGGTGAATTAAAATACCAACAAATTGTTGTTGGAAAATAAATAGAGAGAAAATTAAGGAGATGTGCAATCTCATGGGAATCATGAGATTGCACTCCTCATTAGGAATGAGGGGGGCTGCACCCAATTCCCTTGGGAAATTGGTGGCCGTCCCCTCTTCCATATGAGGAGAGTATCTCCTTTGCCTTCTCTCTCCTTATTTGATTGATTTAAATTTGGTATTAATATTTATTTGATTTATCAAATATATTTTTATCAAATTAAATCACAAGTTGTTGGTTTTTACCAATAACAATCTTGACCATTGGATTGACATAAATCAATCTCAACCATTGATTTTATGTGGCACATGGATTGAGATCCATGGATCCCAAAACCCTATAAATAGAGAGGCATACTTGGCTCTCTCTTTACATGCTATGGTAGCACTCTTCTCTCTCTCTCTCTTTCTCCATACTCGATAACCCTCTCTCCCCCTTCTTCTTGGTGGTCGTCCACCTTGGTGGAGAGAATCGTCGTCGCCCTCGCCTTCGCGTTGCCGCTTCGACGCTCTGCGGTTCTCCGTCTACTTCGAGTGCTTCGCCTACGAAGGAGACGTTCGATCTCGTACGACGAGATCAGGAGCAACCGTGCTTGGATCAACTTCTTGGATTGCGAGGACACCACGGTTCATCCCCGCGCTCGCAAGCAATCTCTCCGACGATCGGACTTGAGACAGGAGGTCTCTTCTCTTAGAGACTCGATCAACCACGCTTCAAGAGGTATTGCATTATACTTGTTGTGGTTATAGATGAAACGATCTGAGAATCGTTCTTGGATCATGTGGTTTCATCGAATAAATTTTTTAAATTCCGCTGCACCGAACAACTAGTACGACTAGTCGTTCTTCGTCGTATCCGATACGACGCTCACGCTTCCGTGATGCGCTTGAGGATCTCTCCATATCCTTCAAATAATGATAAAGAACGATACAAAATTTTATGATTTACGTGGATCCCTACTCCATAGGAGCGGGATGAAACCACTGGAGAATTGCCTCAAAGGGCTGATACTATAATAAGCTCTCTCACTGAATACATGGGGTATGTGGCTTCTTATATAGCTCCACCAATATAACCAAGTTCCACTAATTGATGATATGGGGCTAACAGAGTGGATGTAGTAATTAGACCATGGAGGGATCTAATTACCCATTTATAGATGCATACTCTAACACTCCCCATTAAGCTGGAGCATGCAATGTTCAGCTTTGGGTAAACGGAAAGAACGACTCATTCGCTGAATACATACTTCGTGCAATATCAACTTGACTGGTTGCCTGTTGAGGACGTTGCTTCTCATGTCATGCTGGTGAGTAGCAACTAGAGGATTGGAGTATGAACTAGAATGAGTCACTTTGTCGTAGAACGTGTGCTCTGTATTGCATCTATTATAGTCATCGGAATTGCAATGAGTCTCATGTTGAACATTGACCTGCAATATCGACATCTCTTCGAAGGGCTAATCATCGTACGTATATCCATACATCGATTTGAGAAGTAGGTCATTCTCATAGGGACCTCATAAGGATCTTGTACTGGAATTCAGGAACACCGAAGAAAACCGTAGGAATATCAGGTATTGGAGTTCACAGTCGTTGGAGAAAGCCATGAGAATATCTATACCAGAGTTCATAATCGCTAGAGATGGAGGTTGAACAGAGTCTCTCTCTTGAGAACTCGAAGAAACTAGGTCACTCGAACATGGAGTGCCTCGATGATAGACTCTAAAGCAATCTGAATGTAAAGTTCGAATCTGAACGATAGAGTTTGAATTTGAGCTGGAGAAATCTACACAATACTCCTTTCTCCCATACTTTTCAGAAAATATGACGCTTGACAAAGCTGGGAGAAGAAATGCCGAGGAGAAACTAAGAAACTAATCTCATTTTTTATAACCCATCTTCTCTTTTTTCTCCCGACTTTTCTCCCCCTTTTTAACTATTGGCCTCTTTTTTTCACATGCTCCCTTTTTTAATCACTGTAGCCTAAAGTGAGCCTAAAATATTTCCACGGGTCCTTCCTCTTTTGTCGATGGACACATCCCAATTGAGCTTGAAATCTCCTGCTCCTGTTTTTTAATATGGGCTGCTCCCTTATCTCTCTCTCCTTTAAAAAAACAGAGTACAACTGTGGGTCGAAACTTATCAACCAAGAAAAAGAGGACCATGCTAGTTAGGGTTCCTGATTGGGAACCCATCTTTCATCTCGCACCACCCTCGCATGATGGGTACGTTGATAGTTCTTGGAGGGGCTTTACGTAGCTCATGGGTGGTCCATCACTGGCTGCTTCGATCACATAAGGAGTTACACGCAGGGGCTTGGAGATCGATCGCCTGAAGGCTGGGATTGTCTTGGGCCATTCAATGGGTTTCGAAGAACCCATCGCAGTGTACAGATGGAGAGATGGCCTCCGCCATCGCCTAGAGAAGTCGCCTGAAGGACATGCACTGGGGGCTCTCACATGTGGAGGGTACTGATCTCATGGGCTTGCATCAGGTCCCTTGCACGAAGGAGATAGAAATTCTTCTTCAAGTTTCTTCTTTGCCTTTGGGTTTGGGAACCCATTACCAAAGAACCTGGATATGATGCCACCTCGAGTGGCATAAAGATGGTGCCCTAGCGCTTGATAATGGAGATGGAGGTCATGTATCATCCTATACTACCCTCCTTTCCATGCTATGAAGTGGTGCTTAATTCAATAGGGCTTTGAGCCGCTGGGTGCACGCGTGAAGTACGCTAGAGGGAGTGATGAACGCGGAATTCGCCTCTTTAATAATCGGTAATTGGTCGTAGTATAGGAGGCGAATTTGGTTCAGCAAAAACAACGATCTTTGAATGTCGTGGAATATTTTACTTGGCAAGTTTACCAAGGTCGAACACAGGGACACGGCTGCCTAATGTGTTTATCGAATTTTGATTCATGAAGGCACAATGTCAATTAATTTCCATTTCAGGTCCACAGGATGCAATATGCTATTTACAAGGCAATGCCATAATGCATGCTATTTTTTTATCGGTTTTTAGGCAAGTTAAAGATGACGCATGAGCAAATATGCAAGAGAACAAGTATGCTGAATAAAATGCTACAATTATACCATAAATGTGAGCAACACAATATAAAATGAAATCAGAGTCAATTTGAACACATCAATAAAAATCGGTCATCAGATCAAAGCAAGACAAGAAGAGCAGGGTCCTATTTTCCACATAAAAATTCACTTAAATTAAAACAGTGTCAAATGAAACAAATAAGCATGCTAAAATGTAGAGGACAAAATAAGGATCAAAACGACACTAAAATCATGCAATTTGGACCTACGATGCTCAAGTTATGCTAGAAACAGTGCAAGGGCATAATTGTAATAAAAATGCAATAAAAATAAAGGATAAATATTGCATTTAGGTCCCTGGAAGGACCTAAATGCAATTATGAAAAACCACCTGGGCCCATTTGCAATTTTTCCATTTGCGCGTAGGGGCCTATTTGTAATTTCCGAAACTATGGAGGACCTCCCTGTAAAATACCCAGGCATGCACGTGAGGCACGTGCCTGGGGACCAAAATGCAAATATAAATTCTTCCGGGGTCCTTCTTGCAAATTACCCAAGCCTCATGTGCGATGCACGTGAGGGCCCAGGCTCGGGAGCAGGCCTCAGCTTCGGGCCACGTGCCAGCATGTCGAGGATCGGGTTGAGGTTTGGATGATCCGAGCCTGTAGGTTGGGCTGGAGGCTCGGGCCACCACGTGGCATCATCGTGACCGTCCGATCCTGATGATCGGACGGTACCTGTACCTCCTTCGTCCTCCTTGGCCCGCCGGAGAAGGCGGGTCTCCAGCGATGCCCGAATCCCTCCACCGCGCTCCAGATGGTGTTCTGACGGTCGGGGAAGCGCACTGGAGGTCGGGCGGAAGTCCTGGAGCCATTGCGAAGCTCCGTGGAGGTCTGGAGCTCCCCGTCGGAGCATGGTTGTCGGAGGAGAAGCTCGAGACCGGCGGGGAGGTACGATCTTCGGCCATTGAAGAGAATGGACCTGCAAACGTCAGCATAGCCGAAGCATGGGGTGTGCGAGTGTTTGTGAGGTGAATGGACGGCCGTGGAGGTGACGGGAATGGTGGCCTGAGGCTTCTTTACCGTCAGAGCGGAAGAAGAAGGGGATCGGAGCAGGGAAGGTCCTGGAGAAGGGAGAGGGGGTCCACGTGATTGCTGGTGGCGTGGCGAAGCTGGTGAGTCGATCAGACGAGGGTGGCAGTGGCTGAGGGCAGCGTAATAATTCGGAGAATATTAAAGAAAAGCAAGGATAAAAATCTCCTCGCTGGAGCGAGGAGTTGGCGAGGGAATTCATCTGGGATTGAGCTCCAATGGAGCTCGGGGGTCGTCGCCCAGCACGTCCGGTCTTGACGTGGAGCTCGGCGGACGCCTGCGACGCCCGATACGCGGCGGAGCAGCAACGGGTCAACACCGGGCCCAAGCCATCTTTGCCTCGACGTCCCGCCCTCTCCGCTGTCACCGGAGGGGCGGGGGAGACTAGGCTAGGGCCCAAAATGGTGGACAAGGGTGACAGTGGGCGGAGGTCGGGTTTTATAGGTGGTACTCCGGCCGTTACGAGTGGTGCTGATGGGAGTTTCGAACGGCTGGGAGCGTGATTGAGGAGTGAAGACGGGGATAGTGAAGGTGGCGCGAGGAAGACGGAAGGTAGGGCTACGTGGAGGAGCGTTTCGAAGTGGAAGGGGAGGCTTGAGGTGTCTTCCAAAATTGGAAGGGGGTGGTGGGCTCGCGCGGTGAAACGGCCGGGGGTAGGGGTTTCGCGAGGTGGAAGACGACTTCCTGGCCGTTAAATCTAGCGATCCAACGGCTAGGATGCGAGCGTTGGTGGAAGGCTACGATCAGATCCAAGGATCTGATCGAACGGTGGAGGAATGGGCGCTAACGGGCGGTTATGATGGAGGTATAAGAAGGATCCAACGGCCTGAGGGAGAGGGAGGACGTGGAGAAGGGAGATGCGTAGGATAGGCGCTTGATCGGATGGCTGCGGTGAGGGGATGACGTGGCGCGAGGAGGAGCTTGGGATGATGAGAGTGATCGGGCGACTGTGATTTAGGCGGGTGTGTGTGGTGACGATCTGATCTGAGATCAGATCAGACGGCTAGCGTTGAAGCGGCTATGGAGGGCTGCGATGGAGGCGGGGCGAATGGATCCAACGGCTGAGAAGGATGCCGGGTGGCGAGAGGGGAGGCGGGCCACGTGGGCGCTCCAGAGAGCGCCACGTGGCCCAATCAGAATATTAAGAGAATAATTACAAAGAAAAATAGAAAAGAAATAGGTAGAGGCCGAACTAAAAAAAAGTCAAAGCATGAAAGTTGCTCGTCTCGACGAGATCTACAACTTTCATGTTGGTCAAAAAGCCAAAAGAGGTCATTTGTACAAAAGCTATTTTTGGGGGTATTTTTAGGGGGATAAAAACACCAATTTTTATGGCTTGAGATTTTTTTGTATTTTTTAGTGGTTTTAATGGTCAGTGATTTATAGACAATTATTCTACCTAAATTTTAGGGGTTTTTGGAGGATAAAATAATTACAAGAAAAATAGAGGAAATTAAATACAATAAATTAATGGTAAAATATGTACAATATGATACATGATAAAAATAGAGTTTTAAAGGTGATTTTTATTGGATTGATTAAGCAGGGGATTTAATTTGCGGCTTTTAGCATGATGAATACGAGATTCATCATACCCCTATACGTAAACCACGCTCGTCCTCGAGCATCCAAAGAATGAAGGAGTCGGATTAATTCCTGACAGTGCGCGTGAAATTTTCAAGGCTTGATCTTTCGAAGACCCTAGACCTAAGTGATCCTAAAATTCTAGGTATATCCAAGCCTTAGTCAGAAGGAATCCAACTTCTCTGATTATCAGACTCTCTTTTTGTACATATAATATGAGGATATGACATTTAGTGTACTGCATTTTATGAGAGCTGCGTCGATGCATCACTCAAAGTTCCAGTCCCAAAGACTCTCCTCTAGATCTAATCCTCAATACTAGGGAATAAATCTATTCTTGCTTCAGTCAACCGTCTCATTAGTTTGTCAAACTTGAAATGTAGATGGACGGCCAGATGATGGAGGTAATGGGATTGTGTCTATTTTTCTCACCCTCACATTGGAACAAGGGGCCTCTCGTGTGCCTTTTTACTCAACACATGTAAATTTTAAATTTTGTTGATCAATGTGTCCGTCAAAAGAGTTGGAGTCGTCTGCACTTATTTTTCTGGGAGTACACCGGGGTGTGTCTTTGTTAACCCCTCAGGATCCGGGTACCCGTTTACGACGCATTTCGCAATAATTCATTCACATTTGATCGCAGAAGTCGCAGGTGCATTGGTGAGCCCAAACGGCATCACCACAAACTCGTAATGGCCATAGCGAGTCCTGAAAGCTGTCTTCGGAATATCTGACTCACAAATCCTCAGTTGATGGTCGCTTGAGCGAAGATCGATCTTCGAGAAAACCGAAGATCCCTGGAGCTGGTCAAACAAATCATCGATGCGTGGCAAAGGATAACGGTTCTTCACCGTTCTCTTGTTCAGCTGCCGATAATCGATGCACAGTCTCATGGATCCATCCTTCTTCTTGACAAATAGAACCGGAGCACCCCACGGTGAAGTGCTCGGTCTCACGAATCCAAAGTCAAGTAACTCCTGCAACTGCACCTTCAGCTCCCTCAACTCGGTTGGTGCCATGCGATATGGTGCCATAGAGATCGGTTGTGTATCTGGCAACAATGTGATCTCGAACTCGATCTCTCTCTCAGGAGGTAATCCTAGTAGCTCATCAGGAAACACGTCAGGGTATTCTGAGACTACTCGGATGTCCTGTGTCATCGGCTCCTGATCAGATACCTCCCGAACAAATGCAAGATATGAATCACAGCCCTGATCGACAAGTCGTTGGGCTCGCAACACTGAAATGTACTCCATGGTGGAGTCATGTACAGTACCCTCAAAAGTAAACTCGGGTAGATCTGGAATCCTAAAGACAACCGTCTTCCTAAAGCAATCAACAAGTGCATGATGAGCGGATAACCAATCCGTGCCCAAAATCAAGTCGAACTCATAAAGCTGCAGAAGTAGACAATCTGCGATCATCTCGTGACCGCCAATCAGTACGGGCAAGTGCCTGACTATCAGTGAAATAATGAACAACTGGCCACCTTGCCCTCGGATGTGATATGGGGAAGAGAGAGTCTCTGCGACTCTACCTAAAGAAGCAAGTAGCCTCGAAGCAAGAAAAGAATGCGTCGCACCAGAATCAAATAGAACATGGAAAGGTCGGCCCAAGACTGAGACCATACCTTTCACTACAGTAGCCGCTGCACGTGCCTGCTCCTCAGTAACTGCATGTATCTGCCCCTGCCTGGCTGGTGCGGCACTGGAACCTGCCACACTCTGCGTCTGTCTCTGCTGCGGTCGCCTGAAGTTGGAGTTCCTGCCACGGAAACTCCCTGAACGCTGTGCCTGAGCCTGCGACTGTGAAGGCTGTGGCTGAGGCTCACCAGAGGCCTATGGGCACTGTGATCGATAATGCCCCACTTGTGACATCGATAGCATCGGATTGGCCTGGTAGGTGGAGTGGCGGTGTCTGTGCTCCGGGCTGGTCCTGCAGGTGGTCTATCTGCTCGCTGCGACCCAGATGGTCGAGCGGACTATGTGCCACGTCCGGCGAGTGCTCCTCCTGGAGTAGTCGATGGAGAAGAGCAACCACTTCCTGTGAAGGACGAACCTGTAGGTCGGAACTGTCTGTCTGACCTCTGCTGCTGAAACGGTCGACGTATCGGTCCAAAAGATCGCCGCGGTATAGGCACTGCTCCAGACGAGCTCCCGAAACGTCTCCCCCTGATGTCCTCGAACTTCTCCGCAGCATCGGTAGCCTCGGAGATAGAAGTGATGTGTAGTCCTGCCAGCTTGTCCTGCACCTCCTCTCGCATGCCGCCAATGAACTTTTCCAGATTCTCCTCTGGAAATGCGCCTGCTGCTCGTGTATGTCGTGACAGCTCTGTGTATCGGATAAAATAATCTCTAGCTGTCATGTGTCCCTGACGAAGCTCTGCAAATAGTCGGCGCTGAGACTCCTTCCACTTCGCAGAAAAAAGTGGGCTCTGAACTTCGTCTCGAAATCATCCCATGTAGGCTCTCGGCCTAACTCAGATACCACGGCATCCCACCATCTCTCAGCAAAGTCTGTAAGTGAGTACTCCATGAAAGATAGCCACGTGTCTCGTGGCGCGCGAATCATCCTGAGCACCTTCATCACCCGCTTCAGCCACTGCTCAGCAACATCTGGTGAACCTTTACCCTCAAACAAGGGTATCTTGGCGCGCTGGTAGGATGTGAAAATGGACTGGTGCTTGTGAATAGCTGAGTACTCGTGCGCACCCTCGTCTGCTAAGTCCACAGGGTCCTGCTCCCTGTTAAAGTCTCCATCATCTGCTCCATGCTCAGGTACCTCCTCAAGTGGATCATCAGCATGAGGCTGCTCTACTTCAACGGACTGGTGCTGATCCTGCCGTATCCCATCCTGTGATGGATGGTACGTGAAATCTGATAGGTCCTCAAACCTCATCTCTATATCTGTCTGCCTGTCGGCAATCTCAGTCTGCTGAGCCAAAATCTGCTCTGCTGACCTCGTATGGCAGCCTGCTGCTGCTGGAGGTCGGTGAGGGCAGTCAGTATGCGTGCCAACTGGTCAGCCGTCTCCTGACCGGGTCGAGATGCCATGGCTCTGCATGAGAACCATAATTAGTCATAAACATGCCATAGACAGATACTTATCATAAATGCTTTTCTCTTCTTGGGATATAATATGAAAATTAATGAAATTGGTGACATCTGTGGTTATTGAATATGAATGTCGTATTTCCCTTCTCGGACTCACGACAAGTCGGAAGACTGTCGCTATCCGAGAACTTAATGCGATCGGAATTGTAATACCGCGAATGTGCGTATCGGGGTACCACTGCTCTGATACCAAATTATTAGACCCCCGAGGATCCGGGTACCCGTTTACGCTTCTTTCGCGGCATTTCATTCTTATAAGATCGCATAAGTTACAGAAAAACAGGAGAATTTTTTTCCCTAAAATTAACATATTCAAGTCCTATGTATTGATGGGATTCGACTTCTAAGGTATCAATACTATTAGTAACAACAATATCTATATTATATTTATGATTTTACTCTAAAGTATCCCATCGCTTATGTATACTCTGAGGCTTCCCTTCATATTTTAGATCTTCACTTTCAGGAGATTAGAGCAATGTCATTTAACAGAATCCTAAATTTACAAATATATATATTACCATATATTTTTTGCCTGTTTGCTGTCATTATAAAAAATCAGGGATTTAGAAATAAAATGGTGGTCATAAGGTTGTGTGCTAACTTAATTTCCAGTGCCCTGAGTTAATAATATATACAATAATTTTTTTTATAGTCCCCTATCACCAGATTTTTGGAACTCACTAAGCTTTCCAAATGCCAAATAGCTTATTTAGATTAGGAGATTTCCAGTATCACAAGTAAACAAACTTTTATAATCATAATCCTCCTCAACTTTCTCACTATAATTTCCAATCTCTGAATCATACATTACTTGATTGAAACCCAAAGAATAAATCAACAAAATCTGGAGAGTGAAATTGATGTCATACCCCCACTCCCGATGTCTAAAAATAATCATATACTCACATTCTTATAGGGACAATTGTGTAAAAGACATGTAAGGCAGCAATAAAAGGATAAGGATTGTACCCTTTTTGTAGAATTTAACATGCAACAGAGGAACATATCAGCAAGGGCTGCATGCGAAGAGAGCCGGAAGCTTCAAAGATGCAGCAGCTCTGCTGCGTCTTGTGACTGGCAATTTCAGGAGAAGGCTCCAGAAGTTCCTTGCTGTTGTTGAGAAGCTCTTGGGGTGATTTGGAGCAACAGAACCCAACGAGGAAGAGAAGGCTTGAGGCAATATAACAGGTTGCTGGATCTTTTTCTTTCATTGGATTTTGATAAAATGGCAAGAACAAAGAGGGGAGAGCTGATATATATAGAGGGAATAGAGCTTAGTTTATTGCCAAGTGGAGCTATAAAAATTCCAAGTGGAGAATTTTTGGGATTAGGTGGCTACTTATGGGAAAACAAAAGTTCATGTTATTTTTTTTAAGTACAAACAGTAGCCGACTGCTACTGTCTGTTTATATATATATATTAAATTTGCTCTTTATGTGTATACTTAAATTTAACCATAATCGTGCATTGGACCTCGGATTTCGACGCGAAATATCTCGATTTGATCGTATCGGGACAACGATCGATTTGAGTATAATGTTGATATACTTTCGATTGGGTTTTGAATACCCGAAATTTTCGGATACGGATTTTGTTTAAGGTTAAATTTTATGATTTAAAAATATCAAATGACCTCCGATTGACGAACGGTCAATTCCGTTGGTTTTGTATCGTCGAATCGGATCTAATGGCGGTCTCGGTTCGTTTCGCGGTTTCCGAATTTGCGTCACGACTTTTTCACGGCACGCTTTACGAAGCGACCGATTTTTGGTCGATTTCACCCGAACGACTTTTGATTCACGATCAATTAATCGTTTTAAGTTGTTTGGTATTGACCAACAACTTTATTGGGTTCATAGGACCCAAACCGGGTCGAGTTTGGGTTTACGCGGATCCCGGATGTTACAGTCTTTTCTGAGTATCTAAGATACCTTCGACACCCGGACTTGTATCGCTTACGATGCAGGGCCCTTTTTGTGGTGTCACCCCGACTCCTTGGTCCTAATTAGCTCTTGGTCCAAGTGGACACTTTGAAAATGTTTGGGAGCGCTCGCCATTGGTGGAAGCTCATTTGTATTTTGACATTGATATTTAGAGCTTTTTCTTTGACATTTTATTTATTTTTGTTAGCTAGCTCCACTGCTTTTACCAAAGGTTGGCGCACATTGATCAACAAATTCCTTTAAGTTTCATCACACCCTGACACTTTAGGTAGATATCAAAAAGATAGCATATGAATCTTGTTCACATACTGGCTAGGGTTTTGCTGACACTCAGGTCTTCTGAAGCCTTGATTAACTTTATCCCATCCTCGAATATCATTAGATCGGGTCTAAACTCAATTCTCTGGTCCTAGTTCCTCAAGTGATATCTCAACTCAAATCATCAATCATGCAGTTGTGGAAGTGACTGTGCTGATCATATTTTCTTGATGGTAGAGATGAAGAGTGCAATATAGCGCTCAAATCTTTCAAACCAGGGAAGTGTGGATATTTAAGTCTTTAAAAACCCTAATGGCTAAGGCATGTTAACTCAGACTCTCAAGATCACAGAAATCCAGTGTCCTTAAAATCCTCAAGCCTTGGGTGAGTGTGAATGTGTCAGGAATACACCAACTCCTTAGGTTAGTGATTTTTTTGTGTGATTTTTGGCTTTTGCAGATTTTTATGGGTTTTATTTTTTTTAATTCCTCGGAGAGGCAATGACTGGCCCATGCTCAAATAAAAGTATCCACTTTCAGCCAGTATGGGTGTAAGTACGGGCCAAGGCCCGTGTTACTTGAGGACGGGGCCAATTGCGATGTCCTCTAAACCACCCACTCTGCTAAGGGAGACCGAGGTTCCCTCACTGAAAATGTCTACTAAGCCTAGTAGTCCGAGTCAAATTCCAAGAAAGATTTTTAATTTTTGATTTTTTTAAAAACAGGAATATTTACAGAATTTAATCCCTCAATTTTAATAACAATTTTTACAGGTTTTTACTCAGTTCACTAGTTTACCACAACCCAACCCGAAAATAAGATTTAAAAACTTTTAAAAACACGAGCTAAGGCTAAAGTAAATATGCAGTAATATACGGTATATCCCCTATACTTAAATTTTGCTATGTCCTCATAGTACAAGTGCCATGAAGCCAAGGCTCTGTTCAAATATAGGGTGATATAGCGGAACTGAGGAGGAGGGTCCCCCTATACTTAGGCCAAAATTGACCTAAGTACAAGAAGACTGAACAAGGGAGGGATGAGCAGGCAAGCCCCCCCTATACTTAGGCTACAAATAGCCTAAGTAAGGTCTGCGTTAGGGGGGGGGTTCTATGATACAAGGGTGAGGGGGAGGGGGTTCGTGAAAAATAGATACACACAGAGAGAGAGAGATAGAGAGAGAGAGAATGAAATATACATGGGGAGGGTGGGGGGTGAGTATGTGCAAGTGTAGGTGTGTGTGTGGGGGGGGATTTTTTTGGTATAATATGCAAGACTGAAAATAAATATGCAGATGCAAGTTATCTATATATATATTTACAATATGCAATGCAATTTTGACTGCTAAAATCCTCCAATTCCTCCACAGGTTCTTTTGCGGCCTCTTTAGCAAAAATTTCCGACTTCACGCCTCCATGAGGATCAAGCGTCCTCGATCACCATGGGCCCTGCCACAAAAGATAAACGTTAGAATACTTTGAAATTTTAAATCAGCAAATATGATGCAAAGAAATGATGCATGAAACGAGGACCTAAAATTTTTTGAAATTATTCAATAAAAAAAATCAAAATTCAAAAATTAAGCAAAGCTGTATCCCCGACAACGACGCCATTTGATGAACGCAAAATTCGCCTCTTTAATAATCGGTAATTGGTCGTAGTATAGGAGACGAATTTGGTTCAGTAAAAACCACGATCTTTGAATGTCGTGGAATATTTTACTTGGCAAGTTTACCAAGGTCGAATACAGGGACACAACTGCCTAATGTGTTTATCAAATTTTGATTCATGAAGGCACAATGTCAATTAATTTCCATTTCAGGTCCACAGGATGCAATATGATATTTACAAGGCAATGCCATGATGCATGCTATTTTTTATCGGTTTTTAGGCAAGTTAAAGATGATGCATGAGCAAATATGCAAGAGAACAAGTGTGCTGAATAAAATGCTACAATTATACCCTAAAATGTGAGCAACACAATATAAAATGAAATCAGAGTCAATTTGAACACATCAATAAAAATCGGTCATCAGATCAAAGCAAGACAAGAAGAGCAGGGTCCCATTTTCCACATAAAAATTCACTTAAATTAAAACATTGTCAAATGAAACAAATAAGCATGCTAAAATGTAGAGGACAAAATAAGGATCAAAACGACACTAAAATCATGCAATTTGGACCTACGATGCTCAAGTTATGCTAGAAATAGTGCATGGGCATAATTGTAATAAAAATGCAATAAAAATAAAGGATAAATATTGCATTTAGGTCCCTGGAAGGACCTAAATGCAATTATGAAAAACCGCCTGGGCTCATTTGCAATTTTTCCATTTGCGCGCAGGGGCCTATTTGTAATTTCCGAAACTATGGAGGGCCTCCCTGTAAAATACCCATGCATGCACGTGAGGCACGTGCTGGGGACCAAAATGCAAATATAAATTCTTCCGGGGTCCTTCTTGTAAATTACCCAAGCCTCACGTGCGATACACGTGAGGGCCCAGGCTCGGGAGCAGGCCTCAGCTTTGGGCCACGTGTCAGCATGTCGAGGATCGGGTTGAGGTTTGGATGACCCGAGCCTGTAGGTTGGGTTGGAGGCTCGGGCTACCACGTGGCATCATCGTGACCGTCCGATCCTGATGATCGGACGGTACCTGTACCTCCTTCGTCCTCCTTGGCCCGCCGGAGAAGGCGGGTCTCCAGCGATGCCCGAATCCCTCCACCGCGCTCCAGATGGTGTTCTGACGGTCGGGGAAGCACACTGGAGGTCAGGCGGAAGTCCTGGAGCCATTGCGAAGCTCCGTGGAGGTCTGGAGCTCCCCGTCGGAGCATGGTTGTCGGAGGAGAAGCTCGAGACCGGCGGGGAGGTACGATCTTCGGCCATTGAAGAGAATGGACCTGCAAACGTCAGTATAGCCGAAGCATGGGGTGTGCGAGTGTTTGTGAGGTGAATGGACGGCCGTGGAGGCGACGGGAATGGTGGCCTGAGGCTTCTTTGCCGCCGGAGCGGAAGAAGAAGGGGATCGGAGCGGGGAAGGTCCTGGAGAAGGGAGAGGGGGTCCACGTGATTGCTGGTGGCGTGGCGAAGCTGGTGAGTCGATCAGACGAGGGTGGCAGTGGCTGAGGGTGGCGTAATAATTCGGAGAAAATTAAAGAAAAGCAAGGATAAAAATCTCCTCGCCGGAGCGAGGAGTTGGCGAGGGAATTGACCTGGGATTGAGCTCCAATGGAGCTCGGGGGTCGTCGCCCAGCACGTCCGGTCTTGACGTGGAGCTCGGCGGATGCCTGCGACGCCCGATACGCGACGGAGGAGCAGCGGGTCAACACCGGACCCAAGCCATCTTTGCCTCGACGTCCCGCCCTCTCCGCTGTCACCGGAGGGGCGGGGGAGACTAGGCTAGGGCCCAAAATGGTGGACAAGGGTGACAGTGGGCAGAGGTCGGGTTTTATAGGTGGTACTCCGGCCGTTAAGAGTGGTGCTGATGGGAGTTTCGAACGGCTGGGAGCGTGATTGAGGAGTGAAGACGGGGATGGTGAAGGTGGCGCGAGGAAGACGGAAGGTAGGGCTACGTGGAGGAGCGTTTCGAAGTGGAAGGGGAGGCTTGAGGTGTCTTCCAAAATTGGAAGGGGGTGGTGGGCTCGCGCGGTGAAACGACCGGGGGGAGGGGTTTCGCGAGGTGGAAGACGACTTCCTGGCCGTTGGATCTAGCGATCCAACGGCTAGGATGCGAGCGTTGGTGGAAGACTACGATCAGATCCAAGGGTGGAGGAATGGGCGCTAACGGGCGGTTATGATGGAGGTATAAGAAGGATCCAACGGCCTGAGGGAGAGGGAGGACGTGGAGAAGGGAGAGGCGTAGGATAGGCGCTTGATCGGATGGCTGCTGTGAGGGGATGACGTGGCGCGAGGAGGAGCTTGGGATGATAAGAGTGATCGGGCGGCTGTGATTTAGGCGGGTGTGTGTGGTGACGATCTGATCTGAGATCAGATCAGACGGCTAGCGTTGAAGCGGCTATGGAGGGCTGCGATGGAGGCGGGGCGAATGGATCCAACAACTGAGAAGGATGCCGGGTGGCGAGAGGGGAGGCGGGCCACGTGGGCGCTCCAGAGAGCGCCACGTGGCCCAATCAGAATATTCAGAGAATAATTATAAAGAAAAAATAGAAAAGAAATAGGTAGAGGCCGGATTAAAAAAAGTCAAAACATGAAAGTTGTTCGTCTCGATGAGATCTACAACTTTCATGTTGGTCAAAAAGCCAAAAGAGGTCATTTGTACAAAAGCTATTTTTGGGGGTATTTTTAGGGGGATAAAAACACCAATTTTTATGCCTTGAGGTTTTTTTGTATTTTTTAGTGGTTTTAATGGTCAGTGATTTATAGACAATTATTCTACCTAAATTTTAGGGGTTTTTGGAGGATATAATAATTACAAGAAAAATAGAGAAAATTAAATACAATAAATTAATGTTAAAATATGTACAATATGATACAGGATAAAAATAGGGTTTTAAAGGTGATTTTTATTGGATTGATTAAGCAAGGGATTTAATCTGCGGCTTTTAGCATGATGAATACGAGATTCATCAGGGAGTAATAATGATGGGAAGATCATGCTGGGAAGAAAACCTTGTATTTGGACTAGATCCTTTGCTTGGTGGTCTGGCTCGTTGATTGTAGCTTGAATCAGGGTTTCAGAAACACTAGAATTTACTTGATGATATGCAGAATTTGATGATGATCTTCATAAATAAATAAGAATATAGAACACCGTTCAAGATTTCTGCAATAGAATTTAGGTTCTAGGAACTCTATAATTTTCTCGAACTTGAACATATCATCGATGATAAACACAAAATGAATCTTCAAAAACAAAATCCAAGAATTGAACCCACTCCGTACCTTGTAGAAAACAATAATTGTTGGGAGAAAAAATAATAACTTGCTTATTCATGAGGCCCTAGGGTTCTCTTATGTTGAGGAGAGATCCGTTTGGAAAATTACATAAAGAGGACATAAAGAGTAGAGAATACATAAAAGAAACAAAAGATAAATAATATATCAGCACTCCCCCTCAAGTTGGAGTGTATATATCTATCATGCTCAGCTTGGAACAACATCTCTGGAAAGGCCCTCTGATTAGAGCTTTGGTGAACATGTCTATTGTCTAATCTCTTGAACTAACATGAGTGGTGGAGATGAAGTCCTTTTCGATCATGTCTCGAGTGTAGTAACAATTTACCTCTATATGCTTGGTCTTCTCATAGAAGGCTAGGTTGTTGGCAATGAGGAGAGCAGCATGGTTGTTGCATTGGAGGTACAAGGAAGTGGCACCTCAACTGTTAGGTCAGTAATAATAGATCTGACCCACATCATCTATGTACTAGCCTGTGCCATGGCCCTGTATTCTGATTCTGCATCGGATCTAGCAACCACTGTCTGCTTCTTGCTCTTCCATGATATTAAGGAACTCCCTCCGAACACTACAAAGCCAGAGGTAAACTTCGTGTCCGTGGGTCACCCTACATAATCTGCATATGCACAAGCTGTAAAGACAAGGGATATAACTCTGCTATATAGAAGACCAGTGCCAAGTGAGACCTTCATATACATCAGAATTATATAGACTACATCCATATGTTCCTGTTTAGACTGCTCCATGAACTGACTCACTTTGCTTACTACAACGAATATATTTGACCCGATGATGGTCACATATAGGAGATTCCCAACGAGCTCCATGTACCTCCTCTTGTCTACCTCTTCACGATCATTATCATACAGCTTCATTCTTGGGTACATGGAAGTAGTGGCAGGCCTGCAATCTGCCATGTCTCAGAGAGATATGTAATGTACTTCTTCTGGGTAATCACGAGACCTCGCTGGTTCCTGACAAACTCCAGTTCAAGGAAGTACGTAGACTGCCAAGGTCCTTGGTCACAAATTGCTGACCTAGGAAATCCTTGGTAGCCTGGATGCCCTGCTCATCATTCCCTGTAACAATGATATCATCAACAAACAAGTATGGCAACAATACCTATATGAGTCCTCTGAACAAACAATGAATGATTGCCAGTCGATCTCATAGGCCCCTGTTGCTCTATCAAGTCCGAGAGCTTCTGGAACCATGCTCTTGGACTCTGCCTATGTAAATCCTGCAAATCTTCTGACACTCCCCCTCAGCAACGAACCCAGTTGGCTGCTGCATGTAGATCTCCTCCTATAGGTCACTATAGAGAAATGCATTCTTCACATCTAGCTGATATAGGGGCCAATCCCATGTCATTGCAACAAAAAGAACAATACATAGTGTAGAATGCCTAGCCACTGAAGAGGAAGTATACTGATAGTTAACCCCATATGTTTGGGTGAATACATGTGCCGTACGTCTCACTTTGTAGCAATCTATGCGTTATCTTCTACTCAGTGCTTCACCGTGAACACCCACTTGCATCGAACAACGTATGCTCTTGTAGGAGCTGTAACAATGCTCCAAGTGCCACATGACTATAGCACGACCATCTCCTCCTCCATGGCAAGACACCCCTGACTGTCCTGTATGGACTCCTAATATGCCCGTGGTATCTCTACTGTAGATAGTGCCACAACGAATCTCCTGAAGTCCTCTGAGAGTCTGCTCAAGAAGACATGGGTTGCAAGAGGATATGTAGCATAAGTATGTCTCTGCTTTTACGGAGAAATAGACACATCTAGATCATCTACCTTCTCCTGAACCTGTAAACTACCTTCCTAAGAGGGCACCTGCTCATCTTGTAAAGAATCCTGCTGTATGGACAACTTATTAGTGTCATCAATAAAAACAATGTGGTCACTACAAATATGGGGCATACTGGATGGTGGGGAAGCATGGTAGGCAATAACGCGATATATTGATGATATATCGTCGGTATATCGGTATTGCTGAGAAGCCCACACAATACCTACCCATATATCCTTTTACCGGATATCTACGATATGCGGCTGATATATCGGTGATATATCACATGTCGGCGATATATCGTCGAGATGAAGAATCTGCCAGCTAGGATTTCCACTGACATCTGCCCCAAATCGCCTCAGATCGGTTATCTCGCGTGTATCTTCCTCCAAGCTCATCTCCAAAGCTCTTCCTTCCGTGATGTAACCTTTAGATCTACTCCATTTTTTGTTGAAATTGTGAAATTTGTTAGGGTTTTGCTCCTATTTGTTAGGTAGTGAATATTCTTTTTTGTATGATTTGAAGTATTTAATGAAATATTTAGGGAACTAATTTGAGGTTTTTGAGTTATGTTGTGAAATTAAGTTAAGTTATGCAAGAATAAAGTTGAATCTCATGTTCTAGACTTAGAAAACAACATTATATAATTATTTATGTTAACTAAAAATTAGTAATTAATTGATTCCATGAAAAAAAATAGATCTATAATTTAGTGAGATATTTGGGGAACTAATTTCAGATTTTTTTTTTGAGTTATGTTGTGAAAATAAGTTGAGTTATGGAAGAATAAAGTCGGATCTCATGTTTTAGACATAAAAAATGACATTCTATGGTGATTTATAATAAGAAAATGTACTAAGCCTTCTCCCACTATAAGTAGGGTTGGTTACATGGATTCTTGCTCAAATCCATGTTGAAAGATTCGATTATTTTTTACGCTGGCCGTCGACTACCTAACACAATCCCTACAAGAGGGGGATTTGAACCCTACTCTTTTGTGTGGTAGACACGCTGTACTACCACTAGATCATTAAGTGGGTTCTCTATGGTGATTTATGTTAACTAAAAATTAGCAATTAATTAATTCCGTTAATTAAAAATAGATCTATACTTTAGTGAGATATTTGGGGAACTAATTTGGGGTTTTTGAGTTATTTTGTGAAATTAAGTAAGTTATGGAAGAATAAACTCAGATCTCATGTTCTAGACATAGAAAACAACATTCTATGGTGATTTATGTTAATTAAAAATTAGTAACTAATTAAATCTGAAAAATTAAAACTAAAAATATTTAGCAAATAATTGATTGTTCTCCTCATATGTATTGTGTAATTTCTTTGTTGCAGTAACCAGCATCATGGGTTCACACTTCGATTCGGAATTTGATGGTTTTGGTGATCAGTTGGACAGTGGAGAGATTGGTTGGAGGTATGGCATCGCACCGCACCTGATGACAACAAATCAAAACCACAATGCAACTTCTGTGGAAAGAAGTCGGGAGTAGGGAGGATTACGAGACTGAAGCACCATCTTGTTGGTAGCAACAAGAACGTTGTCAAGTGCCCGCATTGTCCCAGAGATGTGAGGGAGTTGGTGAAGGCCAACTTGGAGGGGAAGGACAAAGATGTGGAGAGGTGCAGAAGGGATGAACAATTTAAAGAATTCATGTTCGAGAAAGAGTTCAATGTCTTCTCCGATTCAGATGATGATGACTTTGTCTACCCCGCTGACATTCAGATCGTAGTTGAGAGGAGGGCATATAGGAGGGCGGCAAAAGAGTGTATGAAGAGCGAGTTCGAGAGGAGAGAACTCGGTGGTGTATGTGACGACTTCCATGGTGCCGATGGTAGTGGAGGTGGTTCTGGAGGCGCACCGGTACCACCATCCACCAAAGAACACAAGGTGAAGGGACTGGAACCCTTCTTGACGAGGAGAGGGTCCATGAAGTACATGCCAAGCAAGGATCCGAGGCAGAAGACGATGAAGAGGATGTTCACCAATGCTTACCTCTCATAGAAATAGTTGTGGAGAAAATTGCACAGAAACTCAAACATTATATAGATAATGAAAAGGTATATAAATAATAGATAAACATTCAAATTCTATGTTATCTTCTATGTCCCCTAAAATTGGAATATAAATATCATGCACGTATTCCAAGCTCTTTTGGTCACAGTATTTTTGTTAATACCTAGTGAATGTAAAAGTTAAGATGTGGACCTTTGGGTGCCCATCCCTTTTTCCTCAAAACTATTATGCATGCGTTTTAAAAACATCAATCAAATAGGAACCTTGCCAGAGGCTTGGTGAACAACTGAAATGTAATCTTTGGCCGGCACATGTGGTCTGAAATAATCCTCTGCAGATCAGGTCACAAGTGTTGGGACAATCAATCTCTCCATATGTTCAGCACTGTACTATCATGGAAGACATGGTTATTGGTAATAAAAAATGGCAGACTAGTTATTGTTGGGAAACGTGAATGAGATGATTCTATTCCATAGCCCTAGGCTCTCTTATATAGGAGAGTAGCCTATGGGTAAATTACATAAAGAGAATAACAAGAAAATAAAATAACAAAGAGATACAGTTACTCAATATGCGTCAACACTCCCCCTCAAGATGGAGCATAGATGTCAATCATGCTCAGCTTGGAAGCACACTTCTGAAATGGACCTCGTAACAATGCCTTGGTGAATATATCTGCGGTCTGGTTCTCTGAAGTAACATGAGATGTGGCAATGAATCCTTTCTGAATCATATCACGTATGAAGTGACAATCCACCTCAATATGCTTGGTCCGTTCATGGAATGCTGGATTGTTTGCAATGAACAAAGCAGCCCGATTATCACACTCCAAGTTCATAGGAAATGGTACATCTAAGCATAAATCTGTCAGCACCGCTTTCACCCACATCATCTCTGTAGTAGCCTGGGCCATAGCCCTATATTCGGATTCAGCACTGGATCTAGCTACCACAGTTTGTTTCTTGCTCCTCCATGAGACTAGGGCATCTCCAACATAGACAGCATACCCTGAGGTGGACTTCCTATCCTTAGGACATCCTGCATAGTCTGCATCTGCGCATGCTGAGATAGAAATCCCCTTTCCTTTCTTGAATAGCAGACCTTTACCTGGAGCAGATTTGAGATATCTAAGTATCATGTGTATTGCATCCATATGCACCTGGCGTGGCTGCTCCATGAACTGGCTCACACGGCTCACTGCAAATAATATATCTGGCCTAGTGATCGTGACATATAACAGTTTGCCTACCAGTTCTCTATATCTTCTCCTGTCCACCTCCTCTGTGTCATCATCATACAGCTTCATGCTAGGGTCCATTGGTGTCGTAGCAGGTCGACACCCTAGCATACCTGTCTCACTCAGTAGATCTGTAACATACTTTCTCTGTGACATGACTAATCCATACGAATTTCTGGCAAATTCCAGCCCCAGAAAATATCTAAGGTCTCCCAGGTCCTTGGTGACAAACTCGGTCCCCAGCCTTTCCTTTGCCTGCTTAATGCCCTGGTCATCATCACCTGTAATCAAGATATCGTCAACATAAACCATGATTACAATAATACCTCTCGCCGTCTTCTGTACAAACAAGGAATGATCAGCATTGGAGCGTTTATATCCTTGTTTCTCAAAGAGATCTGACAGCTTCTGGAACCATGCTCTGGGGCTCTGCTTAAGGCCATAGATGGCCTTATGTAATCTGCAAACCTTGGAACACTCCCCCTCAACAGCAAAACCTGGTGGCTGTTGCATGTAGACTTCCTCCTGCAGGTCTCCATACAGAAATGCATTCTTCACATCTAGTTGATAGAGTGGCCAGTCTCTAGTAACTGCAACTGATAACAGGATCCGCAGAGTGGAATGACGCGCCACAGGGGAGAACGTGTCAAGATAGTCTACCCCATATGTCTGTGTGAATCCCCTTGCAACTAGGCGTGCCTTGTACCTGTTAATGGAGCCATCTGCATTGTGTTTCACTGTAAACACCCATTTGCAACTCACCGGGTTGACATCTGGAGGTATAGTAACCAAGCTCCATGTTCCTCTAGACTGAAGTGCCGCCATCTCTTCCTCCATTGCTAGCCGCCATCTAGAATCCTGCAAAGCCTCATGGTGGTTCCGTGGAATGTCTGTAGCTGAAAGTGCCAATGCAAACGTCCTGAAGTGTCCAGATAGCCTCTCAAAAGACACAGTTGCTGATACTGGATATTTGGCACAGCTTCTCTTCGGCTTGCGTAGAGCGATTGGAACATCCAGATCCTCTGTGGTATCACCATGCTCCTGTAATGCATCCTGCTGAGAAATGTCGTCAGATCCATCAACATTAATATTTTCATTACATACCATAGGCGAGCTAGTTGACTGGTCAGGACCATGAGCTGGATGCGGCCTGCAGGTGTAATGGAATGGTAACGGGGATACTGTTGATGGCGGTGGTGGTGGCGGTGGTGGTGGTGACGGTGGTGATGTCGGTGGTGCCATGAATACGGTATCAGGAGATATAGGTGGTGGCTGCATGTTCCCGGATTCTGAAAAATACATAATGGAATCAAAGAATGTAACATCTGCACTGATCATATACCGCCGACGCACAGGGTCAAAACACTTGTACCCCTTTTGAGTTCTGGAGTACCCCACAAAGACGCACTTGACAACCCTAGGAGAGAGCTTGTCAGAACCAGGCGACAACTGATGGACAAATGCGACTGACCCAAACACACGAGGGGTAAGAGTGAACAGATCCTTGTCAGGACAAATAAGTGAAAAAGGAACCTGTTCATTCAAGACAGACGAGGACATACGATTTATAAGATAACATGCAGTGAGGACTGCATCACCCCAGTAGGAATACGGAACATGACTCTGAATGAGAAGTGACCTTGTGACATCAAGAAGGTGACGGTGTTTTCTTTCTGCAACCCCATTTTGTTGAGACGTATGAGCGCAGGATGTTTGGTGAACAATTCCTTTAGAGGAGTAGTAGTTGGCTAGATTGTTGGTGCACAACTCTAAGGCATTGTCACTTCTCATAATTTTGACAGTTGTGGAAAAAACATTCTGAATCTCATTTAGAAAGTGAATAATAATATTTCCAGCTTCAGACTTATTTTTCATTAGAAATACCCATGATGCTCTAGAGAAGTCATCCACAAATACAATATAAAACCTGTGCCCCTGATGATCGGGAACACGACTCGGACCCCAGACGTCGACATGAAACAACTCAAACTTGGAGTTACTACTCCGACCTTGACTACTGGGAAAAGATGACCTGTGATGTTTTCCCAACTGACACACCTCACACTGGATAGATGTGTGAGAAAGACTATAAGGTAGGACTAGACGCAACTTCTGAAGCGGTAAATGACCAAAACGCAGATGCCACAGGAGAGGAGATACTTGTTCTGCGGGAGAAGCTGTGATTCCGGCAAACGGGGTCTGGTTCAGACGATAAAGGCCTCCTTGCTCATAGCCATGACCAATCACGTTGCCCGTACGAATGTCCTGAAAAATCAATGAAGATGAATCAAAAATAGCTCGACAATGAAGATCCTTCGTAATCTGACTAATTGACAACAGATTCATAGAAAAATGCGGTGCATGCAAAACATTCTTGAGCTGCATAGAAGACGTCAATCTAATCTCCCCCTGACCCGTGATAGGAGAATGCGTGCCATTGGCAATAACTACTGTCCGTCCTGGAGGAATCTGAGTGTATCCTGTAAGTAGGCTCTGGTCGCCACATAGATGATGTGTAGTGCCGGAGTCCATGATCCATGGCAGTGTATCAGATCTACTACTGTGGAGTGCAAGTGGACTACCTGAAGTACTAGTAGAGGCCGAGGCAGAAGCAGCAGCATCAGTATGGTTCTCTGTAGTCGGTGCTGGACCAGATGGTGGAATAATGCCCCTGAGAAGGGCAACTAGATCATCAAATCGTTGATCCAGTGTAGCAGCAGACGGGGGCTCTATCTGCTCAGCGGCTCGTGCGGATGCAGGAAATCCATGCTTTGAGTAGCATGTATCTTCAGTATGTCCGACTCGGTGACAATATGAGCATGTTGGCCTAGTGCGGCCACCCCTTCCACGGGGAGTACGTCCACGGCCCTGGTAATGAGAACCACGGCCTCTGTTGGCCGCCATGGCTGAGGGATTCTGACTCGCAGCTGCTGAAGGTACTGTGATCCTACTCAATCTGTGAAAAGCCTCCTCCATGGGAGGAATAGTCGAGTCCGCCAAAATCTGTGAACGTGCTGCCTCATATTCTGGATCAAGTGCAGCGAGAAACACACCCACCATCGTCGCATTCCTGTATGTCTTCTGCTGTTCTGGCGTGGCGGTAAGAGGCATGAAGCTGTAGAGCTTCTCAAACATCCCTCTCAATGATGTATAGAGGGAATGTAAAGGACGGCCGTTCTGCTTTATTGTGAAAATGTCATGTTGTAGTTGCAGGATCTTCGTCTCATTTTTCGCCTGAGAATACGTTGCTGCCAGGATATCCCACATGTCTTTAGCCGTGGGTTGATGTAAGATGTCATTGGCGATTTCAATAGCCAATGTACCGGATAGCCACACCTTGGCATATGCATCATCGGCCTCCCATGAGGCATAAACTCCAGTCTTCTCTGCAGGCTCGGGCTCGGTAAGAATGTGCTTCTTACCTGTAGACTTCATCATACTCATGAACTGCATTGCCCACAGTTCATAGTTCGTACCATCCATCTTGACAATGGGCGCTGGACCACGAAATGCGCCCATAGATGGGATATCTGCCTTGCTTTCTGACATGATGGAGACGGAAGACTGGAGCGACTGAGAGGATATAGTCTATGTCTACAATGACATAGATGGGATTAGTTGCGTGTGTAGACTTCAAGCAACTAACCCCATGTAGATCAGGAGCTGTGCCCTCGGGTTTTGGGACTTAGGGCACGTACGCACGTGCGAGAAGCACGCACGCACCTGGAGGATCACACGCGCACTGGAGTGCTCAACTGGAGAATCTCGCGAGCACTAGCGCACGCAACTGTGCACGTGACAGTGCGCACAATCGCGCAGGAGGCTATGCACGCGATCAGGCTATGCGCGCGAACAGGAGCGCGCGACTATGCGCGCAGTCGATGCACGGGACTGTGCGTAGGTGTGCGGTGACGCACGCACAGGCGCACGATGCTGTGCGGAGGCGTGCAGCGATGCACGCAGAGGCTGGGCGATGCGCACAGGCGCGAGAGGCGCTCGAGAGGCGATGCGCACAGGCGCCCAGGCGAGAGGCGATGCGCACAGTCGATCGCCGATCGGCTAGGCGGCGCCGATCCGAGAGAGAGAGAGAAGAGAGGCCGACGGGTGGGGTTAGGGTTAGGGTTAGGTTTCGAGAACTCCGGTCTAGGACCGTCGCTCTGATACCATGTTGGGAAACGTGAATGAGATGATTCTATTCCATAGCCCTAGGCTCTCTTATATAGGAGAGTAGCCTATGGGTAAATTACATAAAGAGAATAACAAGAAAATAAAATAACAAAGAGATACAGTTACTCAATATGCGTCAACAGTTATCATATCACATTTAGATGGGTATTATGACCTCATACCCATAACCTGTAAAGTGGATCTATCCCACACCATTTCAGCTGCAATCATGACCATAGCCCTCTACTCTGACCCATTCTAGATCGAGTATTAAAGCTCTATTTCTTTTTTGTTTTGAGGAAAACAAAGCTCTATTTCTTGCTATATGACTTAACAAGTTTGCCCCACATAAAGGTGTAAAACCCTATATGTTGTTACGCCTAGTTTTAGCATAATCAGCATCAGAGTATCCCACAATATGCGAGGAGGCCTTCCAATTTGAATAGGGGCCCTTTCCTCGGTTCACCCTTATGTTGATGTGGGTTTTGTTGATTTCTTATGCCGTGTCTTCGAATGATGTTTTACTTGAAATTTCAATGAAACGGATGGTTACTATTCTTTAGTAGTAACCGTCCTATGTTATTTAGGAAAAAAATGTGGTTTTGCTTGTATAGCTCAACAAATATAAATTATGAAAATTTGTAGCTTTATGGCCTAGATTGACTTTTAAAATTCATATCGTAGTGCAGAATTGCTTCTGAAGGAGGAGATAGAGTACAATGATCTTGTTAAGTGTGTGGATCCAGAGATGACTGCTGATCCGGAATATACATATATTTCCAATATTGCTTCTGCCACGCTCAAAGTAGGAGGTGTGCTTTTCCTCCTTTTCATTGCTTATGGATTTTGCTGTGGACTTTAGGATCCCTAGTGTATTTGTGAATGCGTTGCTTAACATTTAATACACTACTACAATTGTGAAAGAATGACATGATACATGATTCCAGATGTCACGACTGATTCAATGTAGAATGTGCTCCAATACTTTTGCACCAATCTATAGTATTTTTTTCTTTTAGAAAAAAAACATTATGTTGGAGAATAACTTAGAAATAGTCCCACATCTACTAATGATGGAACTTTGGAGAGTTAGGGGGGCTATATAAAGAGCCCTGCACCCCTGTACTCATTGAGAGATCCAATATAGAAGAATCATCCCTTTGAGGCATTCTCCCGTGATTTCATCCCGCTCCTCACGAAGTAGGGTTCCATGTAAAATCTTCCGTGTTCCGTATTCTTCATGTTTGCTGCTCTTGATCTGTTTATCACTTCCGCATTATGTTTTTCCACATGGTGTCAGAGCAAGTCAGTTTATGGAAGATTCATTTTTTCCCCAAGTTCGATCGTTATTGTTTTAGATCGAAGATTTGTTCATGAAAGAAAGATGATGGTGAGATTCGTTTTACTTCAATAATTTTTTGTTCATGGAGATGTGCTCATCGTTGGATTCAAGAAATGCATCTAGGGTTCTTGATGGAACCCTAATTTTGCACGATGATGGCTAGGATTCCTGAAGCTTTTTGAATATTTTTTGCATAAAGTTACTGTTGTATTTCCTCATGAAACCAGGTGCGGGCTTCTTCACACACGATCTCATGTATACAATCTCCTCCATCCAGTAGCCACAGCCACCTGCTCGCACATCCGGCCTACCACAACCACAAACGCACATCCGTCTACCACAACCATAAACACCGTCCTCTTCGCTCCAATATGCGGGGGCTATGACAGTCATCACGCTGCAGTTTCTCTCTAAGCTCGTAAACCCTAGATGAAAGACCCTTCTCACGCACAGAGCATCACACGCTCTCCAAGTCGTACCCTCCTCTAGGTGGCAGCAATCAGGCGCACCCTACCCTTCCTCTGCTCCAAGCAAACACATAGAGGTGCCACAACAGTTGCACACACATACCTCCAGGCGGGATCCTACAAGCACGACTATGACCTCCAGGCAACCCATTTCCGTGCGCGCACAACCAACCCCTCCACGCGCACATACCCCTCTCCCCATTGGATGCCTTAATCGAAGAAGAAGGATCACATCAGCACATGTCTCGGCCCTCAATGCCTTACCCCTCTACGCCTCGCCCCACAGAAAGGAGCAACATCTACATCCAAGTGCACCACCATCTAGTTCTTGCTCTTCCATGACATCAAAGAGCTCCCTATGAACACTGCAAATCCTATTAGACTTTCTATCCTTGGGACATCCTGCGTAATTTGCATCTGCGCATACTATAACAGTAAGGAATGCTCCTTTACCAAAGAACAATCTAGTACCTGGAGAGGACTTCAGCTAGCTCATAATCATATGAAGTGCATCCTTATGTGCATGTCTAGGCTGCTTCATGAACTGGCCAACTCTACTCATTGCAAAGGTGATGTCTGGCTTAGTGATGGTCGCATATAGGAGCTTCTCAACGATCTCTTTTGTACTACCTCTTATCTTCCTCCTTTGTATCATTATCATATAACTTCATGCTAGGGTCCATAGGAGTAGTGGCATGCTTGCAATTCACCATGCCTATCTTAGATAGAAGATCAATAACATACTTTCTCTAGATCAGAACAAGACACCACTGGTTCTTAGCAAACTCAAGTCCAAGGAAGTAATGCAAATCGTCAAGTTCCTTGGTGAGCAACTGACCAAGAAAATCCTTAACTGTATGGATACCCTGCTTATCATCCCTTGTTATCCTCAATATATACCAATATAGCAACTATACCTCTCTGAGTCCTCAGAACAAACCGTGAATGATCTGCAGTCGATCTCATAAATTCCTGTTGCTCTATCAAGTTCGAGAGATTTTGAAACCATGCTCTGGGACTCTGTTTAAGGCCATAGATAGCCTTATGAGATCTGCAAATCATCCAACACTCCCTTTCAACAACGAACCCATGTGGCTGCTGCATGTAGTCTTCCTCCAGTAGGTTGCCACAGGGAAATGCATTCTTCACATCAAGATGAGATAAGGACTCGTCTCATCATTGCAACTTAGAGAATGATCAACAGTGTAGAATGATGAGCCACGAGAGAGAAGGTATCCTGATAGTCTACCTCATTTGTCTGGGTGGACCCATGAGCCACAAGCTTCGTCTTATAGCGATCAATATTGCCATCTGCCCGGTGCTTCACTGTGAACACCTACTTGCATCCCACCACAGATGCCCTTGTAGGAGCTATAACAAGACTCCACGTGCCACCTAACTGTAACACGACCATCTCCTCCTTCATGGCAAGACATCACTGACTGTCTCGCACAACCTCTGGTATGTTCGTGGAATCTCTACGGCTGACAGACCCATGACAAACCTTCTGAAATCCTCTGAATAATGCCAAAGGACATGGGCAACAAGATGATACATAGTACATGTACGCCTTCGCTTCCGCAAAGCAATAGGCACACCAAGGTCATTTGCATCCTCCTCAACCTGTAAACTAGCCTCCTGAGAAGGCACTTGCTCATCTTGTTCAGTAACTTGCTGCATAGAAAATCACTAGTCCCATCGTTAGAAACAATGTGCTCAGAACATACCTGAGGCATGCTAGATGACATGGAAGGTCCATCAGCAATGGGAATAGTGTGAGGCCTGCGAACGTAAAAATATGGTAAAAACAATGGGAACAATGTTTGACTTAAGGTCAAACTTGTTAAAATGAACAAGTTTGAAACTATAATTCGATAATAAAGTTCGATAGTTCGATAAGCGTTATGAAAATAGAAAATGGTTCATCTTGAACTGAATTAAAGCCCTTATTGTCATTTAGTTTCATTTATCCCAAAAAATTTATGTGTATACATTTTTATATAATATATATTTTTGGATGGATCTCTAAAGGAGGTTCATCCCATAGATTCTAAAAAAATTATGTATACATACATATTATATATTGGTTTCATTTATTCCAAGAAAACTTATGTGTATACAAATACACAAAAATTTGCGAAGCCTTCTCTCACTTTAAATAGGGTTGGCTACATGGATTCTTGCTCAAATCCATGTTGAAAGATCTGATTATTTTTTACACTTGCTGTCGACTACCCAGCACGACCCCTACAAGGAGGGGATTTGAACCATGATCTTTTGGGTGGTAGGCAGACCGCACTACCACCAGACCATTGAAGTGGGTACATATGTATACAAATATATGTATGTATATATGTGTGTGTATATATATATATATATATATATATATATATATAAAGTCTAATCGAACTCGAAACTTTATCGAACGAACGCATGTTAAGTTCATGTTCGGTTTGTTAAGCTTATCAAACTAATATTTGAAGTTTATGTTCAGTTCGTTTAGTAATGAATGAACATTTTCCGAACTATTACGAACGAACTCTAAACGGACACGAACATGTTCAATTCAGTTAATAACCCTAGCGGCGAAGATGACTACACAAGGTTGCAGTCGACAGAGACGGGCTGACGGGTTGGGGAGATGAGATTAGGGCACATGTCTCCAGTCTAGGACCGTTGCTTTGATACCATGTTGAAATAAAATAGTGACTTGATTATTCATGAGGCCCTATGGTTTTCTTATGTAGAGAGGAGAAAGCCTGATGAGCAAATTACACACTAGAAACGTAAGAACTAGAAAAATACATAAAATAGAAAAAGATAAATATATCTCTCAACAAAGTCTAATAGCTTTTTTGGTTTTCTCGAGGAGGAAAAATTGAATTTGTTGAGAATCTTTTCCCATTAACGCATGAGCGTGTAATGAACTCCGTAGGGAAACTCTTTCATTTCATTTGTTCCCATCCCTTTCTAATGCTCTCACACCCTTTCGTAATGGACAAATATATTTTTGGTTGCCTCGCTTCACTATCAATATAACGGTAGCTGTTTGCCCATTATTGGCCTCCACTCTGAAATCTGTTCATTAACCTGTACCAAAGTATGCCGTTGCAATAAGTAAATGCTTTTGTTACCCTAAATCCAAGTGGTAATTCTTTTTAGGTACTCCAAAGATTTGGCCTATTGGTCGTGGCAATCCAAGGGATCCGTGCGCACGGTTGAAAAGAGACTGTGTGGGACTATTGACAGCATTTAAGCTTAAATCTCCTTGTCAGCAACTGATTATTGTGGCAAATACTCACATATATTGGTAATAATTCATGCTTGAATTGTCATGATGTTTTAGTGTTATCGATGCCAACAAATTGGAAAAAAAGCATCTATTAAAATAAAGAAGCTTGATCTTGGCCATATGAAGTAGAAGTTTCCTTTTGATTTGGCCATCTAATGTATCCTTGTTGCATATGCCTGGGAAGAACCTGCATTTAGCAAATCTATTGCTTCCAGCATATTATTAGACTGCATTTAGCAAATCTATTGCTTCCAGCATATTATTAGATGGTTATTTTTCTTTCTGAAATAATGTTTTTTGCTAATGTATTCAAGTTGATCTAGGTCCAACAATTTCACATGTTGCTTACGGCAGGTGAGAATTGCATCAGCTGCTATACGTATTGAACGTGAAGTAGTGGATTTATTTAGAGCTGAGTTCTGGGGTGTGGAAATGAAAACAAATGAACTGCTAGGTACAGTAAAGCTGTAAGTTGAGACCTCGACGTGCCATCTTTAAGAACTTTCCACAATGTATAGTGTGTGTACTGGGAAAGTTTGTTTCTTTTAGGCTGTAAGTGATCGGAGATCTAATTGTCAGGACTCCGGGAAGTCATAGTACGAGTTGTCAATTAACAGGGATCTCTGCTAAGTAATTGTGCACTTTTATTTGAGAAAATATGGGGTAAAGGCCCTGGAAAAGAATGAAATGTTTTATTAAGAAATGAACTCTATACTTTCTTTTGTAGGACAAGAGGATTTCAGGGTTAGAGTTAGAGGTAATATCACCAAAGAGTCCAATAAAACAAAATAAAAAAATACGTTAATAATTACCACTCGTCCTCAAGTTGGAGCATAGTCATCGATCATGCCCAACTTGCAATAAAAAGCTACTTTTTAGGACGTGCCTTGGTGAAGATAGCCGCTGGTTGGACTTTTGTAGAGATGCATGGAGTAGTAATTTTCCCTTGCTTTAATGCATCATGTACAAAATGGCAATCGACTTCTATGTGCTTCTTATATTCATGGAAGACATGATTTGACACAATAGTAGTAGCCATCTTGTCACATGCTTTGGAACAAGAGAAGCCACTAACATTCACGTTCTCCAAAAAGGGTGCTGGGTTACTGAATTTTACAAGTAGTCTATGCCAAGGTTGCAAAAATCGGTAATCGGTACTTGGTCGGTTGGGTTACTGACTAGGGATTAGTGGACAGTCCGATGACTAATCAGATTTAGTCGGGCTTTAGTCAACTTTGATTTTTAAATTATTTTAAATATATAAGTAATTTTTATACATATATTCTTATATATTTACATAGATTTGTGCATTTTTATACAATAATAATGAAAGAAAATAAGTAATTGAATCTAAATGAAACATTAAGCGTATTAGAATAAGTTTTCTTTAAAAAAAGGTAAAAAAAGATAAAATGGTATCTCCAAGAAAAAAATCAATCGACTAGTTGGCCTAGTCAGAATTAGTCCACTTTGCGGCCATCCACCGATTAGACTAGTCGGTCCTACTCATCATGCCTGTCGGGCGACTTTACGACACTGGTCTATGCAATAACTTTACATCTTGCTTTCTACATTAGACTTGTCGACCAAACTTTGCTTCTTGTTATGCTATGTAACAAAATTATTGCTGACAGGTATACCCATTCTTAGACCTTAGATCATCATGCATAATCTGCATTTGAGTAGTCACATTCCTCCAGAAAATCATATCAAGCATAGAAATGCCTCTGCCAGGACAACTTTTTAGATTTTGTAGAATAAAGACACTTCAACGGTTGTATCCGGGGTTTCCCATAATCTGAGTCATCTTGCTAACAACACATGATATATGAGGTCTAGTAGTACTAAAATAGATGGTTGATAATGTTGATGCAACCCTTGTGGATACTCAACATTCTTAGAATAATGCTTGCAATACTCTGGAATGGTGAATGATATTCATCCCTATAAAATGCCGCAACATATCAAAATCCATGATGACAAACTTTTAATTAAAAGTCTTCTTCCTTTGAATGCCGTTGCCTCCAATGTCATTTTTTGTAAGAATTATATCATTGATATCAAAGTTCATAAAGGTTGTATGCGATATTCATTTGGCCATGCGGTCTAAAGCGGGTAAGCGAGTAGGTGAGTCAAGACTGATTTAACACAAATCACCTCAGTGCAGACTTTACCACGCCTCTATACTTAGATTCTGCACTTGATGTGGCCACTGCTTCTTGCTATTCCATGCGACAATAGATCGACCAATGAAAACAATAAACCCTTTGGTGGATTGGATAGGTAGCGCAATCCTCATCTGCATAACTTGATATCACAAAAGATGGCCCCTTGCTAAAGAGCAGTCATAACTGGTGAGGACTTCAAGTGGCTAAGAACCATTGTGATTGCATCCATGTGGGCCTATTGTGGCTGCTCCCTAAATTGTTTGACTTTGTTCACATTAATGGAGATCATGTATTGTGATTGTCACGTAACGAAGCTCCCCAACAAGCTCTCTATACCTCTTATTGTCGATTTCCTCTATATCATCATAGAGTTTCATACTGAGGTCCATAGGCACAATAGCAAGTTTGCAATCCACCATTACAATCTATGAAAGAAGATCAATCACATACTTTCTTTGACTCAACACTAGTCCTTTGTGATTCCTGGCAAACCTTAGGCTTAGGAGGTATCAAAGTTCTCCAAGATCCTTGACGATGAACTGTTTACCACTGAATTGTTTTGCTTCATTAACACCCTTGATGTAATGTCCTATAACATTGATATCATCTCTTATAACAAAGCCGGACTCCTTGGAAGATGCTTGTGTTTTGACGCATGAGGAGTTGGAGGAGAGGTCCATGCAGCTCCAAGAGGTGTAGTTAGAAGATCGGAAGGAGATTGAGTGGCGGCAAAGATCGAGACAAAGGTGGTTGGAAGATGGGGATAATAACGCCCATTTCTTTCACTCGATGGCCGCATATACGTATTCGGTCACTTGATCGAAGCGCATATGCCATATGCGGCAATATGCGGTCAACCCACATATGCGGTCCAACTATGCGGCATATGCGGCCGCATATCTGAACAAGAGACTTGCATATATGATTCATGTGTCTTTTTTCTTTAATTCATAACACGATGACACATTAACTCGATTTTTTTCCAAGCAACTCATATCATCATCTACATTGATGCATCTTTTCATTATTCTCGTATATCCTGCATTTGTGAATATAATCTAAGGTATTTTTCTCATATCCATATCTTTTCATTATTCGTAACACTTATTAATGAACTGTTTATTGCCTTTTGAATTTTCTATCAAATGAAATTCATTCTATTTCTTCGAATAAGACATGAAATAATTGACTAACAGTCTGACACTTTAGATTTTTGTGCTTCTAATATATTTTATATGTAAATACAAAATTTTCCTATATGTTGTGTCAATAAGTTTTGTCCCTTGGAGATCCATATATATGTATAGTTTTGGGTGTATGATTTGTATACCTATGATTATTTTTTAGCTTTTGTTATTGTTAGACGAAAGGGAGTCTTTGTTATGTTGAATAAGAAAACCCTAGGCTCTCTTATATAGGGAGAAGCCTTAAGGGTAAATTACATGGATGTCCAAATAGAAGAAT
This sequence comes from Ottelia alismoides, assembly GCA_037367405.1. Taxonomy (NCBI): domain Eukaryota; kingdom Viridiplantae; phylum Streptophyta; class Magnoliopsida; order Alismatales; family Hydrocharitaceae; genus Ottelia; species Ottelia alismoides. The sequence goes on along the minus strand of JAZKJV010003063.1, from coordinate 114,409 downwards.
GAAATAGAAACACAATACGTAAACAAATAATAATAATAGAAACTCTCTCTACACTCCCCCTCAAGGTGGAGCATAGATATCGATCATGCTCAGCTTGGATGAACATCTCTGGAAAGGTCCTCTGAGCAATGGCTTGGTGAATACATCGGCCGTCTGATCTCCTGAGCTAACATGGGCCGTGGATATCAATCCTCTCTGGATCAGATCCCTAGTGTAATGACAGTCAACTTCAATGTGTTTGGTCCTCTCATGAAAAGCTGGATTGTTGGCAATGAACAAAGCTGCCTGATTGTCACACTGAAGCGTCATAGGTAGAGATACAGCTACATGTAGATCTTCTAATACAGAGCGAACCCACATCATTTCCGTGCTGGCTTGGGCCATTGCCCTGTATTCGGACTCGGCACTGGATCTTGCCACCACCGTTTGTTTCTTGCTTTTCCAAGAAACCAGAGAGCCTCCAACAAAGACTGCAAACCCTGAGGTTGATTTTCTATCCTTAGGGCATCCTGCATAATCTGCGTCTGCACATGCTGAGATGGATAAGTCTGCACCCTTTCTGAATAGTAGCCCTAATCCAGGAGTAGACTTCAGATACCTCAGTATCATGTGTATAGCATCCATGTGAACCTGTCTGGGCTGCTCCATAAACTGACTCACCCGGCTAACTGCAAATGCAATGTCTGGACGGGTTATAGTAATGTAGAGGAGTTTTCCCACCATCTCTCTATATCTCCTCTTATCCACTTCGTCAGTATCATCATCATATAACTTCATGCTGGGGTCCATGGGGATGCTTGATGGTTTGCACCCATCCATACCAGTCTCAACCAGGAAGTCAGTAATGTACTTCCGTTGTGTCATCACCAAACCATGCGCATTCCTAGCAAATTCCAACCCTAGAAAATATCTTAGGGTTCCAAGATCCTTTGTAACAAACTGACGACCTAGGAATGTCTTGGCCCTTGCTATGCCCTGAACATTATCCCCTGTAACAAGAATATCATCCACATAGACCATTATGACAACCGTACCTGCCGAGGTCTTCTGGACAAACAACGAATGGTCAGCATTGGACCTCTTGAATCCCTGCTGCTCAATTATGTTGGACAATTTCTGGAACCATGCTCGTGGACTCTGTTTAAGTCCATATATAGCCTTGTGAAGTCTACATACCATATGCGTCTCCCCCTCAGCAGTAAACCCGGGTGGCTGCTGCATGTAGACTTCCTCCTGTAAGTCTCCGTACAAAAATGCATTCTTGACATCCAACTGATAAATGCTCCAGTCACGGACCACTGCAACAGACAGGAGGATACGCAGAGTAGAGTGTCTCGCCACTGGAGAGAATGTATCCATGTAATCAACGCCATATGTCTGTGTAAATCCCCGGGCTACTAGACGTGCTTTGTATCTATCCAATGTGCCATCTGCATGGTATTTGACTGTGAAGACCCATTTGCAACTGACAACTGAGGCATCAGGAGGTGCAGGGACCAAAGACCATGTGCCACGGGACTGCAAGGCCCCCATTTCTTCTTCCATAGCCAGTCTCCAGCATTCACTCTTCAAGGCTTCCTGGTATGTCCGTGGTATGTCCACAGAAGATAAGGCAGTAGCAAACCTCTGGAAATCACCTGTGAGTCGGTGGAAGGAAACCTGTGAAGCAAAGGGATAGGATGCACACTGTCGTCTCTGTTTCCGAATAGCAATCGGAACATCCAGATCATCACCTTGGCCCACCTGTAAAGAGTCATCCTGCATGTGTTCTGATCTTGACCCGTCAGTAGAAACATCATCTGAACATACCTGAGGCTCAGTGATTGGCTGATCTGCTGTCTGAGCGGGACCTGACCGACGCGTATAGTGGATAGGAAATGGTGATATAATTTTCCGAGGAATGGGTGGTGGTGGAGGTGGAGGTGGTGGTGGAGGTGGAGGTGGTGGTGCTGGCAAAGGGACTGACACAGGAGACGAGTCAGGAGTAAGACAGGTAGGTGGTGGTGGAACCAAAATATCATCAGCGGTGGTGGATGGTATCATTCTGTCCCCGGCTGGCGAGAAGAACATGACCGACTCGAAGAAGGTGACATCCGCACTAACGAAGTACCTGTTGGTAGTAGGATCATAACACCGGTATCCCTTCTGGGTCCTGGAATACCCAACAAAGACGCACTTGACTGCTCTTGGAAAGAGCTTGTCAAGTCCAGGAGACAGGCGATGAACAAACGCCACAGCACCAAAGACACGGGGTGGCAGTGAGAAGAGCTCTTTATCAGGAAAGATAAGAGAGATGGGTATCTTCTCTCCAAGGACAGAGGAGGGCATTCGATTGACCAGATAGCATGCAGTAAGAACAGCATCCCCCCAGAAGGAAATAGGAGCACAACTTTGAATCAATAAGGTACGAGTGATGTCCAAGAGATGGCGATGCTTTCTTTCCGCCACACCATTTTGTTGGGATGTATATGCACAGGTGGTTTGATGAATAATTCCCTTTGATGATAGAAATTGAGAAAGAGAACGTGTACAAAATTCCAGCGCATTATCCGTCCGAACATATTTGACTGAAGAAGAAAAAACATTCTGCACTTCATTAATCAAATTTTTAATAACATCTCCTGCTTCAGACTTATTCTTCAGTAGAAAAACCCAAGAGACACGAGAAAAATCATCTACGACCACAAGATAGAACCTGTGTCCCTGGTGATCGGGAACACGACTCGGACCCCATATATCTATATGTAACAACTCGAAAGGGGAGCTACTGCTCCGACTCTGACGACCTGGAAAGCTCGACCTGTGATGCTTTCCTAACTGACAGGTTTCACAACGAAACGACGAACTTGGCGAGATCTGAGGCAGAAGATGGCGCATTTTCTGGAGTGGAAGGTGACCAAAACGAAGGTGCCAAATGTAAGGTGAGACTGGACCAGCAGAGTGAGCGGAGATGCCAGCATAAGATTCCCGGACCAACCGATATAGACCGTTCTGCTCAGAGCCACAGCCAATCACCTTGCCCGTGAGTATGTCCTGAAAAATGAGAGAAGACGGGTCAAATATAGCTCGACAATTCAAATCCTTTTTAATCTGACTAATAGACAACAAATTCAGTGAGAATTCAGGAGCATGTAAGACATTCTGTAGCTGCATAGCGGAGGTTAAGAAAACCTCCCCCTGACCAACAAGGGGCGAATAGGAACCATCTGCTATCTGCACTGAGCGACCTGGAGGAATAGCCCTGTAGGCCTGTAATCTACCTTTATCTCGACACAGATGATGTGTAGCTCCTGAATCTATAACCCAGTCAGATATATCATGTGAAGGAATGATCGCTGAAGATCTACCTGAGGAACTGGCAGCGGCGGAAGAACTGGCTGAGGCTGTGGCAGCAATATCAGATGAGCCACCAGATGAATCACCAGAAGACTGTGGCATAATATCACGTAGACGGGCCACGAGTTCGTCAAATCTATGATCTGCAGTAGACGGTAATGGAGACTGTGAATGCTCTGCAACCCGTGCCGATGCTGGGAACCCATGCTTTGAGTAGCATGTCTCCTCTGAGTGTCCAGGTCTGTGACAATATGAGCACGTCTGACTAGGTCGACCGCCTCTTCCCTGAGAGCCACGGCCACGTCCACGGCCACGCCAAGAGGATGGTCCACCTCTCCCACGCGAAGCTGCCATCGCAGATGGGGGTGGAGTAGAAGAGCTGGAGGAAACTGGGATACGGCTGAGCCTCCTGTATACATCCTCCACGGGAGGAATGACTGCATCTGCTAAGATCTGTGACCGTGCTGCGTCATACTCAGGGTCTAGGGCAGCAAGTAAAACACCCACCATGGTGGCGTTCCGGAATGTCTTCTGCTGCTCTGGAGTAGCAGTCAGAGGGATGGTACTGTAGAGCTTCTCAAACATCCCTCTCAGGGATGTGTATAGAGAGTGGAGCGGTCTGCCGGCCTGCTTCATCGTAAAGATGTCATGCTGAAGCTGCAACATCTTTGTCTCATTTCGCACCTGCGAATATGTAGCAGCAAGAATGTCCCACATCGCCTTAGCAGTGGGCTGATGGAGAACATCATTAGCTATCTCCATCGTCAGCGTACCCGATAACCAAACCTTTGCATAAGCATCATCGGCCTCCCATGAGGCGTAGATCCCTGTCTTCTCCGCAGGCTCATCCTCGGTAAGAATGTGTTTCTTACCATTTGATTTCATGAGGCTCATGAATTGCATGGCCCATAACTCATAGTTAGACCCGTCCATCTTCACTATCGGCGCCGGACCTTTGAATGCGCCGGTGGAGGGCAAATCGACTTTCGATTCTGACATACTGCTGCCGGAAGAAGACAAAGGGAGAATAGACAATGTGATGAATGTCTACACCCACTGCATCGGATTTGAGTGCGTGTGTAGACCTTTACGCACTCAAATCCATAAAGCCGAGGAAGAAAGGTCTAGGGCACGCTTCCAAGGAAGCAAAATAGCCCTTGAACGGCCTCGAGAACGACGCTTAAGTGCTGATGAAGTCCACGGAACCCCTACGGCGGCTGATGGAGTTGCCGCTGGGGCTCTAGGTGCGGCAGGGGGTGCCGCTAGATGGCCTGGCTGGCGCTGGGGGGGTCCCGGCGGTGCCGCAGGAGGGCTGGGGAGGCCGCAGGAGTGGCTAGCGGCGCCGCAGGAGCGGCTGGGAGGGCTGGCGGCGCCGCAGCAGCGGCTGGGAGGGGCTGGCGGTGCCGCAGGGGCGGCTGGCGGCGCCGCTCGGGAGGAGAGAAGGTGTGGGCGGCGAGTGGGGGGTTAGGGAAAGAGCCCTAGGGTGGCTCTGATACCATGTTAGACGAAAGGGAGTCTTTGTTATGTTGAATAAGAAAACCCTAGGCTCTCTTATATAGGGAGAAGCCTTAAGGGTAAATTACATGGATGTCCAAATAGAAGAATGAAATAGAAACACAATACGTAAACAAATAATAATAATAGAAACTCTCTCTACAGTTATCTATAGGATCTATATATGCATTAAAGGTTTTTTTATAGAATTCGTGTGTTCCCTGATGAATCCAAGTTTGTATGTGTATATATATGCATTAAATTCAAAATATACACTAAAAAATAATCAATTTATAATATCATGCTTGTATACTTTATTGATTATATTATCTTATTTGAAATTTTTGATTTTGTTAGATCATCAATTTTTTTATATAATCATATTTTATTATTATATTTTTTAATATTTTAAATTAAAATATTATAAACTGTATAAATAACATATACCTCCGTATACTCCTCCGCATACCCGCTTACTCGCTTTAGACCGCATGACCGAACGAATACTGCATACCATATTTCTGAACCTTGTAGAGCATCATGGTTGATGGCGCGGTGGTGCATGGAGATGTGGAGGTCGGACATGCACTCATATCGTATTGTCAGCTTCTCTAGAAGGGCTCCCCGCATGAGATGGGGGTGGCATGGGAGAGGGGCGAGGAGTATTTCTGCTACTCAGTCTGAGGAGCTTGTGGTGCCATTTACGAAGAGCGAGGTCAAGTAGGCTTTGGTGCAACTGAACGCGGATGGGTTGTCGGGCTTGGATGGCTTATCGTTTCTCTTCTACAAGGAATTTTGGGATATTGCGAAGGAGGATGTGGTTGCGGTGCTGCAGGAGTTTGGGGAGGGAAATCGAGGCTTCAAGCGTATGAACAAGGCTCTTCTTTTCCTCCATGAAAATGAGGTGGTTACTCGGGTGGAAGACTTCGTTTGCACTCTCCAATGCAATTTATCTTATCATGACCAATGTTTTGGCAAATCGACTGAGAGGAGTGCTTGACGACATTATCTCACATGAGCAAATGACGTTTGTTCCAGGACAGTACATGGCAGATAGTTGGATCCTCACATCAGATATGGTTTTGGATTGGAAGATGTTGCAAAGGAGAGGAGTATTATGGAAGGTAGACTTTTCTAAAGCAAACAATTTCATGGACTGACGTTTCCTTTGGACATCACTTTAGAAGAGGGGTTTTCCTGTTTATGGATTGCTTGGATGAAGCGTTGTATCACAACATCTTATGCCCTTTTATTGAACGGTTTGTTCGAAGTGATGGTTCTTCCAGCCCTAGCGAAGCGTGCATCAGTATTGCCCTTTAGCCCCTCTTCTCTTTGTGCTTGTTGCGGATGCTCTAGCAACCATGATGAGGTTGGCGGTCTTTGTGCAGGTTATGCAAGAGAGGACATGCTGATTCCACTCCTTCAATATGCAGATGACATGGTCATTTTCCTGGATGGGGACCAAACCCATGCTTGGCGGGCCACATACACATTATGGACATTTTTGGTGATGTCTCAGTCCCAAGGATCAATAGAGACAAGTTCATGTTTGTTCCCTTCGGGCTCTCTCAGGAGGAGACTTAAGAGATAGGTTGCGTTCTCTGATGCTCTTGCGATTCTCTGCTAGTCATCTACTTGGGCCTCCCATCGGTGGCATGGTGTCTCCGTGCTTCAGAGTGCAGAAGAATGCTAGACAAGTTGGAGACTGTTGGAGTATATGCGTCATGTATAGATGGGTAATTGGTCTCCAGGGTCCAATTACCAAATCCAGTGGGTAGGTTAGTCCCACATCTTCTATTTGTGGGACTTGGAGACTCAGTGTGGGCTATATAAGAAGCCACACACCCATTGTATCAGATGAGAAAAGTTAATGAAAACATCAACCTTTTGAGGCCTTCTACATGGTTTCATCCCACTCCTTAGGGAGTATAGTTCCGCGTAAAAATCCCAGTGTTCTTCATGTTTATTATATTTCTATGATATTACGCTTCCGCATTCTCGATTTCTAACATGGTATCAGAGCAGGTTCGATTCTCGAGGATTTAATCTTATGTTCTTGATTTATTCGAGATTCGATTGATAGTAAAGATGCCATTCTTGCATGTTCTTGAAGATCTATGTTTGGAGATTATTCTCTATGATTATTCATATTCGTGAACAAGTTCAAGATTCAATTCTAAGGTTTCTAGAAACCCTATTTTTCCACTGTCAATGCTGATTCGATCATCTCCAAAGTCTGTTTAGGTTTTCGAAACCCTAATTCTATGAGGGTTCATGATACGTTCTATGGCATCAATCCCTACGCAACAACAAACAATTCCAGGATGGCACCAGTGCCTCCAAGCCTGGGTACATGTTCTGAGATCTGCGTAGAAGCCCCATTGGCATATCTCTTGGAACCTTGATGGAATCGAATTCTGCAGAACAATGGCGCATCTCCAGAACCTCTAGATTCACGATGCATACATCATCTTCAGTTTGATTTTCAGCAAGCTCTGCGTTGACCATTCGCTTCTCATCACTGAGCATCAACCACCAGTGGTCTATCTCTGAAGATGGCAAACCATCGCCGACAACAACCTGATGCGCGTACCCATCCTCCAGGTGGCCATCAAGACCCTCCATCCCTTGCGCGCTCTCCTGGCAACGCATATCTTAGCCGCATCATCTATGCGCAACCTCCATTAAGAAGTTCGAAGAAGACCTCCAAGCAGTGACACATGTCTCGATCGCGACACCTAGGTGGCGTCGCCCACCTTCCACGCGATCTACCTCAACGGCGACATATGTTGGGTTCCGCCATCACAACAACACCGCCCTTTCGAGATGCATCCCATCTCCTTGCTGCGTTCTTCCTCGGCACAAGATGCTCCTCAAGCGGCGTAAGGCGATGCTTTACTGCCCCCAGATATGTCAGGCCGCTACCTCCAGTCCCATCGGCATCGTAGCATCCTCCAAACCCCTTAAGCGTGTGGCGATAGGGATGGGTTCCTATGAAGGGAACCCTAAATAGCAACGAGCATTTTGTAAAGGCCTAATGGGCCATGAGAGTAGGGGGGGGAGAGCCCAATTGGGCATCAATTGACAAAAAGGGAAAAGAAAGGCCAATTTAAAAGGGGAAGGACAATTGCAAAGAAGGTGAGTACAAAAAAAACATAGGCGGGAAAAAAAGAAAAATATTTTGCGAGAAGAAAAGCAGAAAAAAACGAGTCCGGCTTATGTGTTTTCTTGGTTTTTCCCCAATCATTTCATGTCTTCTCCCAACTTTATCGATGCCATTATTTTCTGATAAGTATGGGAGATAGGGGGAGTATTGTGTAGACTTCTACATGTTCAAATTCTCTGGTTCAGATTCCATGATTCAATTTCCAGACCAGTTGTCAAACTCTACAGATTTTCAGATTTAGACTGGACGTTCAGATTGGTTCCGATTCTTCAATTCGATGCACACATATATGCGATCATCAGTTGTGTGGTCTCCATCTTTTATTTGGACTCAGTATTTTCATATGATCCATATGGACTCCAGAATAGAGATCCCATTCTCTACGCCTTTGTGGGCTAGGGTTTTCATGTGGTTTCATAGGTACTTTAGAGTAGAGATCCCATTCTCTGAGCCAGTATGGGAGAGACCCAGTTCTCTGATGAGGAGACTTTCAGACTCCATTCTCCAGCGACTGTGGACTTCGACGAGGATGTTCTCACGTCCTTTTCGGTTCGACCCTCCAGAGATGGAGAAGTTGTCCACATGATGCACAGTCTTCTACATGTGGCAGATCAGAGTACTCCGACGAGGAGACTCATTCAGTTTTAATGACTCTGAAAGGCGCAGTATATAGCACACCCAGTTTGACTCACACTATAGCCCTTTTATTCCTCCTCACCTGCACGACATGAGAAATAACGTCCTCGACAACATTCGACAATAGAGTATGCGTTGATTTGATATTGACGGTTATGGGAAAAACCTTAAGCGCATCAATGAAGCATGAAGATCGCATCATATGTGATCGAGAGCGACTAGTCATACTAATTTCTCGGGATAGCAGAATTTAAAAAATTTCAAATGATGAAATCACATGATTCGAGAACACTTCTCAAATTGTTTCATCAATATTACAAACGAGTTCAAAGGAATACCTCTTGAAGCGTGGTTGCGGTCGTCAATATCTAAACTAAGAGATTCTCTTGTCTCAAATCCGATACGAAGGTCGCACTTGCAGGCACGTGGATGATACACGTGCTTCTCGCAATCCAAGTTGATGATCCGAGCGAGGAGTCTCCTTATTTCGTCTCACGAAATCTGGCGCTTTCTTCACGAGCGGAGCGCACCGTAGAAGATGGAGATCCACAAGAAGTCGATCTGACAACATAACTGCATGGTGACGATGACATTCTCTAGGTCAACATATGGACGACCACATGTTGCGAGAGAGAGAGAAAGAGTTGGTGTGTAGAGAGAGAGTTGTTGTCTTCTTAATGTGTAAAAGAAAAAGGCTAGGTCTACTCTTTTATACTAAATTGGATGGTGGAGATGCACTCCTAATTCAAATAAATGGTTGGGATTTTGTTGTAAAAAATTACAACAACAATTAATTTAATCTAAAAGAAATTAAATATGTTGTAAATAATATTAATATATTTAGTTTCAATTAAATCAAAACTCTCACATGAAATAGGATTAGAGAGCCTTCTTCCATGTTAGGGGGAAGGAGATAGCCTCCTTCCACTTATACATGGTGGATGACCACCCTGATTGGAGAGGGAGAATATCTCTCTCCAATCCTAGTGTAATCTCATTAAATTAAATTTTATTTCATGGAATCTTTTGTGATCAAAATATCACCAAATAATTATTGTAAATTATTTATGATAATTGCAAACAGAACCATTGACAATTATGAATCAAATTCAATCACACAATGAAATGTAAATTACATTTACAATTAATTGTACAATGTGAATCCAATTCACATCAATTTAATTCGTAAATCTTATTTACAATTAACTATCTCTAATATATTATAAATCATATTTATACTACTTATGATTAATATGGATAGTGATATCCATATTATTCATATCCTTGACAATTAAATCATATATACTTATCTTGGATGTCCATTCTCATGTGCCCAAATAATATGAATCTTATTCACATTATTCACATCTTTGATAATTATATCATATTTAATTATTTTATACAATACTTCTCATATGTCCAAATAATATAAATCATATTCACATTATTCATGACAATTAAATCACATTTAACTATCAATTTTCCTCAATGCTCAGATACATTATCAATAATGAAATTATCCTTGGACTCTTTCAAGAACAATGCGCTTTCTCTGCGGATACTTGGAAAAAATAAGGACATGGCGGTTGTATGTTCCATGTATAGTGACTTGGATATTGAGATCATATCTCAAGTCCAGATCAATGGGACTTCTCAAAGATGTTTGATTAAATCAAAGCCGTAAATCTAATATTCTCATTGCATCTGAATCGTATTCAGATCAATGTCCAACATTTGGACTAAGATCAGATTACTTTTCTATTGAGAGGAGTCACAAAAATCCAAACTTGTTTCATCACTCTCTCGGAATGGAAGCGTTACGGTTATACAATAATTTACAATCACATCGCTCTCGAGTATTCCTAATACTCGTACATCCTGCATACTGGAAGATGTAGAATAAACCCGAAGTTTTAGATCTTATTTAGACAGTCTTCTTTAGGGTTTTATCATTAAGTTTCTCATTCGATGATTGGGAGTTGGTATCGATTATATATACTTTCCAAAAGCATATATCATACATAAGCATTGATTATACACTTTCCAAAAGCATATATCAAACCTACGAATTCAGTCAAGCATCCAAAGCGAGACGGTCGCACACAAAATTTGATCCCAATATCTCATGAGTGAGCTCATGTCTTTCGGTTCAGTTTTGAACCTGCATGATCCCCTTTTGAGAGATCGTATTACTCATATGCCCCCGTATGCACACCAACTCGTCGGTGTATAGACTTTGATTAGATCATCAACCTATCGGTCTACCAAATGTACATAGTCAAACATATAGTAACACATGTATCTCCGGTAGAGGATGCGTGCCTATATCGTGACAGTATACGACATAGGTCTTAGTTATCTCGATCTCATTAACTCAACTCCTTGACGTAACTTATCTAACACCTTAGAATCTCTATTCTTATGTAGAAGACCTGCATCAAGAGGTCGGTTAGATATTACTCTTTAGAGAAGAATTTCCATATTCTTCTTAGGCTGGAGATCCTCTCTTAACAACAATGCTTGATGAGTCCTCAATCTAACTCTTTAGATATCATCCAAACACCAGCCTCTATGATTCAACATTTGAGTCAACAATTGTATGATCATTAAGAAGGCCATGACACATAACCCTAATTGTACTAAGGGACCTATTATGCAAATTAGTTATTCTTCATTTCAGATCAGGGAATGGTTTGCAATAACATTTATTGCATAATGGCTCGATGTGGGCTCGCATGTCTAACAATCTCCCATTAGCTCAAAGAACCATTAATGAGCTAATATTCTAAACCCATACTCATGTGATAATCATAAGCTATCTAGAAAAATAGCTTGGTAAGCTAACTATTCACTCTATTCTCGAAAGACTACGCCAAGTCCTTTTACAAACTTGCATATCTCCTAGTAACAATGCTCGCATCCAATGCGAATGTTGCATCTTATGCAACCAATACTCAATTTTGTTAAAGCAGTTATAGTATCTTTGTCACTACAACTCAATAATTATCCTTATCAGAATACCCTTATTTCCAGAGATCTCTATCTCCTAAGATCAAGACCCAATCTTATGTCTTATAAGGTATCTGTAATTAAGACCTTTTAGATCACTATCTATAAAGTTTTAAGTTCTTGAAGATAAGACTTTGGGATCACTATCTCAAAAGTCTTTTCATCTTTGATGATATTGTTATTACTGCAATCAAGTGTTTTATCTTCATATTAGGATTAGTAACAGTTTACTACTCCACTGCATGCCAGACATCTAATTTTTGTACACATCTAGCATACGCCAAGCTTCTAGTAACCGATGCACAAGGGAAACCGTCTTTAGCATTTACTTCCTCAACTCTTTGAGGTGCCATCCCTTCATATAGGTCAATACCATATCTTAAGAGATGGAAGCCTTCTTTGGATTTTCCCATAAATGGAATATATCCAAGATGGTTTACTAATGTGATGGTCCCAATACCCTCTTCTCTTTGCTTTTGAATATTTTCAGAACTAAGATCTAAGAGGTATTCTTGAGATCATATCTCAAGATATGGAACAACCATATTATAAAACTCTTATTATCATCCTTATATCATTCCAAATGATTAGGATTTTATCTGTATTTAGCATGATGAACACAATGACACTCCTACTAAGTTTCACGTGGTTCATCAATATTTTGTATGAAATCATAAGCTTTATAATTTCACTAAATCTGATGTTCCAACTATTAGAAGCTTATTTGAGTCTATCAATGGTGTTCTCTTACACACTTTTCCTTCCTCAACTATGAAGCCCTGTGGTTACTTTATATGAATATCCTCGGAGAGGAATTCATAGAGGAATGCAATTATAACTTCTATCTTGTAGATGTCATAGTAAAGTTTTGTAACTTTAGTTAACAATATCCTGATGGGTTTAAGCATGGTCACTGAAGAGCAAGTCCCATCACAAGTGATGTCTTCTTTTTGTGTGTATCTTGTGGATATGAGCCGTGCTTTGAAGGTCTCTACCTTCTCATCAGGTTCACTCTTTCTCTTGAAGATCCATTTACACCTAACGGGTTTTACCTTTATAGGTGGATCCTCGAGGGTCCATACACAATACTTGTGTATGAAGTCTACTTTAGACATTATTGCTAACATCTATCTTTCCATGTTATGATCCTCAGAAGCTTCATCATATGAAGTCAGATCATTGTCAGACTTATCTGACACATGGAATCCATATCCTTTAGTGGTCTTACCACCGTCAAATTAATTTGAAGAGGTATGGATATTTTATCTTTAATTGTCATTTTAGTTTTCGATTCTAGGAACCTTATTATCCTTTTAGGATTCAATGAATCCCTTTACTTCATTCTTATTTTGATTCTTAAGAAAGTCTTCCTCTTAGAATCATATTCGTAGAGATGAAATCCCTTAAGAATCTCAAGATCATAAAGTATGTATCCAATACCATCCTTTATTTTCCTAATGAAGTAGCACTATCAAGTGCTAGATTCCAGCTTACTTGCATCCATGTAATGTTCATGCAGCAAGCTACCCTAAATCCTCAAGTGTCCAACATTGGGCTATGTTCCAAACTATAGCTTATGAGGGTTTTCGAGTTTAGAATTGCATGCAATCTTATTAAGGATATATATTGTAGTTTCTACTACATATATACCTGGAAACTAAGAGGTAATTGTGCTAAGATTCATCATTGATCAAATCATAATTCATGTCACACATGATCCAATTGCATCTCCCTACAACTCTATTGAGCTGAGGTGTATTGGGAGTAAGATAGGAATGATATTCCTTTCTCCATAATGTATTCCTTAAATTAATCTAATAGGTATTTGATTCATTGGTTAGATCAAATTCATTTCATCTTCCTTTAAACTTTGGTTTTAAATCCAAATTGTGAAATCTTTGAACATTTCAAATGTTTCTAAGGTGAAGGGAAGATATCTCATACCACAAATAATCATCAATTGATATCACATATCATTAATGTTTATTATGATATGGATGATCTACATACATCAATATGTATGTGTTAGGAGAATATTCTATGTGTTGGAGAATATTCTATGAGTATATTCTTGTTAGGAGAATATTCTATGTATATTCTTGTAAACCCGTAAGGGGTATTTATGTACTTTATCCTTTGAGCTCTCTAGGATTTTGTCATATATAAGGACCCCTAGACCTCTTGAATAAAACAAGCTCTTTCATTCTTTCGTTGTTCTTAACATGGTATCAGAGCAGCGGTCCTAGACCGGTGTTCTGACCCAACCCCACCGCCAGCCCCCCCTCCCCTTCTTCCCTCCCTCCCGCGACACTCTCGCCTTCCCCTGCGGCCTCCCGCCGCCCCCCTGCGGCCCTCTATGCGGCCTCCCGCCCCTCTGCATCCTCCGTGCGGCCTCCCGACTCCCCCTCCCTGCGGCGACCTTCCTGCGGCGACCTTCCCTGCGGGCTTCCGCCGCCCCCTCTCGACACGGCCCATCCGCTTCCTGCGGCCTGCCCCTCCCCCCTCCCCCCCCTCCGGCCCCTCCCTGTGGCCCTGTAGCCCGCTGTTGCCCCCTGCAGCCTCTCGCTATACACCAGCGGACACTCACCGCTAACTACGGCACTCCTGCGGTCCCACGTACCACGCCTCTGTTCAATGTTGTGCTAGGTCTATATGATTCCTAACACTACGAGGACTATAAAGGTCACTTTTTCTTGACCTTTGCCGCCACCATGGCATCTGCAGAATCAAAGCCCCTGTATTCGACTTCTTCTATGATGATCCAGGGCACTTCTATCAAGCTCAAGGGTTTAGAGAACTATGTACTGTGGTCTCGATCTTTCAAAGTTTTTATTGGTGGTCAGCGAAAGAATTATGTTCTTACAAAAGATCCACCCAAGGAGACGGAAAAGGACTACGATACATGGTATGTAGACAACTGCCAGGTGATTACTTGGATGACCAACAATGTCGAACCAAATATAGCCTCCAATCTTTTCTACAAGGAAACAACAAAGGCGATGTGGGAGAGTCTTGAGAACACATACTCACAGAAGACAACAAAGTCTAAACTCTCGGACCTATATACATGGATTTGGTCTGCAAATCAAGGAGATACAACCTTGATCGAGTACTACCAACTCCTCACAAGCCTGTATGAAGAGCTTTTCATTTTTCAACCAGCATGTTGTGACAAACAGATAGGTGAACGGGAGGAATGGCAAGTGTACCATGTTTTATCAGGACTACATCCACGGTACAAGTCGGTCAAGGATCAATTTCTGACTGCTGCAGCTCTACCCTCTCTTGAGGCTATTTTCGGACGTCTACAGGAACTTGAGTCTCCTTCACCTCCTCTGTCTGCTGAGACTACATCACATTTCGCTAGAGGATGCCCGACCTACCAAGGGGGACGTGGGCGTGATTTCGGCCGTGGTAGAGGCTGTGAGTTTGGATGGGGGCGTGCCTCTGGTCGTGGCCGTGGGCTGATATTACTACTGCTCGATATCCTCCATGCACATTGTGGATGCCTTAATCATCCGTCAGAACGTTGCTGGGCGAAGTTTGGAATGCTCACCAATGCTAACAACGCCTACGAGACTGTCTCCAATAATGATACCTATGATACTGTAGACACCACTCATGGTCAGCCTTCCAGTGACAGTCAACCTTCCTTTACTGCATCTGAGTATGCTCGCCTTCGGCATCTATTACAGAACTCAGCTACTAATACTCCTACTTTTGCCTCCACTGCTAGTTTGGCCACTATATCAGGTAATATTGCCAACTCTGCCTCTACATCTGCTCTTGCATGGATCATTGACTCGGGAGCATCTATGCATCTCACGGGAGAAGGTAGTCTTCTCACCTTCTCACGGCCATCTTCCATTATGAAGACTGTTCGAGTTGCAAATGGTGCTCATTCACCTATTACAAGTGTTGGTACCTTGGAGTTTTCCTCCAAACTCTGACTTACTGGTGTTCACTGTGCTCTTGACTTCCCTCTCAGCTTATTATCTGTTCACAAGCTGTGCACTGAGCTTAACTGTCGAGTTATATTTGATGAATTCTGTTGTTATTTTCAAGACATCCGGACGAGGCAGATTTTTGGTGGGGGACATGAGAAGAATGGTCTTTATTATCTTGATATCCCGTCTGAGCCTATTTTTGCTGGCGCTTCGTCAATCTTCGCTGATCCTCTTCTTTGGCATCTCCGTCTCGGCCATCCGTCTGTCAAAGCTCTCTCTCTGTTGTTCCCTGAACTTTCTTCGTTGAAGCCATTTGAATGCGAAGTATGTCAGTTCGGGAAACATCATCGTGCTTTGGGGACCCTGTTCGGTACGTACTCTGAGTGGACACAAGTAGTTTGCTGTTTGATGACTATAGTAGGTCGTCATGGGTCTATCTTCTAAAAGACCGTTCGGAGATTAATAAAATTGTCAAAAATTTCTTTCAGTATGTCAAGAATATCTTCTCCCGTGGTGTACAACACTTTCGCTCTGATAATGCACTGGAGTTTACCCAACATGACCTAACGGATTTCTTTGCCTCCCAAGAACCATACATCAAACCTCTTGTCCATATAAGTCCCAACAAAATGAGATAGAAGAAGGAAAACTCAGACATCTCCTAAATATTGCCCGTTCCCTCCTTACACAGATGAAGGTTCCCAAAACCTATTGGGGTGATGCCATACTGACTGCCGTTCATCCTATCAATAGAATTCCATCTCCAAACCTCAATGACTCAACCCTCTTCTCTCTACTTTACCCAAATGAGTCTCCCTTCCCTCTTCCCCTACGGATCTTTGGATGTGTGTCTTTTGTTCATAACTTTCACACTACAGACAAACTTTCTCCTCGTGCAATCAAGTGCGTCTTCCTCGGTTATTCTCGTACTCAAAAAGGTTACAGATGTTATGATCCTAATGGACATTGCTATTATATCTCCGCAGATGTAACCTTTTTTGAACAAACCAGTTTCTTCACTCAACCTGTTACAGATATCCCTCTGGATCTCCCACCTCCAACAATTGTCTACAAACGTAGATCTTAACCACCAGATGTCCCTTTACCTGTTTCTTTATTGCAGGATGATATGCCTTCTACAAGTGTCCCCTCCAATATTGTCCCGGATGCTCCCCAAGATCTACCAATTGCTTTTCGCAGAACTAAGAGGCAATGTACTTCTCATCCAATGACTCATTTCACTTCTACTGCTAGTTTATCTTGCGCTGACAGAAGTTATACAGATGCTCTCATGTCTATCTCTATTCCGAGAGACCACCACAGTGCTTTGCAGGATTCAGGATGGCGAAAGGCCATGGACGAAGAGATGGATGCTCTTCTTTCCAGGGGTACATGGGATCTAGTGCAATGTCCTAAAGGGGCCAGACTAGTGGTGTGCAAATGGGTCTTCACGACTAAGCAATCACCCAATGGGTCGATTTACAGACTGAAAGCTCGTCTTGTAGCAAAGGGCTTCACACAGACATATGGAGTGGATTATTTTGAGATATTCTCACCGGTTGCACGCATGGGGTCAATAAGGACTATACTTTCTGTGGCAGCTAATAAGGCATGACCTATCTTTCAGTTGGATGTGAAAATGCATTCATATATGGCGATCTTGACGAGGAAGTGTACATGATGCAACCTCCAGGTTATGAAGTCGAGGGGGAGTGTGTATGCCGACTTCGCAAGGCCATATATGACCTAAAGCAGAGTCCAAGGGCATGGCTTGACAGACTTACTGCAGAAATCAACACCCTTGGCTTTCAGAGAACAACGTCTGACTACTCTGTGTTTGTCAAAAGACGAGCAACTGGTACTATTATACTTGCAGTATATGTGGATGATATGGTTATCATAGGCAATGATGAAAAAGGAATACTAGAGACCAAGGTCTTCCTCCAGAAAGTATTTGTTACCAAGGACCTTGGCCCACTTCATTACTTTTTGGGCATAGAATTACTACACACTACGGAGGGTCTTCATCTCTCATAGAGGAAATACTTTCTGGATATTCTTACTGATGCCGGATTACTTGGATGCAAGCCCGTTGGTATTCCTGCAGATCCTAAGAAACACATCACATCCTCTGACCCTATCTTCGAAGATTTTTTTTTGACGCTCAAAAGCGGGGGAAGCACTCGGTGGTGCTCGCCCAGACCAGATACACGAGCCTGGTTGATAAACTTCTCTACCTTACTGTCACCAGACCAGATATCGCTTATGCAGTAAGCAGAGCCAGCCAACACTTGGAACAACCTTGTTACAATCACTGGCAGGATGTTCTTCAGATTCTACAATATTTAAAAGAATCACCAGGATGTGGCCTCTTCTATAGGGCAAATGGGTACACCGATGTTATTGCATATGTCGATGCTGATTATGCAAGCTCACCAGAGGATCGACGCTCCACAAGTTATGCCATGATGGATGGAGGAAATCTTGTTATTTGGAGAAGCAAGAAGCACACAGTTGTATCTAGATCCAGTGCTGAAGCAGAATACATGGCGATGGCTCAAGCTACTTGTAAGATCACATGGCTATTAACGTTTCTACAAGAACTTGGTATTGTTGTCAATATTCCTATTCCACTATACTGGACAACAAATCTACCACTTATATTGCTACGAATCCCGTGTTTCATGAGCGAACCAAGCATGTAGAAGTTGACTGTCATTTCGTTAGTGATGCTATCAAAACTGGAAGAATCATTACTCACATCAACATTGAGCTCCAGTTTGCAGATTTATTTACGAAGGCACTACCCAAGAAGCGACTCTCCTGGATTGTTTCCAAGTTGGGCATCATTGATAAATATGCTCCAACTTGAGGGGGAGTGTTAGGAGAATATTCTATGTGCTGGAGAATATTCTATGAGTATATTCTTGTTAGGAGAATATTCTATGTATATTCTTGTAAACCCGTAAGGGGTATTTATGTACTTTTTCCTTTGAGCTCTCTAGGATTTTTTCCTATATAAGGACCCCTAGACCTCTTGAATAAAACAAGCTCTTTCATTCTTTCGTTGTTCTCAACAGTATGAGATCTTGAATACCTTGGCATCTTACACCATTCTTCGAGAAGGGTGCATTGGACATTTTTCTTTTAATCTCTATTCATAAGTATGTAAGTTTTGAACCTTCAGACAATATAAAGTTCAATATCTTACTAGTGATGCAGCGTGGGCCCCGAATATAGATATTTGCAGAGACGCCGGAAAACCAATTGGAAAAATTGCAGAGCAAAAATTCCCAAAATCCATATTTGCAGGAAGGTCCAAGGCCATAGGAATATGAGGAAATTTGAAAGGGTACGAAAATTGCAGAGACGCCCCCCAATTGGAAAAAACTACAAACGTAACGCGGAAAATGATCGCATTGGAGGAAATTGAAGCCACAATTCATGGATGAACTCTCCAACAACGCACCTACATCAAGCAATTCGTCGGGAGACGAATTTTTTAAAGCGGCAGAGAGTTGATGCAGCGTGGGCCCCGAATATAGGGCCAAATATTTATTTAAATTTAATTGTCAATTTTATTTACGTTTTTAAGTTGTCGTAATTGTCTAATTAAATAATTGAGATCGCATGTGATCTCAACGTTTATTTCGTAGATTTTAATTTGAAATTGGGTCAATTAATTAGTTAGAGTCAGTTTAGGCAAGTCGGTTGTCAATTTTAATTAATTTACTGTTTTTGTAAGCCCCATCTCTCCTATATGAAGAGATGGTAGCCCAATGTTTTACTAAGTCAAGTATTATGAAAAATTGAGTTATCTCATTATCTCTCTCTCCCTTCTCCCTCCACGCGATCTCCGCGGTTCTCCTCCTCAACCCCTCGCTACCGGCGAGTTTTCTTCTTCTCAACCTCTCCTTTTCTCCACCGATATTCCACCGCCAAATTATTTTAATTTTATCGTCGACGCCGGAAGCCGATTTACATCAACTAGTCTATTGAAATAATCAATAAACTTGATGTCCAGGGCTTTATGCTAGATCATGGTCAAATGATCTTTCTCCTCCTTTTGATCTTCTAAGATTTAATTTTTCAGTATTTAAAAATGTTAATGAGCCATTCATTAATTTTCCAATTTAGTAGTCCTCTAGATGTTAGATTACTATCTGAAATATATCCATCATAACTCTTTATGATAGATTTATTCCAAAATGCATGTTTATTTTCAATATTTAGAAATTAACAATGAATGCATTCTAATATCTAGGTCATAGAGGCATTCTCTAAGATTAAGGGTTCTCCCATCGAAAATATGTAGTCTATCTACCTAATGGAGATTGTTGCAACAATTACATCAACATCCGTGTAGATGACTTCTAAACCTTAAGATCAAATTTTCTAGTCTTCTAAAACATATGCAACCAATTACAAGTGATATAAGAAGAATGAGATATAATTATTAGACTTTGATCTTATCTAATAAATAAGCCAATTTCAATGATTAAGTGTAGATGTATAATATACCGCTGCACTATCCGAGTCCTCTAAGGATCCTAGACAGACTAGATAGTCATACTCTCAACTCATCTGCTTGTTGCAGTATTGGCATTCATCCAACTCTTTGGATGTCATATGTGTGGAAATTACAAAAGTACAGTCAACTTTTTGATTTTCCTTCTCACTTGGATCAGACCCATTCTTCCACTACGCTTCCTTCATCTATAAGCAACAATTGCTTAAGACAAAGGATCTCTTATATTGAACTCAAAAGATTTCAATATAAAAGTATCTCAATATTTATACATGCTTCATTCAATTCATACAATATGAATATTATGAAGCTTCATGATAGACTAGAGTATATAGTAGAATGATGGCATTCATCATATATACATCTATCTTAACTCTTGAAGACTTCAGTTCAGGCAGGTACTCAAACATTTTGAGTAAATCATCTCTTATCGAGCCACCACTCTGCATAATGTAGAGAACCATGTCATTCATGATTAAATGTTGTGATGCAATCTCAAAAACGGGTTACACACATGAGAAATTCAAACACATGATGTTAGCGGTTTGTCGCAATAATCCAAGCACAACGATGATGAGGCTGCAATGCATGACATTGTTTATTAATTCGCCACTCCCAGATAGGCCAAACAAGAGTAATAAGCAATCGGATCTTACGAGTAACGAAGCAGCTTCACAGGAGAACACGAAAACCATGGCAAACCAACCATTGATAAAAGGAAACAGGAATTAAATAACCACAACAATCAACTGGAACAATGCTTGTGAAAAGAACGTATGGTAGACAATTTTCAGGAGATAAAAAAATAATAACTAATGGAAAATTGAGAGGGAATAAACAGAACTTTGACTTCTTTAATTAGAAACAACAACAGACCATTTGGATTTAAATCGGTAATAGTAAATAACTAAAAGTAAATAACTATCTGCAATAATGCAAACCAGGAATCCAGAGGACGGCAGATCCGACAGGAATTGACAACGGACTGAGGGGTTTCAGAGGTTTGGTGGCGCAGATCGTGGCATGGCTACGACTGATCTGGTGCGGCGGCGGTCAATAGAGTTGGAGCAGATGTTGGCGGCAAGGAGTTGGCGATGATGAAGTTGATGGCATGGAAGTTGGGTAGCGCTGTGGGTGGTGGCGATGTCGAGCGGGCTGTTGGGGAAATAATGTGAACCCCTCAGGATCCGGGTACCCGTTTACGACAAAATTCGCAATAATTCATTCACATTGATCGCAGAAGTTGTAGAAAAGCAGGGAAAATTTTTCGCGCGGCTAATTATCCACATGACATTCACATCCACAACATAACCACAAAGTAAAAGAAATACAATTGGCACCAAAATTCCTTTTTTCATTAATATTCATATTCATTTACAACTTGTACAAGCATATTCCATATTACAACATATATCCCAAGTGATACAAAAGAGATAGCATATACATCCCCAACTAGACAAAAACTGAGACAAAGTATTTCATACCGTCTAGTATAAACTCTGTCTCCAGGAAGCATGTATATACTGAGCGGCTACTGAACTACAGGATGTTTGCCTACCACACACAATAGGAAAGAAGAGGCGTCAGCCATTGCTGGTACCTCCCTAAAATTTATATAAAAATAACTTGACACTTAATATGTGCAAAAGCAAGCAAGTAGAAAGGTGGAAAGTAAAATCTACATCTACTTGCGTAAGTAAAAAGGGGTTTCATGTTGTTTGTAATGCATTTCTAATGATTTCCCCAGAACCCGGCATTTCCCCCATATTACCTACTTATTTATAGTTGAATATTCATGAGGGTATGAGTGTGAGCATATATATATCAATTGCTTCAGAGATCATGTTGGTGGGTAAAAATGGAAAAGTTAAGATTGTAAAGATTTATTAATTTGTTTAAATTCTTAGGTAGAGAGAATAGTCTTTTGATCATAACTTCTCCAATTCTTAACTTTAATGTTTCAGATATAACTCCAAATGTTGTAGATGTAGATATGGATGATCTAGATATAGGATCGCCAAGTCTGTTGGCGAAGTAACTCAAGCGGTGAAGCCTACAAATGGCTCTTCCGTCTCGCCCTCTAATTGGAAGCGCGGTCCAATAGAGGGATAGGTCTACACCCCAACTACGCCACTGAGACGGGTGAGAGAGACTCCCTAGAAAAGTCGCTCTAGAAACTGCCCGACTAGTACGGGCGGACGAGCTCGTACGTAAAAACTGAAAACCAAGGATCCCCCGCCTGGGTATCCTAAAAGACAGGGTCAACGGAACTGGTCTAAAGTCTGGATCCCAACGAGGCGTAAAAACACTGCGAGCTCGCGTAAAACCGTGTAAAAGACTGGGATCCTAGACCCGCGCATTAAGCGGCCGCTGCCCTAACTGGGCTTCCTATTCTCCCGCCCAGTTGAGGGTCACCGCGCCCTCGCACGATCAGGTGTAAAGATCACCATGACCGGCATCATTAATTTATAATTCATCATTGTTTCACGATCATCATCATTTACCAATTCATCTCCTTCCCAATTCTTTCCGTGGTTAATCATACAGATCTAGGATCTCTTGGTCATCTAACTTATTGATGATTATCTATAGTAGCAGAACATACCTAAGGAATGTCTTCATAAAGATGATCTAACATTATGATTATAGGTTATTACGATGAAGTATCCAAGTTATTTCTTGGATAAAAGTTTCATATATTTTAGCTAGGCTATGATCAAAATTTTATTTATTTGGAACCAAATAATTCATGTAGTCATCCCCCCTTACAAAAGAAATTTGGTTCTTTGCTTTTGTTGTGTCTTGTTTGATTAAAATAAAACACAATTCTTTGCATAGTATTTCAAGCTCATATATTGTAATTTGTTTAACACAATATATTAATATATATCCCTGATATATCTCTGAATATTTGCGTATAGCCCCACCAATCAGAAATGGCATCAATGCAATTCTAATCATCCTTATCAGTAATATATTTCAGTGATGATCCATATTTATGATATATATATATATATATAAACTGATACTTATTCTTTATAATTAATCTCGTTCTGTGATATAAAGTCAAGACATCGAGTGGAAAACTTGAGTATAAATAATATTGATTGTGGACTAATCGGCCAAAAAAAAACACAAAATCTTTATAAAGCCTAAAACAGTAAACAGAAAATAACTAACTTCCTTATTTACCCAGATCATATAAATATTAATTTAAGAGAAATTGGGTATTCAGGATTTTTTTTTCAAACAGTAACAGTGAGAAGTTAATTTAAAATGCCGAATCCAATAACTTATTTACAACAGTAGCCACTTAAATCAAAGATCCAAACCCTTCTCAAAATTTCTGAGTTTTGGACTCCTATTAATCCTCATACAATTAGTTTACCAAGATACTCAAGAACAATTACCACTCATTGTGTAATTATTCAGGAATTTATAATAATTTGAATCTCATTGTCATATAATGCTTTCCGAGATTTCAAGGAGAACTGGATATTTAAAACATTCTTTTAATATCACATGAGATGAATAATCTTCAACTATCAGTAAGATATATTTAATAAACATACATATATATTTTTATATTTCAAAGTTTTTTTTCGACACCCAGTATGACATTCAACAAGATGTAAGATTATTATTGCTCAAATCAGAGAACAAAAGTACACTCGATCATCAGTATATAACAGCTTGCTTTAAGTTATTAGACAAGAATACGAGCTCCCAGTTAGAAAAAGATCTATGAACTAACTTGTGATGTCACGGCTCTCTGACATTAACTGGCATTTTTGAAAACAATTGTCATCAATTTCCAAATCCTGAAACCTATGAAACAGTAAATGATTCTTAATTCCCCTAGTTAAATAACGGATGCTATATGATTTGGAAATGCCATATTGAAAGCAATGTCAATTAATCTTTTTGGATGTAAGAGGGACTGTAGTTCATTTGCTGGGATAATACATTTCAAATGTATATACATGAGATTAAGATACAAATGACATGCATGACATCAATTGAAGAGGAAAGGACTGTACATATAATTAAGGGAAAATACACATGCATGGCAGCAAGGAGATGGGCTAGGGATTGTACCTTAGATGACCTTAGAAGTGAAGAAGATGGATTGAATTTAAAGCATGCAACCAGCCCTGTTTGGAGAGCTGCAGATCCAGCAAATCAAAAGTTGAATTTTGGTTCCCTTATGGCTGGAGAAGTGAAGAATCTAAAAGAGAAAGGCTGCTATATAGAGGGAGAAGGATTATACCTTTTAATCTCTCTAATTTAGAGATTAGAGTCTAATTAGAAGGACACGCAACAGCTTCAACATCTTCAGACCTTTGCTGGAATTAGTCTCCAAGGCTTGGTTTCATGAAGAGAAGGAATTGGGGGAAATGGTTGGGAAAAAGAAGGAAGAAGAAAAGAGCAAGAGGTTTCGTTGGAATGAGAATAAGGGAGGGTTTATATAACCAAGGAAATGGCTTCATATGTGCCAAATGGAAGAGGAATAGACACAAGTGGACTTACGGCTGCTGGACTGTGCGTCTGTGCACAATCAGAGAGAAAAAAAATATCTTATTAGTTTTATTTTTTTAATATTTTCTCTTCTTTTATTTGATATGCTAAAGTTGGCCGTATTCCTACCTCGAATGTCGGATTTCGACTTACAATATCTCATTGTGATCGTCTCTGAACGACGATCAAAATGAGTATAATATTGACATACTTCCGATCGGGTTTTGAATACTCGAAATTTTCAGATACAGTTTTTGTTTAAGATTAAATTTTACGGTTTTAAAATATCAAACGACCTCCGATTGACGAACGGTCGATTCCGTTGGTCTTGTATCGTTAAATCGGATCTAATGACTGTCTCGCTTCGTTTTGCGGTTTTCGAATTTTCGTCGCAGCTTATTCACGGCGCGCATTACGATGCGACCGATTTTCGGTCGATTTCGCCCGAACGACTTTTGATTCACGATCAATTGATCGTTTTATGTTATCTAATATTGCCATATAACTTTATTGGGTTAATCAGACGTTAATCGGTTCGGTTTCGGGTTTGGCGGATTTCGGATGTTACAAATATAAAAACCTCAAAGGGAGTCTCGTCCTCGAGACTCGAGTTAAGGCTATTCGGTGTCTTGTTTAAATTTCATATGTTCATAAAAACCTCAAATGGTTTTGAACCCATAAAAACCTCAAAGAGAAAACAAGCCATATATTTATAATGTATTTAATTACAAAAGCTTGTTTTGATGATTACATCAGAAAAGCTGCGGGTATCGTGCCCGCATGTCGGCTTCGGTCTCCCACGTCGCCTCTTTGATGCCGTGTCGGTGCCACAAAACCTTGACCAATGAAATCTCCTTGTTGCGAAGCTTCTTCTCAGCGCGGTCAAGTATCTGGACTGGCTTCTCCTCATAAGTCAGATCCGGCTCTACATCGAGATTCTCGTAACTGATAATGTGTCGAGGGTCGTGAACATACTTCCTCAGATTGGATATGTGGAAAACATCATGAATAGCTGAAAGATGTGGAGGAAGGGCTATTCGGTATGCCACTTTCCCCACTCTAGCCAGAATCTCAAAAGGTCCAACATATCGCGGCGCCAACTTGCCACGAACACCGAATCTCTGTACTCCCTTCATGGGAGATACTCGCAAAAATACCCAATCTCCAACCTATAATTTATAGGAATATAATTAGTATGAGATTAAGTTGAACACATATATATCATAATTGAGTGGATGAGGAGAAAATAATTAGATTACCTGAAACTCTAAGTCTCTCCTCCAACGGTCTGCATAACTCTTCTGGCGGCTTTGTGCCGTCAGAAGCCTCCGTCTCACAAGATCAACAGCTCTCGCGGTCTCCTCCAAGAGATCTACGGAATATAAGGCATGATCGCCTACCTCACGCCAACTGAGAGGTGTGAGGCATCTCCGCCTGTATAAGGCTTCGAATGGTGCTATGCCAATACTGGAGTGATAGCTGTTGTTGTACGTGAATTCTACCAAAGGCAAATGGTCCTTCCAGGAACCTTTCCACTCCAAAGTGCAAGCACGAAGCAAATCCTCTAGTGTCTGAATGGTGCGCTCACTCTGACCGTCAGTCTGTGGATGATATGCAGAACTCATCTTCGGCTCTGTCTGTAGTGCTGACATGAACTGATGCCAATAATGAGATGTAAATCTCGAATCCCTGTCAGACACCACCTCTCGTGGTATACCATGCAGTCTGATGATGTTCTGCACATAGAGCTTGGCCAATCTGGATGGAGTATAAGTCGTGTTGACAGGTATGAAATGGGCTGACTTGGTCAACCTATCAACAACGACCCATATGGAATCATGGCCACCTGGTGTCTTCGGCAGACCTGTGACAAAATCCATAGAAATGCTCTCCCACTTCCATTCGGGAATGGGGAGAGA
Organism: Ottelia alismoides; assembly: GCA_037367405.1. Lineage (NCBI taxonomy): Eukaryota > Viridiplantae > Streptophyta > Magnoliopsida > Alismatales > Hydrocharitaceae > Ottelia > Ottelia alismoides. The sequence goes on along the minus strand of JAZKJV010003063.1, from coordinate 87,856 downwards.
CTGCAATAATCCTGGCGGTCTCCTGTGCTCAACCTTGACCATCTGACAGGTCAGGCATCTGCTAACATGTAGCGCCACATCGCGCTTCATTCCATCCCACCAGAAATGTCGACGCAGATCACGATACATCTTCGTACTGCCTGGATGGATAGATAACCGTGAACTGTGTGCCTCATCGAGAATGTCTCTGCGAAGCTGCTCGTCATTGGGTACAACGACCCGTCCTGCCTTCCATAAAATAGACTCCATCACAACAAAGTCATCAAATTCGTCCTTGACGGCGCGCATGTATCTATCATGAATCCAAGGATCGGTCTTCTGGCCCTCTACAATACGATCCCAAAGGCTGCTGTATCGTGGAGGCACGGCGGTAGAAATGGATGCGCTCTCCTGAGGATGCCAATCGCTCAAAGCTGCAAGCGTATCCCACGTGTATAGCCAGTTCGCCGTACCATCAGCATGCGCTCTCCTGCTAAGTGCATCAGCCACTACGTTTCCCTTACCGGGATGGTAAGAGATCGTGCAATCATAATCCTTCAGTAGTTCGAGCCATCTGCGCTGCCTCATGTTCAGCTCCTTCTGATCAAAGATGTACTTCAGACTCTTGTGGTCTGTGAAAATCTCGAAGTTCACCCCATATAGATAGTGGCGCCAGATCTTCAAGGCGAAGACAACTGCCGCCAACTCCAAGTCATGGGTGGGGTAGTTCCGCTCGTGCGGTCTCAACTGCCGTGATGCGTAAGCAATCACCTGCCCTCTCTGCATCAACACTGCTCCTAGACCTTCTCCAGATGCATCTGTGTAGACTGCATAGTCCTGAGTGCCTGAAGGAAGAGCAAGAATAGGCACTGTAGTCAACTTCTCCTTCAGTGTCTGGAAGGCCTGCTCACATAAATCGTCCCAAATGAATGGAACTCCCTTCTGCGTCAACCGTGTAAGAGGGCGAACAATACGTGAAAATCCGCTGACAAAGCGTCTGTAATAACCTGCTAGCCCAAGGAAGCTCCGAATCTGCGTGACAGTCTTGGGCTGCTCCCAAGACAGAACTGCATCTATCTTCGCAGGATCAACTGCAATGCCTGCTCCAGAAATGATATGCCCGAGAAATGAGACCTGGGATAACCAGAACTCACACTTGCTCAACTTGGCATATAGCTTGTGCTCCCGCAATGTATTTAAAACAATTCGTAGATCATTTGCATGATCCCATTCATTCCGTGAGTAAATGAGCACATCATCGATGAATACCACTACAAACTTGTCCAAGTATGGACGGAAGATCCTATTCATCATATCCGTGAAAGCCGTAGGTGCATTGGTGAGCCCAAACGGCATCACCACAAACTCGTAGTGTCCATAGCGAGTCCTGAAGGCTGTCTTCGGAATGTCCGACTCGTGAATCCTCAGCTGATGGTAGCCTGAGCGAAGATCGATCTTCGAGAAAACCAAAGATCCCTGAAGTTGATCGAATAAATCATCGATGCGCGGCAAAGGATAACGGTTCTTCACCGTTCTCTTGTTCAGCTGCCTGTAGTCAATACATAACCTCATGGATCCATCCTTCTTCTTGACAAATAGAACCGGAGCACCCCAAGGTGAAGTGCTCGGCCTCACGAATCCCAAATCAAGTAACTCCTGCAACTGCACCTTCAGCTCCCTCAACTCGGCTGGTGCCATGCGATATGGTGCCATAGAGATCGGCTGTGTATCTGGCAACAATGTGATCTCGAACTCGATCTCCCTCTCAGGAGGTAGCCCTGGTAGCTCATCAGGAAATACGTCAGGGTATTCTGATACTACTCGGATGTCCTGTATCATCGGCTCCTGATCAGATACCTCCCGCACAAATGCAAGGTATGAATCACAACCCTGATCAACAAGTCGCTGGGCTCGCAATACTGAAATGTACTCCATGGTGGAGTCATGCAAAGTACCCTCAAAAGTAAACTCGGGTAGATCAGGAATTCTGAAGACAACCGTCTTCCTAAAGCAATCAACAAGTGCATGATGGACGGATAGCCAATCCATGCCCAAAATCATGTCAAACTCATCAAGCCGCAGAAGTAGACAATCTGCGATCATCTCATGACCGCCAATCAGTATGGGCAAGTGCCTGACTATCAGAGATATGACAAATAACTGGCCACCTGGCCCTCGGATGTGATATGGAGACGATAGCGTCTCTGCAGCTCTATCTAAAGAATCAAGCAACCTCGAAGCAAGGAAAGAGTGTGTCGCGCCGGAATCGAATAAAACATGGAAAGGTCGGCCCAAGACTGAGACCATACCTTTCACCACTGTAGCCGCTGAACGTGCCTGCTCCTCAGTAACGGCATGTAACTGTCCCTGCCTGGCTGATGCAGCACTAGAACCTGCCATACTCTGCGTCTGTCGCTGCTGCGGTCGCTTGAAGTTGGACTCCTGCCACGGAAACTCCCTGAACGATGTGCCTGAGGCTGAGACTGTGAAGGCTGTGGCTGAGGCTCGCCAGCTACCTGTGGGCACTGTGAGCGATAGTGTCCCCACTCGTGACATCGGTAACATCTGACTGGCCTGGTAGGTGGAGTAGCTGTGCCTGTGCTCCGAGCTGGTCCGGCTGGTGGTCTATCTGCTCGCTGCGACCCAGATGGTCGAGCGGACTCTGTGCCACGTCCGACAAGTGCTCCTCCTATAGTAGTCGATGGAGAAGAGCGAGCACTGCCTGTGAAGGATGAACCTGTAGGTCGAAATCGTTTGTCTGACCTCTGCTGCTGAAACGGTCGACGTATCGGTCCAAAATATCGCCGCGGTCTAGGTGCTGCTCCAGACGAGCTCCCGAAACGTCTCCCCCTGATGTCCTCGAACTTCTCCGCAGCATCGGTAGCCTCGGAGATAGAAGTGATATGTAATCCTGCCAGCTTCTCCTGCACCTCCTCGCGCATGCCGCCAATGAACTTTTCCAGATTCTCCTCTGGAAATGCGCCAGCTGCTCGGGTATGTCGTGATAGCTCTGTGTATCGGATGAAATAATCTCTGGCGGTCATCTGTCCCTGACGAAGCTCTGCAAAAAGTCGGCGCTGGGACTCCTTCCACTTCGCAGAAAAGAAGTGGGCTCTGAACCTCATCTCGAAATCGTTCCAAGTAGGCTCTCGGCCTAACTCAGACACTATCGCATCCCACCATCTCTCAGCAAAGTCTGTAAGTGAGTACTCCATGAAAGATAGCCACGTGTCTCGTGGCGCGCGAATCATCCTGAGCACCTTCGTCACTCTCTTCAGCCATTGCTCAGCATCATCTGGTGTACCTGTACCCTCAAACAAGGGTATGTTGGCCCGTTGGTAGGACGTGAAAACAGACTGGTGCATGTGAATGACGGAATACTCGTGTGCACCCTCGTCAGCAAAGTCAACAGGGTCCTGCTCCTTGTCTAAGTCTGCATCCTCCTCAGCTCCATGCTCTGGTGCCTCCTCAAGTGGATCATCGGGATGAGGCTGCTCCACCTCAACGGACTGGTGCTGGTCCTGTCGTATCCCATCCTGGGATGGATGGTACGTGAAATCTGACAGATCCTCAAACCTCATCTCTATGTCCGTCTGCCTGTCAGCAATCTCGGTCTGCTGGGCCAATATCTGCTCCTGCTGGCCTCTCATAGCAGCCTGTTGCTGCTGAAGATCAGTAAGTGCGCTCAGTATGCGTGCCAGCTGATCAGAAGTATCCTGGCCTGGTCGAGATGCCATGGCTCTGCATGAGAACCATAATTAGTCATAAAGATACCCTAGACAGATATTTATCATAAATGCTTTCTCTTCTTGGGATATAATATGAAAATTAATGAACTTGGTGACATCTGTGGTTATTGAATATGAATGTCATATTTCCCTTTTCGAACTCACGACAAGTCGGAAGACTGTCGCTATCCGAGAACTTAATGCGATCGGAATTGTAATACTGCGAATGTGTGTATCGGGGTACCACTGCTCTGATACCAAACTGTGAACCCCTCAGGATCCGGGTACCCGTTTACGACAAAATTCGCAATAATTCATTCACATTGATCGCAGAAGTTGTAGAAAAGTAGGGAAAATTTTTCGCGCGGCTAATTATCCACATGACATTCACATCCACAACATAACCACAAAGTAAAAGAAATACAATTGGCACCAAAATTCCTTTTTTCATTAATATTCATATTCATTTACAACTTGTACAAGCATATTCCATATTACAACATATATCCCAAGTGATACAAAAGAGATAGCATATACATCCCCAACTAGACAAAAACTGAGACAAAGTACTTCATACCGTCCAGTATAAACTCTGTCTCCAGGAAGCATGTATATACTGAGCGGCTACTGAACTGCAGGCTGTTTGCCTGCCACACACAATAGGAAAGAAGAGGCGTCAGCCATTGCTGGTACCTCCCTAAAATTTATATAAAAATAACTTGACATTTAATATGTGCAAAAGCAAGCAAGTAGAAAGGTGGAAAGTAAAATCTAGATCTACTTGCGTAAGTAAAAAGGGGTTTCAAGTTGTTTGTAATGCATTTCTAATGATTTCCCCAGAACCCGGCATTTCCCCCATATTACCTACTTATTTATAGTTGAATATTCATGAGGGTATGAGTGTGAGCATATATATATCAATTGCTTCAGAGATCATGTTGGTGGGTAAAAATGGAAAAGTTAAGATTGTAAAGATTTATTAATTTGTTTAAATTCTTAGGTAGAGAGAATAGTCTTTTGATCATAACTTCTCCAATTCTTAACTTCAATGTTTCAGATATAACTCCAAATGTTGTAGATGTAGATATGGATGATCTAGATATAGGATCGCCAAGTCTGTTGGCGAAGTAACTCAAGCGGTGAAGAAGCCTACAAATGGCTCTTCCGTCTCGCCCTCTAATTGGAAGCGCGGTCCAACAGAGGGATAGGTCTACACCCCAACTACGCCACTGAGACGGGTGAGAGAGACTCCCTAGAAAAGTCGCTCTAGAAACTGCCCGACTAGTACGGGCGGACGAGCTCGTACGTAAAAACTGAAAACCAAGGATCCCCCGCCTGGGTATCCTAAAAGACAGGGTCAGCGGAACTGGTCTAAAGTCTGGATCCCAACGAGGCGTAAAAACACTGCGAGCTCGCTTAAAACCGTGTAAAAGACTGGGATCCTAGACCCGCGCATTAAGCGGCCGCTGCCCTAACTGGGCTTCCTATTCTCCCGCCCAGTTGAGGGTCATCGCGCCCTCGCACGGTCAGGTGTAAAGATCACCATGACCGGCATCATTAATTTATAATTCATCATTGTTTCACGATCATCATCATTTACCAATTCATCTCCTTCCCAATTCTTTCCGTGGTTAATCATACAGATCTAGGATCTCTTGGTCATCTAACTTATTGATGATTATCTATAGTAGCAGAGCATACCTAAGGAATGTCTTCATAAAGATGATCTAACATTATGATTATAGGTTATTACGATGAAGTATCCAAGTTATTTCTTGGATAAAAGTTTCATATATTTTAGCTAGGCTATGATCAAAATTTTATTTATTTGGAACCAAATAATTCATGTAGTCATCCCCCCTTACAAAAGAAATTTGGTTCTTCGCTTTTGTTGTGTCTTGTTTGATTAAAATAAAACACAATTCTTTGCATAGTATTTCAAGCTCATATATTGTAATTTGTTTAACACAATATATTAACATATATCCCTGATATATCTCTGAATATTTGCGTATAGCCCCACCAATCAGAAATGGCATCAATGCAATTCTAATCATCCTTATCAGTAATATATTTCAGTGATGATCCATATTTATGATATATATATATAAACTGATACTTATTCTTTATAATTAATCTTGTTCTGTGATATAAAGTCAAGACATCGAGTGGAAAACTTGAGTATAAATAATATTGATTGTGGACTAATTGGCCAAAAAAAACACAAAATCTTTATAAAGCTTAAAACAGTAAACAGAAAATAACTAACTTCCTTATTTACCCAGATCATATAAATATTAATTTAAGAGAAATTGGGTATTCAGGATTTTTTTTTTCAAACAGTAACAGTGAGAAGTTAATTTAAAATGCCGAATCCAATAACTTATTTACAACAGTAGCCACTTAAATCAAAGATCCAAACCCTTCTCAAAATTTCTGAGTTTTGGACTCCTATTAATCCTCATACAATTAGTTTACCAAGATACTCAAGAACAATTACCACTCATTATGTAATTATTCAGGAATTTATAATAATTTGAATCTCATTGTCATATAATGCTTTCCGAGATTTCAAGGAGAACTGGATATTTAAAACATTCTTTTAATATCTCATGAGATGAATAATCTTCAACCATCAGTAAGATATATTTAATAAACATACATATATATTTTTATATTTCTAAGTTTTTTTTTTCGACACCCAGTATGACATTCAACAAGATGTAAGATTATTATTGCTCAAATCAGAGAACAAAAGTACACTCGATCATCAGTATATAACAGCTTGCTTTAAGTTATTAGACAAGAATACGAGCTCCCAGTTAGAAAAAGATCTATGCACTAACTTGTGATGTCACGGCTCTCTGACATTAACTGGCATTTTTGAAAACAATTGTCATCAATTTCCAAATCCTGAAACCTATAAAACAGTAAATGATTCTTAATTTCCCTAGTTAAATAACGGATGCTATATGATTTGGAAATGCCATATTGAAAGCAATGTCAATTAATCTTTTTGGATGTAAGAGGGACTGCAGTTCATTTGCTGGGATAATACATTTCAAATGTATATACATGAGATTAAGATACAAATGACATGCATGACATCAATTGAAGAGGAAAGGACTGTACATATAATTAAGGGAAAATACACATGCATGGCAGCAAGGAGATGGGCTAGGGATTGTACCTTAGATGACCTTAGAAGTGAAGAAGATGGATTGAATTTAAAGCATGCAACCAGCCCTGTTTGGAGAGCTGCAGATCCAGCAAATCAAAAGTTGAATTTTGGTTCCCTTATGGCTAGAGAAGTGAAGAATCTAAAAGAGAAAGGCTGCTATATAGAGGGAGAAGGATTATACCTTTAAATCTCTTTAATTTAGAGATTAGAGTCTAATTAGAAGGACATGCAACAGCTTCAACATCTTCAGACCTTTGCTGGAATTAGTCTCCAGGGCTTGGTTTCATGAAGAGAAGGAATTGGGGGAAATGGTTGGGAAAAAGAAGGAAGAAGAAAAGAGCAAGAGGTTTCGTTGGAATGAGAATAAGGGAGGGTTTATATAACCAAGGAAATGGCTTCATATGTGCCAAATGGAAGAGGAATAGACACAAGTGGACTTACGGCTGCTGGACTGTGCGTCTGTGCACAGTCAGAGAGAAAAAAAATATCTTATTAGTTTTATTTTTTTAATATTTTCTCTTCTTTTATTTGATATGCTAAAGTTGGCCGTATTCCTACCTCGAATGTCGGATTTCGACTTACAATATCTCATTGTGATCGTCTCTGAACGACGATCAAAATGAGTATAATATTGACATACTTCCGATCGGGTTTTGAATACCCGAAATTTTCAGATACAGTTTTTGTTTAAGATTAAATTTTACGGTTTTAAAATATCAAACGACCTCCGATTGACGAACGGTCGATTCCGTTGGTCTTGTATCGTTAAATCGGATCTAATGACGGTCTCGGTTCATTTTGCGGTTTTCGAATTTTCGTCGCAGCTTCTTCACGGCGCACATTACGATGCGACCGATTTTCGGTCGGTTTCGCCCGAACGACTTTTGATTCACGATCAATTGATCGTTTTATGTTATCTAATATTGCCATATAACTTTATTGGGTTAATCAGACGCTAATCGGGTCGGTTTCGGGTTTGGCGGATTTCGGATGTTACAAATAACCCGTGGAGGCGTTGAGGGCGAGGGTGGGCGATCGTAGGGAAGGAGAAAGGGAAGGGAGGGTTAGGGTTGAAGGGGAAAGAACGGTGGGAAGAGAAGGGGTTTTGGGGAGAGAGGGAGGGAAGAAGAGAGGAAAGAGAAGGGGGCCCGTAGGGTTTTGTTGGTATCTGCCAAAAGCTGCCGCCTCTTTTCCCCATGAGACTCCTTTTATAACAATGGGAGTAAAACCCTAGACTATGGACTCCAAAAATAGAAAATTACAGAATAATTAAATAAACAAATTGCAAAAGAACTCCTGAGATTCTGTCTTTCATGGTAAAATTCCGTTCAAGCCCCTCAAGATGGGCAAAACTGCATCAATTCCCCCCTGTTTGGAGAGAATCTTGCTCCGGCAAGATTGCATTGTAGTAGTTCCGCAAAAGGTTGGGATGAAGCTTCTCCAAATCATGTTCTTCGATCCATGAACTATCCTCCAAGCGGCGTCCCGTCCATCGTACTAGGAAGCGTCTAGTAATGCCATGACGTGTTGCCAAATCACGAACATCCAAGATATCTTCAACAACATCTGGAGATGGTGCAGCTGCAATGGTTGTCGATGATGAATCCAATGATAGACTTTCCGAACTTGCTGCGTCTTCCCCAAAATATGGGTATAAATCAGATATGTTAAATATTGGTGAGGTGCTGAATTCTGGCGGCAAATCCAAGACGTAGGCATTCGAACCAATTTTTCTAATGACTTTGAAAGGACCAAATTTCTTTGGGCTTAATTTGTTGTGGGTTCTCTCATGGAAACACTCTCTGAAAATGGGCCATTACCAAGTCTCCTTCTTTGAACTCAACTTCCCTCCTGTGGGCATTGGCTTGGGTTCGGTATTTGGTGGAAGTTTGTTGAAGTTTGGCATGTATTTCTTGGTGGAGTAGGTGGATATGATCAGACAACTCATATGCAGTAGCACTTGCCCGGCCGGGTCGATCCAGAGGAACTCTATCAAGGACGTGAGGAATGGGGTAACTGAAGACACATTTGAACGGAGATTCTCCGGTAGACCGACAAGACGAACTATTGTACGCAAACTCAACATGAGGAAGGACCAAGTCCCACTGAGTGGGTCGTTCTCCTGCAAGACAACGAAGCAAGTTTCCCAAAGATCTGTTTACTACTTCTGTTTGGCCATCAGTTTGGGGGTGATATGCAGTGCTGTATTGTAGACGGGTGCCCAACTTAGACCATAATGTCCTCCAAAAATGACCTAAGAACCTAGTATCCCTATCAGACGTAAATGAATACGGTATGCCATGCTGACGGACAACTTCTTTAAAGAAAAGATCAGCTATATGAGATGCATCAGATGTTTTCCTACATGGGATAAAATGTGCCATTTTAGAGAACCGATCAACTACGACAAACACAGAATCCACTTTCCTAGCTGTCTGAGGAAGCCCGATAACAAAATCCATAGTGATGTCTTCCCAAGGACGTGCAGGAATGGGTAGGGGGATGTACAAACCAGTGTTCTGTTTTTGACCCTTAAAACGTTGACAAATCTGGCAACGTTGAATTGCTTGTGTCACATCCCTTCTTCATTCGTGGCCAATAAAATCTCTCTTGAAGGAGGTTTAAAGTTTTGTCAATCCCAAAATGTCCACCAAGACCCCCTCCGTGTAATTCCAAAATTAAGCTTTCCCGTAATGACGTGGCTGGAATACACAGTTGTGACCCACGAAAGAGATAATCATCATGGAGGAGATACTGATCATTAAGATGATTCAGACAGTCATGGTATGGTTTGCTAAAGTCTTGGTCTTCTTGGTATAACTCTTTGATATGCTCAAACCCTATAGTCTCTACAATGACTGCTGCAAGCAAGTGGGCTCGACGACTCAAAGCATCGGCCACTCGATTCTTACTGCCTGCCTTGTGTTTCAAGTGGAATGTGTATTCTTGCAAGAAACTTGCCCACTTTGCGTGCCTTTTGTTGAGATTTTTCTGGGACTGCAGATAGCGTAAGGCCTCATGGTCAGAATTGAGGATGAACTCACGTTGGATGAGATAGTGACGCCAATGCTTAAGAGCTTGAACAATGGCGTAGAATTCCACGTCGTACGTGGAGTAGCGTGAGCGTGCATCATTCAATTTCTCGCTAAAGTAAGCAATTGGTCGTCCTTCCTGGCTAAGAACGACGCCGATACCAACGTGTGAGGCATCACAATCAACTTCGAAAATCTTATTGAAATCAGGTAAAACCAATGTAGGGGCTTGAGTTAGATGTTCTTTGAGTTTTTGGAAACTCTTTTCAGCTTCTAATGTCCATGAAAAGTTACTTCCACGTAAGCAGTCTGAGATTGCACCAGCTTGGCTACTGAAATTCTTCACAAAGCGTCGATAGAAGGAAGCCAATCCCAAAAAACTGCGTATCTCTGTAAGGGTCTTAGGGGTTGGCCAACTTTTAATGGCTTCAATTTTAATCGGGTCAACCTTGATACCATCAGCGGAGACAATGTAACCCAAAAAGTTAACTGAGTCGGAGAGGAATGCACACTTCTTGAAGTTAACAAAGAGCTTATGTTCTCTTAAGATGGTAAACACCTGACGTAGATGGTTCAAGTGTTCGCTCCGGTTGCCACTGTAGATTAGGATGTCATCAAAATAAACAACTACAAACTTCCCAATAAGAGGTCTCAAAACATGGTTCATTATACGCATAAAGGTGCTAGGGGCATTGGTCAGGCCAAAGGGCATCACTAACCACTCATACAGGCCCTCACGGGTCTTAAAGGCCGTTTTCCACTCATCTCCAGGTCTAATTCGAATCTGGTGGTAACCACTCCGTAGGTCCATCTTAGAGAATATGCATGCCCCAGTCAACATATCCAGCATGTCATCTAGTCGAGGTATCGGAAAGCAGTACTTTATCGTGATTTTGTTTATGGCTCGACTGTCCACGACTCCACGCACATTCTCCAAGTTCCGTCCTTTTTTGGAGTTAAGAGGGAAGGAACAGCAACATGACTCATACTTTCGCGTACATATCCTTTACTCAACAACTCCACTACTTGTCGTTGCATCTCTTCATGTTCCTTTGGGCTCATTCGATAGTGGGACAGGTTAGGCAGGCTAGCTCCAGGAACTAGGTCTATATGGTGTTGTATGTCCCTTAGCGGTGGAAGTCCATCGGGGAGGTCGTCTGGCATAATATCTGCAAACTCTTCCAATATCGGAGCGACTTCTGGGTCTATTTTATCTGAATTCACAACGTCACTCTCAATTTCCTTTCCAATAAGGGCAAAGACAACATGCGATTCTTGGAGTTGGCGTTGGAAGGGAGATGCTTGGAGAACAACAAGTGACTCACCTGAGTGTGGTGGTGTTTGGGCAATTACAGACTTTTGACGATCAATCGAAGTACCTTTGTAAGAAGTGGTGGTCGTTTGCCTAGGGCTAGGGGCATCTCGTTGAGGTTTGAGGGTAATTCGCATCTTGTCCATCAAAAATGTGTAGGTGTTCTTCCTTCCCTTATGGTCTGTGTCTCGATCAAACTGCCAAGGTCGTCCCAGTAAGATGTGACACACATCCATAGGTGCAACATGACACCAGATCTCGTCTCTATATGTGGGGCCTATGGAAAATTTGACAAGGCATTGACGTTGGATTGGCATTTGAGTCCCACCCTTAAACCACACCACTTGATATGGTCGATCCAATGGTTGTGTTTGCAATCCCAATTTATCCACCATCGCTTGGGCTACAAAGTTTTCCACGCTTCCTCCATCAATGATTAAAGAACACCGGTGACCGTTGGATGCGCATGTAGTGCGGAAGATGCTTCTCCTTAACCAAGCATCATCACTCTCAACTTTTGGGGCCAGCATAAGAGGCTCCAACTTTTCGATAGGTGCATCATCTTTTCGAATGGAGTCATCATGTTCAATTAAAAGGAAGGGTCCATGGGATTCTGCTTCAACCTCAACTTCTTCGTAATCCTCGTTGACGTTGGTGTAGCCGGTCACCATTTCTGGTTCATTCTCCTCGGTAGGGGTGTTCTCATTATCAGGTTCGTCATGCACTAAGGGGGTGTTTGGATAGTGGGTTTAGGTGGGTTAAACTGGTTGCAGGTAACCCATTTTTGGGTTTTGGTGTTTGGATAGAGGGTTAAACTGGGGGTGGGTTAGAAGTGGGTTTGAGGTGATGTGATTGTATTGGAGTTTGAAAAAGTGAGAAGTTATTATGATGTGATTGTATTGGAGTTTGAAAAAGTGAGTAGAAGTGGAGTAGTTTATAATTTTTATATGATATGATGGTATAGTATATTATTTTTTGATGGATTTGATGATGGAGAATTGATTTATTTAATTTTTTTAAAAAAAATAAAAAGTGGGACCCACGTGGAGGGAGAAAATATGGGGTAGGGGAGTTAAACCACCCTTTGGATGGGTTAACCCGATACAAGAACGCACCCTAAGTGTGCACTTGCCACACGTGGGTTGGGACACTCTGCTGCGCGATGCCCTTTCTGAAGGCACCTGAAACATGTATCGGGTCCCACTACAGGTCGAGCCCCGAGAATTCCTGACCCGGCATGCATTGGTCGTGGATGGGAACCTGTATTCCCAGTAATAGTGCGAGGTATAGGGCCCACTGATTTGATGGTTGACTGTGCGCCCCCCTAGTTTGTCCAGTAGAGATGTTTGGTGCAGAGGGAGTAGCAGCAGAGACGGTTGTGATCGTCGCGCGTCGCGTGAGGTTCCTGGATAACTTCGCTTCAGCCCTCTCCGCTCTATCATGGGCAGCGTCTACTGTTCGGCAGTCACACATGTACAATTCATCCGGGATGTTGGTTCGCAATCCATGTGTGTATCGAGCCACCAGTTGAGAATCGCTTTCCTTTAAGTTATTCCGAGCTATCAGAACTTGGAACTCTTCAGTATATTCCCTAACAGTGCGTGTTCCTTGACGAAGGTTTTGAAGGCGATTGTACAAGTTCTGTCGGTACTCCTCTGGAAGAAACTTGTCCCGAAGCTTCTGTTGCATCCTTGTCCAGGAACGAATGCGTTCTTTTCCCTGGCGGTGACGTTCTTCCTGGAGACGTTTCCACCAAAGTAAGGCAAATCCTTTCAGCTTTAATGTGGTAAATTGGACTCTCCGCTCACTCGGTAGTTCCTTCCAAATAAAGAAATGTTCCAACTGATCCATCCAATCAAGAAAGATGTCTGGATCGCGTCGTCCATCAAAGTCGGCAACGTCAATCCTTATCCCGCGGTCCCAATTAGGATCTTGGTTTTGATTGTGTGGTCGACCACACAACTCAGGCTCTCTCCTTCTATCATGTTCTTCAGGTCGACGTCTACGAGGTATTCGATTCTCACCCTCCTCGTCACCTGAGGGCGGCGGCGACTCCAGGTGTAGGGATGGTTCATCGCTAACATCGCTTTCAGAATTAGGATCAAAGACAATTGGGTCATGTCCACGATGTCGGGGATTACGAGGGTTATGATGTCGCCCACTTGAAGTGGAAGAGCGGCTAGTGTCCCTTCTACAGTGTTCCCTTCTGTACTCCCTATCAATTCGTTCAAAATTCAAGACCTCCAACTGTTGAGTGTTATTGGCTACTGTCCTCTCTATGTTTTCTAGGCGGGTGTTAGTGCGTCGGATTTCCTCACCCAAATTTGCTATCAGTGCTTCCAATCGCGCCATGGGATCAGGGTGGCGAGCCATAGAAGTCCGGTTCTCACGGGTCTAGGGACTCAACAAATGCAGTATGATTTTTTTTGAAATGCAAGACAATAAAGATGACTTGGATCTTTCGCTCTGATACCACTTGATGCAATCTCAAAAATGGGTTACACAAATGAGAAATTCAAACACATGATGTTAGCGGTTTGTCGCAATAATCCAAGCACAACGATGATGGGGCTGCAATGCATGACATTGTTTATTAATACACCACTCCCAGATAGTAGGCCAAACAAGAGTAATAAGCAATCGGATCTTACGAGTAACGAAGCAGCTTCACAGGAGAACACGAAAAACATGGCAAACCAACCATTGATAAAAGGAAACAGGAATTAAATAACCACAACAATCAACTGGAACAATGCTTGTGAAAAGAACGTACGGTAGACAATTTTCAGGAGATAAAAAAATAATAACTAATGGAAAATTGAGAGGGAATAAACAGAACTTTGACTTCTTTAATTAGAAACAGCAACATACCATTTGGACTTAAATCGGTAATAGTAAATAACTAAAAGTAAATAACTATCTGCAATAAGGCAAACCAGGAATCCAGAGGACGACAGATCCGACAGGAATTGACAACGGATAGAGGGGTTTCAGAGGTTTGGTGGTGCGGATCGTGGCACGGCTACGACTGATCTGGTGCGGTGGCGGTCAATAGAGTTGGAGTAGATGTTGGCGGCAAGGAGTTGGCGATGATGAAGTTGATGGCATGGAAGTTGGGTAGCGCTGTGGGTGGTGGCGATGTCGAGCGGGCTGTTGGGGAAATAACCCGTGGAGGCATTGAGGGCGAGGGTGGGCGATCGTAGGGAAGGAGAAAGGGAAGGGAGGGTTAGGGTTGAAGGGGAAAGAACGGTGGGAAGAGAAGGGGTTTCGGGGAGAGAGGGAGGGAAGAAGAGAGGAAAGAGAAGGGGGCCCGTAGGGTTTTGTTGGTATCTGCCAAAAGCTGCCACCTCTTTTCCCCATGAGACTCCTTTTATAACAATGGGAGTAAAACCCTAGACTATGGACTCCAAAAATAGAAAATTACAGAATAAATAAATAAACAAATTGCAAAAGAACTCCTGAGATTCTGTCTTTCATGGTAAAATTCCGTCCAAGCCCCTTAAGCTGGGCAAAACTGCATCATGTTGAGAGTACATATGTTTGTCAAAACATCTTCTTAGGTTTTATAAGGATTTTCAATAATTACGATCACCATCGACATGACACTTGCAAAGCACATTCGATGAGAGATCAAGACCTAATGTTGTTGTCTTATTATCTATTTAATTGTCATTCCTCATTATTATGAGGAACCTTGCACATTGCAACCACATACATTATGTGTCCAACTGCAAGTACAATATCTTGACCATAGATCCAACCCATGATATTTTACTGATTGTTATTGAGTATAGTTTTGAGTGGTTTTAGTTTAAGTCATCTGAAATGAGAAATATTTACATAAATACATCTTTTACTTTGATTAAGGATTTTATATCAAAGTTTTCTTGCCTTGTCAACTCTGAAAGTTCATTTCCTTATTCACTTTTAAAGTAAGAGACATATCATTATAACTCACGTAAGATCTGAGATCTCCTCTTTACATTTGTTTCATCCCAATAATACGAGAAACTGCAACTTGGATAAAAAGAAGCGGGAACTCATTCTGCTTTGCAAGTCCAATTTGTATTTCCCAACTCGGTCTTTAACACGTAGACCAACTATACCTAAGGTGATGTTGATCCGTTGTTAATTGAACCAATTGTCAACATGATTAGAACTCGCTATGTGCAATCCAATATCGCCCCAATAATACGAGAAACTGATATTGTGGTCACTACGCATACGGCCTTACTCTTTCGAGAAGCAAAGAGCTCGATCCTTGTGCGCTTGCATGTAGGAGCTGTCACTTCGGACATGCATCTCCTACATACAATCCATGCCGACATAACCCTTCGCCGTACCGGGAGACCATGGATGCCATTTATATGATCCTCCGTATCCTATTCAAATTTTAATTAATTATCGGGAATCATATTCACATAATCAATTCTTTCAAGGGAATTACAACTCTATTCATAATAGAGTGCTTATTTTAATTGGATCTAATTAATTTAATCATATTAAATCAATTATCAATCTATTCAATCAACCAACAAACAAGTAGGGTTTGCTTGATATTACTATATATAGTACACATCCTCACAAGTACGCATTTTTTATTTTAATAATAAAGTACAACTTGACTTACTCATTTTATTCTTTCCACAGAAAGGGATCCAGCCAGTACACTCGAGTTATGCTGGGAGGGAGCATTTCCTTGACATGTAAGACGCTAATTAGTAAACCAAGCCAGCATGCCCAGACTAAACACCTTCACCATTCCGATTGAGAACAACAAAAAATAATGCTAATGTACTTGCGTTTATATTGATCCACTTTGATGATCAGCATTATACCATATATAATAGACACTCGGAGATTTAGGCACCTTTAAAACAATTTTAAGGACCCTAAATTTCTAGTCATATCAAGCAAACATGTTCTTGATTTTGCATGTAAAAGTTGTCCTACAACTATTGTAGGATAAACTAGGATTTTCGTGAAGCATACATTCAATGACGATTGACCAATTATTTTCATAATTATTAGGCATCAAATTAATCAAGGCAAATTCATAATTTTTATTGAATGATGTTGAGATATTAACTATCTTTAGTATTATTTTTATAATTTTCTATTTTTCTTTTCTTCTTTCTATAATTTGCCTAATAGGTTCTTCTCCTATATAAGGGAACCTTTGGGCCTCTCATAATAGATCTCATTATTTTCCCTTAACATGGTATGGAGCGACGGTCCTAGACCGGAGTTCCCGTATCCATCCCTAGTCCTAACCCTTCCCTACTCGCCTGCCCCCCTCCCCTCTCCCCCCCCCCACACCAAGCAACTGGCCCCCCGCGCCACTTGCTACCAATGCATGCCCTCGGCCCCCTGCGCCCCCCGTACGCCAGGCCCCCTGTACCCCCGCGCCAGGCCACCGCGTGAGGCCCCTACGCCCCCGTACCAAGCCTCCACGCCAGGCCCTCGTGACTTCGGCCCCCCCTGCGCGCAGGCCCCCCATGCCCAGGTCCCTAGGCTCCTGCGATATGATTTTCTACAGAGAGCGCGATTTCGGACCTTTAAGTCACACTTTCCGGCCCTAGCGAGCGACGAGGCTTAACAAGGATAGTTGTATGAGTCTACACGTACATCCAATCCTTCGTATGATTCTGTAGACTCGTTTATACCGGTCTACTCCCCAGTTAAATTCTGTTATTTGGCTATTTTATCATCATGTCAGACAACAAGGGTGACATCATCTTGTCCGGAGCCTTCAAGGGCCTGACTCTCATCGCTAAGATGGATGGGACCAACTATGATTTGTGGTCCATGCAGTTTCTCACCCTCATGTAGTGCAACAACGAGGAGCACATCCTGACAGATCCAGAGCCAACAGATAAGACTAGGGCAAATGCTTCTTGGAAGCAAGATGATGCGTACGCGCGTGTTTGGCTTTGTGGGACTTTTACTACAGAAATAGCCAATGATATTCTAACTCAGCCCACTGCCAGGGCAATATGGGACACTTTGGCATCCACCTATGCACATGCGAAGAATGAAGCCAAGATCCTTCTACTACAGTTTGATATCTACAATACCAAGCAGAATGTCCGCCCCCTGCATGTTTACTACTCTTCACTGCGTGGCATGTTTGAAAATCTTCATAGCTACATGCCCATTACGACGTCTACTGAGCAATAGAAGACATATAGGAACTCCACGATGGTTGGAGTTTTCATGGCTGGACTTGATACAGAGTATGATGCTGCATGTACTCATCTTCTTACTGGAGCTATCATTCCCCCTATAGAGGAGGCATATAGATGTCTCAGCCAGATCATTATCCCTTCGACAACCACGACTTCACACTCTTCAGCGATGGCTACTTCTCGTGGTCGAGGTGGGGCGATCCAATCCAGAGGATGCACACATCGAGGAAGAGGCAGTGGACGCCAACGTGGTCCCTGCACCTACTGCCGCAAGCCTGGACATGCAGAGGATACATGCTATCAGAAGTATGGATATCTTGTTTCTGGTCGAGCAACAGAACATATTGTGTCTTCAGAGGCTTCAGCTCCTCGGGATGATCCTCGCCTGGATGGTATTGTCTCTCGTATTCGAGAGATCATGACTCCTACCTGCTGACACCACCACTACGATACCGCCGCAGCAGTTATAGCCTCTTCGAGCTCCTCAGGTATCACCTATGCCTTTACTGGTAGTATGAATGCAGACATGACAGAGTGGATTATGGATTATGGTGCTTCTCATTACTTATGTGGAGACAACGCAGCCGAGGTCCTACAAAACTATACCACCTGGCAGATGGGTTGTCATTGCTAATGGCGACCACTTACCATTATAGGATAGAGGGAGGTGCATTTGACACCATCCATGCGCCTGAAGATTGTTCTGTATGCCACTGCCTTTCAGATGAATTTACTTTCTATTAGTCAGACCACTAAGGATCTGCATTGTCGTGCCATCTTTGACCCTTCATCTCTTGTGTTTCAGGACATACTCACAGACAGGGTGAGTGTACCGTGAGCAGCGTGGACTCTACATACTGGTCCAACCTCCTCATGCTAGTGTTTCCGATATACCTACTGGACATGTCTCTCCTTATTTGTGGCACCTTAGGTTTGTATATCTTCTTCTGCAGAAGCTATGCCATGTTCTCCCTCAGATTTCTACGAGATCCTCCTTTCAGTGTGAGGCATGTCAACTTGGGAAGCATCACCGTTCCTCTTTTCCATCCCGTCAGAGTCGGAGCAGTTCTAAGTTATTTGAGCTCATTCATTTAGACATTTGGGGTCCTAGTCGTGTTCCTAATCACCAGGGGAATCGTTTTTATCTTGTAGCTGTCGATGATTTTTCTAGACTTTCCTGGGTCTTCTTATTGAAGAATAAGTCTGAGGCCGGATCTGTTATCAAGTATTTTATTAATGAAATACAGAATATTTTTTCTGCCAATGTCAAGTATCTCCGTTTTGATAATGCCTTGGAATTTTTCACATTACAACTTTCTGAGTTCCTTAGATCCCATGGCATTGTTCACCAGACCTCACGTATCTACACTTCCCAACAGAACGGTGTTGCCGAGCGCAAACATCGTCACTTACTTGATGTGATCAGAATATTGTTGATACAGAGTCATGCTCCTCATGCTTACTGGGGTGATGCTGTCCTTATTGCTTGTTATTTGGTAAATCATATGCCCTCGTCCGTGTCAGGAGAAAAGATTCATTTCTTGATTACGTTTCCCGAGAAGAATCTTCTCTCTTACACCTCGTGTGTTTGGATCTGTTGCCTTTGTTCGTGATGTCTCTCCAGGGCGTGGCAAGCTCTCTCCTAGAGGTGTTAAGTGCGTGTTTGTCGGCTCCTCTCGTACCCAAAAGGGGTATCGCTGCTTTGATCCACTAAGCCAGAAATATTTTGTTAGTGCTGACGTTACTTTCTTTGAGTCTATATGTATTTTTCTCCTACAGGTGACAGACTTGCTCCATCTGACTCTGATGATGAGATATACATGCCACCACCTCCTACAGTTGGTCCTTCACCTTCATCTACTCCTCCTCTTCCACCACCTCCCCCACCTCCTCCACCGCCTCCATTGGTTCAGTTCTTGCCTCATGTTTTTTCTCGCAGGTCTCGCTCTGTTCGCCATGCTCACAAGCCTTGCCCATCATCCAACACACCTCAGGTATGTAAAGAGCATATTGTTTCTACTGATGGCACTAATGAGTTGACTGTACAACATGATTCTAGACAGGAGGAGCATGTACCCTCTCAAGAGGAAAATTTACAGGCCCTGGACTTGGCAGATGATCTTGACGTGCCGATTGCTCTGCGAAAGCAGAAACGGGCGTATGCTACTTACCCTCTTGCAGCCCATGTTTCTTTGAGCAGGTTATCGGAGGATTTCAGTGGCACTATCAACCGTGCAGATACCACAGACGTATCAGGAGGCTCTCAAAGATAACCAGTGAAGGTTAGCCATGGAATAGGAGATGGTTGCGCTACAGTCACGTGGTACATGGAGTCTTGTTTCTGCTCTTGTTGATACATCTATTGTGGGATGCAAATGGATGTTCACTGTGAAACACCGTGCGGATGGAAGCGTGGATCGCTATAAGGCGAGACTTGTGGCACGAGGGTTCACCCAGACATATGGGATGGACTATCAGGATACTTTCTCTAGTTGCCAGACATTCTACTCTACGTATTCTCCTTGCTGTTATTGTGACACGAGATTAGCCCCTTTATCAGCTTGATGTGAAGAATGGATTCCTCTATGGTGATCTATTGAAGGAGCTCTACATGCAGCAACCACCTGGGTTTGTTGCTGAGGGGGAGTGTCAGAAGGTTTGCAAGTTACACAAGGCTATCTATGGCCTCAAGCAGAGTCCAAGAGCATAGTTCCAAAAGCTCTCGGACTTGATAGAGCAACAAGGGTTTGTGAGATCAATTGCTGATCACTCCTTGTTCATACAGAAGACCCAGAGTGGTACTACAGTCATTCTTGTTTATGCTAATGACATTATTATTACAGGGGATGACGAGCAGGGTATTCAGGGTGCCATCGACTTCCTAGATCAACAGTTTGTGACCAAGGACCTTGGACATTTACGTTACTTCCTTGGGTTAGAGTTTTCCAGGAACTAACGAGGTCTTGTGATGACCCAGAGGATATATGTTATAGATCTTCTTTCAGAGACAAGCATGGCAGATTGCAGACCTGGCACTACTTCGCTTGACCCAAGCATGGAGTTCTATGATGATGATACTGAGGAGGTCGACAAGAGGAGGTACATAGAGCTTGTTGGCAAGCTACTATATGTAACTATTACCGGGCCCGACATATCATTTACCGTGAGCAAAGTGAGTCAGTATATGGAGCAACCCATGCATGCACAAAGAGCTTGTTGGCAAGCTACTATATGTAGCTATTACCAGACCCGACATATCATTTGTCGTGAGCAAAGTGAGTCAGTTTATGGATGCAGTCCACATGATTCTGAGATACTTGAAACTTCACCTGGTACTGGAGTTCTTTTCAGCAGAGGCACATCTCTCAGTTACAACATGCGCAGATGTAGATTATGCTGGGTGTCCAAAGAATAGAAACTCTATATCTGGCTTTGCCGTGTTCATAGGGAATTCTCTTGTTTCATGTAAGAGTAAGAAGCAGACTGTGGTTGCTAGAACAAGTGCTGAATCAGAATATATGGTCATGGCACATGCTAGTACATAGATGATGTGGGTTAGATCCGTTCTTACTGACCTGACTATAGAAGTGCCTCTTTCCATACACCTCTAATGTGATAATCAAGATGCTCTCTTCATTGCAAATAACCCAGCCTTTCATGAGAGGACGAAACACATAGAGGTGGATTGTCACTACACTCGTGACATGATACAGAAGGGTATTATCACTACTACGTATGTCAGCTCTTGAGACCAGACAACAGATATACTTACAAAAGGCTCTAGCGAGATAACCTTATCAGAGATGTTGTTTCAAGCTGAGTCTTATTGATATCTACGCTGCAGCTTGAGGGGGAGCGTTGAGATATTAACCATCTTTAGTATTATTTTTATAATTTTCTATTTTTCTTTTCTTCTTTCTGTAATTTGCCCAATAGGCTCTTCTCCTATATAAGGGAACCCTCCGACCTCTCATAATATATCCCATTGTTTTCCCTTAACAAATGATAAATACACTAAGCAAAGAGATTTGATGATCCAATCATCATCCGACCCATCTTTACTAAATATGGAATATTTAGGAAAAACGGAGTCGGAATCACGCGAAATAAATTCGAGCGGTTTGCTGGTTTGATTCTCTACTTAATTCAAGTGTTTATTTCATGTTTCATCACGGGAAAACAATAAACAAAAATTATTTTCTTACAGATCCGTGAACATGCAAAAATAATTTCATTCCGGGAACTATTTGAATTATATTTATGCACTTTTGGTACCAATAAAAGGCTACTGTTTTTGGGACATATTTAGACTTTCTAAATAAATTTTAATAACAAAAAAATGCCCAAATATTGCACAAACGATAGGTTTTTATTTTAGTGAAAAACTAATTCGAGTCTTGCATCCAATGCAAAACGAGTCCCCGCGCATCCGATTTACAAAACCTTGTTCACTTAGGGGTTTGGATCATATCCAAGACCTGAACCTGTCGCTGATACCATTTGAAGGTTATGGGAAAAATCTTAAGCGCATCACAAAAGCGTAAAGATCGCATCATATGCGATCGGGAGCGACTAGTCATACTAGTCGCTCGAGGCAGTGGAATTTAAAAAATTTTCAAATGATGAAACCACATAATTCAAGAATACTTCTCAAATCGTTTCATCAAGATCATAAACGGGTTCAAAGGAACACCTCTTGAAGTGTGGCTGCGATCGTCAATCTCTAAAGTAAAAGATTCTCCTGTCTCAAGTCCGATCCAACGAAGGTCGTACATACGGGCGTGTGGATGAGACGTGTGCTTCCGCAATCCAAGTTGATGATCCTAGCGAGGAGTCTCCTGATCTCACGAAATTCGATGCCTTCTTCACGAGCGAAGCGTACCGAAGAAGATGGAGATCCACGAGCAGTCGATCCGACAGCACAACGACATGATGACGATGATGATGTTCTCGAGGTCAACATATGGACGACTACATGTTGAGAGAGAGAGAAAGATTTGGCGTGTAGAGAGAGCTGTTGTCTTCTTAATGTGTAAAAGAAAAGGCTAGGTCTACCCTTTCTTTTATACTAAATTGGATGGTGGAGATGCGCTCCTAATTCAAATAAATGGTTGAGATTTTGTTGTAAAAAATTACAACAACAATTAATTTCGTCTAAAAGAAATTAAATGTGTTATAAATAATATTAATATATTTAGTTTCAATTAAATCAAAACTCTCTCACATGAAATAGGACTAGAGAGTCTCCTTCCATGTTAGCGGGAAGGAGATAGTCTCCTTCCCCTTATACATGGTGGATGACCACCTTGATTGGAGAGAGATTAGAGAGAGAAGATCTCCAATCCTAATTTAATCTCATTACATTAAATCTTATTTCATGGAATCTTTTGTGAACAAAATATCACCAAATAATCATTGCAAATTATTTGTGATAATTGCAAACAAAACCATTGACAATCATGAATCAAATTCATCCACCCAATAAAATGTAAATTACATTTACAATTAACTGTACAAAGCGAATCCAATTCACATCAACATTTAATTCATAAATCTTATTTACAATTAACTATATCTAATATACTATAAATTACATTTATAATACTTGTGATTAATATGGATAATGACATCCACATTATTCATATCCTTGACAATTAAATCATATTTAATTATTTTAGATGTCCATTCTCATGTTCTCAAATAATATGAATCTCATTCACATTATTCACATCTTTGATAATTAAATTATATTTAATTATCTTATATAACTCTTCTCATATGTCCAAATAATATGATTCATATTCATATTCTTAATGATAATTAAATCACATTTAATTATCAATTTTCCTCAATGCTCAGATACATTATCAACAATGAAATTATCATTGAACTCTTTCAAGAACAATGCACTTTCTTCGTGGATACTTGGAGATAAGGACGAGACGACTGTATGTTTCATGTATAATGACTTGGATATTGAGATCATATCTCAAATACAGATCAAGGGAACCTCTCAAAGATGTTTGATTAAAGCAAAACTGTAAATCTAATCTTCTCATTGCATCTGAATCGTATTCAGATCAATATCCAAATTTTGGACTAAGATCAGATTACTTCTCCATTGAGAGGAGTAAAAAATCCAATCCTGTTTCATTACTCCCTTGGAATGGAAGCATCACAGTTATACAATCGCTTACGATCACATCACCCTCGAGCATTCCTAATACCCATACATCCTGCATACTGGAAGACCTAAAATAAACCTGAAGTTTTAGATCTTATTTAGACTGTCTTGTTCAGGGTTTTATCATTAATTTTCTCATTCAACTAGGTATTGATCATACACTTTCCAAAAGCATATATTAAACCTACAAATTATGTCAAGCTTTCAAAGCGAGACAATCATGCACGGAATTTGATCCTTATATCTCATGAGCGAGCTCATGTCTTTCGGTTCAGTAATGGACATGTATTATCCCTTTGAGAGATCGTATTACTCATATGCCCTCGTATGCACACTAGCTCATCGGTATATAAACCTTGATGAGATCATCAACCTATCGGTCAGAGGACGCGTGCCTATATCGTGAGAGTATACGACATAGGTCTTAGTTATCTCGATCTCTTTAAGTCAACTCCTTGACCTAACTTATCTAACACCTCCGAATCTCTATTCTTATGCAGAGAACTTGCATCAAGAGGTCGGTTAGATATCAGTCTTTAGAGAAGAATTGTCATCTTCTTCTCAGGCTGGAGATCCTCTCTTAACAATTACTTGACGGTGCTTCATGAGTCCTCAATCTATCTCTTTAGATATCATCCAAGCACCAACCTCTATGATTCAACATTTGAATCAACAGTTGTATGATCATTAAGATGTCCATGGCACATAATCCTAATTGTACTAAGGGGCCTATTATACAAATTAGTTATTCTTCATTTCAGATCAAGGAATGATTTGCAATAAAATTTATTGCATAATGGTTCGCATGTCCAACAGATATTGTCTGTAGTGCCTTGTATTGCGAGTTTGAGACTTCTTTCTATTTGTCCAAACTGAGCATTACATGCTCTAGCATAAGGGGGAGTGATGGAGTATATGCGTCATGTGTAGATGGGTAATTGGATCCCTCCAGGGTGTAATTACCACATCCAGTGGTTTAATCCCATATCTACTATTTGTGGGACTTGAAGATTCAGTGGGGGCTATATTAGAAACCCCATACCCATTGTATCAGATGAGAAAGTTTAATAGAAATATACGACCCTTGAGGTCTTCTCCCGTGGTTTCATCCGCTCCTTAAGGAGTAGGGTTCCACGTAAAAAATCCCGGTGTTCTTCATGTTTATTATATTTATCTGATATTACGCTTCCACATTCTCGATTTCTAACAAAGACCAAAATGGTGAGGTGGAAGGCAAGAATGTTATCAAGAGGAGGAAATCTTGTGCTGCTCAGGCATGGCTTGTCTGCTATTCCCATTTTCTTTAGCTCTGCTAGGCTGCTTCCAATTTCGAGTCTTGAGGCATTGATGAGGCATGTCTTCTAGTCGGATGGGTGACATGAGCATAACAATATGCACCTGGCGGACCGAGGACTGAGACATGGTTACTAGTGTTAAAAGGTTATTGGTTTGTAGGTCTTGAGGTTGGAATGTATGAACATGGCCCTCCTAACTAGATGGGTGCTAAGGTTGCGGGGAAGCACAGAGGATCTGGTCTGCAGGATTTTGAGGAGCATCTATGACATTCGAGGCACCCTCAGGGCGATGAACGTGTGGCTACCCTTTTCTATTTGGCAAGGATTACTAAAACCCTCTTGGAGTTGGGGGAATGTCTTTGATCGTGGTGGGAAATGGTGACACTTTTCGATACTGGATGGATGATTGGACAGGCTTGGGGCCGTTAAGAGGTAGGTACCTGCACCTCTTCACACTTGCATTGGATCAAAATACGATGCTCTGTTCGGTTTGGTCGGCTGGTGCTTGGTGCCCTTCTTTCTCCTCTGCCTTTTCAGAGCAGAGGATGAATGGCTTCGTAGTGATGCTTGGTGACATGTCGGTTCTTGAGGGCCCTACGGGTGGGTAAGATCACTATGCATGGGTCAATGGTAGCCTCATGGTTAAGAAAACATATCGTTCTTCGCTCGTACAATGATTGACATACATGGGGATTTCAGAAGCGACTGCATAGTCATTTGGGCTAGTAAAATCCCAAGGCGGATCAAGGTTTTCCTTTGGCTGATGAGACATGGCCGCTTGCTTACTAAGGTATGGAGGGACAAGTTGCTGTAAACTGGAGACATCTTGTGCGGAAGATGCAGACTTGAGCATGAAGGGTTGAAGCATCTCTTTTTTTGATGCAGGACCTCATCTTGGGTTTGGGAGGGAGCTACTATCACTTGGATAAGGGCTGCAAATGCTGCTGATTTCCGGAGCTATGTGATAACGATGTGTCGAAATTCTCACAAGGATGCGGCTGCCGCAATTGCCCTGCTATGGTTGATTTGGTGTGCAAGAAATGAGTCTATTTTTCAGGGACTAAGTTTTTTATTCAGAGAATGTTATTTCCCACTACAGGGCCTTGTTGGCCCACCAGAACTGTGTAATTTTTTCCGATTTACTGAAGTTTTGAAGTGGATTCCTTATTTGGGATTGTAGCCTAATTTTCTAAAAAAATGATATCATCCACATACACCATAATGACAATCGTATCTTTCGATGTCCTGCAAACAAATAGTCAATGATCAACAATAGATCTGGTGAAGCTCTATTACTCTATCATGTCTTAGAGCTTCGAGAACCATTCTCCAGGTCTCTGCTTACGGTTGTAAATAGCCTTATGGATCTTGCATATCTTTTGACACTCTCCTTGAGTAGTAAACCTAGGTGATTGCTGCATGTAAACTTCATCCTGTAGGTATCCATATAGGAATGCTTTTTTGACATCTAGATGAATCAACATTGAATTGGTAACTGCAGCAGAAAGAAGAATATGAACTGTAGAATGATGTGCCATAAGAGAGAAAGTGTCTTGGCAACCTATACCATATGTCAAGGCAAAATTGTTTCCCACTAGTAGGGCTTTGTAGCTATTCATATTACCATTTGCTTGATGCTTAACTATGAATACCCACTTTTACCCAAACATGGATGCACCAATAAGGGTAGTGACCAAGGTCTGCCTCTGGATTGCAAAACTGCCATCTCCACTTTCATAACCAGCTACCATTGGTCATCTTGTATTCCCTCATTGATGTGTATGTGGAATGGTAAAAGCCGACAGTTCATCCACAAGCATCTTATAGTCCTCCTAGATACGAGCAAGAGAAAGATGACCACATAGAGGGTATGAGATGCACATGCGTCGACGCTTCCAAAGAGAAATGGACAGAATAGGATTCTCATAGGGGTCGTAGGGCCCACCCTTAATCCTCGATTATGCAGCATCACCTTACCGTGCGATATCACCCTATTGAACAGAAACATCAACCATGCCAAAAAAACAAATGCCTAGTATTTACATGGGGGCATGTTAGATGACGAGGAAGGTATAGGAGCACAAGGTTCTGTAACTTTTGGTCTCTTGGAATAGTCATGGGAAAATGTCTCAGCCTAGGTAGGAGGAGATACAATAGTACAGGGAGGTAGTTGGTAGAACTCCATGTTTGACTCATATGATGTCAATCGATCATATGTGAGAGAGAAGTACATAACAAACTCCTAGAAAACTTCGGTATGACAGGGTCAGAGCAATGGTACTCCTTCTGGGTCCAAGAATATCCCACAAAAACACACTTGATAGACCAATGAGACAACTTTCTTGAACTTGCAAGTGATGAACAAAAGCAACACAAACAAAGTCACAAGGCATTATTGAAAACAAATCTTTATCGGAAAACCTAATCGAAAATGGACCTTTTCCCTCTAAAATTGAAGATCGCATGCAAAGGTCTTCCCATTAAGAGTGGGGAGGATAGCTTTGTATCAGAAAAATCCTAGTCACATCCAAAAGATACATGCATTTCCTCTCAGCTACACTACTCTGCTATAAGGTATAGGCACATAAGTTTGGATGTAATATCCCTTGTAACTTGAAAAACAAAGATAAGTAGCCAATGCAAAACTCGAGAGTATTGTTAGAACACACACGCTTGACGACTGCATGAAAAAGGTTCTTTATATCAATGATAAAGCTTTCATAACATCATCCGACTCAGCTTTTGCTTCATTAGAAAAACTCAAGATAATCAAGATAAATTATCTAACACCACAAGATAAAAAAGATATTCTTGATGATCAGGGACATGGATGGAACATTAAATATCAAAATACACCAACTCAAACAAAGAACTACTACTACAACCATGAGGACTTAAACAGTTAGAATGATGTTACTTCTCAAGCTGTCAAGTGTTACACTCAAAGCTAGATTGGGGTTAGATAAGAGGTAGGACTCTGCATAAATCTGAAGATGTAAATGACCAAAATGAAGATTCCACATGTAGGAGGAGGCCGGTTCAGTAGTGGTGGAAGTTCTGCGTGCATAAAAAACTTGGAGCATGTAAGTATAGAGGGCATCTGATGGATCTCTCTTTTTTCTATGATGGGAGAATATCTACCATCCGCAATGATGATAGAGCGACTAAGAGGAATTGAGTTGTATGAGGTGAAATGTTCTCTATTTCCACAGAGATGATGAGAAGCTTTAGAATCAGTCACTTTATAAAGTCAGTGCTGGGACAAGTGGTAAGGGCTTGCCAAATACCTAAGATATTGACAGACTGTTGTGTCAGGTGGTGCAGTAGGGGTGACCAGACTGAGCAGTTGAAGGTCTCATGATCATGCCCTCAAATTTCAGCGAAATTCGATCGAATATCGATATCCAGTCGAAATCGAAATTCGACCGAAATGACCGAAATATGGGGGTCCTAGTACAAAAAATGACCGAAATGATCGAAATTTCGATCGAAATTCGACCGAAATCCCATCGAAATTCTGTTTTAGTCGTCACCGAAATAGTGACCGAACCGACATTTAAGGCCTTGCTTGTGATTTCCCTCAAATGAGAGATGAGATCCTCACAATTCTGGTCAGATGGTGTTGTAGCTAGCTCAAGATGCTCAACAACATGGGTATGGACATGACAACCCTGCTTCTGGTGTCATGTGTCCTCAGCATAGCTTCTATAGTTGCAATACGTGCACTGTGGTTGACGGAAACGACCTCCGAGACCACGAACTCCATATCCTCTTAACTGAGCAGACCCTCCTCTACATCATGAAGCAACCATGGTAGAGGAGGTCTGAGATGCAGTTGTAGATGCCACATAGATTCTGTTCAGATGATTTTATATCTCCTTCATAGGATGGATAACAACTATAAAGAAGCCGATTATGATTTGCATCACATATTGGATCAAGGCCAGTAAGGAAAACACCAACCATCATGGTGTTCGTGTATGCTAGTTGTTGTTGAATATTGGTACTCGGAGGCATGTAATTGTGGAGTTTCTTGAAGACACCCCTCATATTGAATTAGAATGAGTAGAGGGAAGAGACCATCCAGCTTGGTCTTGTAGATGTCATGCTAAAATTAAAGAATCTTAGTCTCATTCTTTTCTTAGGACTACATTGTCAGAAGAATATCCTACACCGCCTTTGTTGTGGTCTAATGTACAATCTCATCGACAAACTCTGTCACGAGAGTGCTTAATAGACATACTTGGGTTCACACGTCCTGTTTCCACATTGCATTAACACTAGTTTTTTTTACTGGCTCTGGTTTTGTGAGGATGTATTCTTTGATGTGGCGCTCTAGGATGTTCCTGAATTGCATCGCTCTTAGTTTGTTGCATCCATCTTGATGATGGGACATGGACCCTTGATTGCCCTGGGAGATGAAGCATCGTCCATCTTGTTCTTTGCCATAGTAGCGACTGTTGAAATATAAACGTCGAAGCGTAATCAGAACAAGAATGAAATGAAGAAATATGAAAACATGGAACACTCAGATTTTACGGGGATATCTACTCCTTAAGGAGAATAATGAAACTACGAGAGAAAGCCTCAAAGGGTCGGATCTTCTATTAGAGTTTCTTAATGAGTACATGGATGTGAGCTTCTTATATAGTCCTACAGACAGATCGGAGTCCCATCACTCATCCATGTGAGTGGGGGTAATTGGATCTTGGAGATATCCAATTACCCCTTTATTACATAAACCAACACCCCTCTTCAAGCTGGAGCTGAGAAAGCTGCAGCTTGCAATAAAAGAAAATAATACACAAGACATCTTCGCTTGATACATATGGGAGAGACGGGAATAGAGACACCTCACTCGGACGAGGATAGAGACCCTCCGTTTGAAGAACCGCTGCTGGTAGAAGACCTCGCTCGCAGACGGGTCTGTGACTTTCAGGTCACCGAGAAAGAGCCTAAGTTGTGCCTATAGTAGTTTGCGACACCGTGTCATGCTTGGAGTAGAGTCATTGTAGAGGAAGAGAGTCCAACACAAAGTAGTAGTCAGGGACAGAGGCACCTCGACAAAGTAATCGATGAATGGTGAAGATGCATGATGGAAGTAATAGTCTGGAGTGTCTGTCTATAAGTCGTGGACGGATAGAAGTCCCGCAGATACATCTCAAGATGAAGAAATATGCCCTTCTCACACCCATTTTCTCCCATGCTTGATAGAATAAAGAATGCGGATGATCAAGTTGGGGGAAACAATTAATAACATGCATTTTTTTCACAAATTAAGCTCTTTTTTTGTAGCCGTTTCCTTTTTTCTCGGCTATTCTTTTTTTTTCGTACAACTTCTTTTGTACGATCACCTTTTTTTCTCTTTTTTTAAGTCGTGCAATTTTTTATCAACCTTTTTTCTGCCCGTCCCTTTTTTGATGCGCCTTTTTTCTTCTCTTTTCTCAACTCACGACCCACTTGGGCCCAGAAGATTTGCAACCCCCTTTTTTGCATACACAACAGTCCAATGGGCTCAAACATAATTTCCCCTACCTTTTTTAAATACATAAGCAGACCATGCCCAAAACGTAGCAGAATAGAAAATAAGGGGCCCTTCTTCAAGTTTAGGGCTCCCCACGAGGGGAGATTCCAACATATATTGGCCAATTCGGGGCTTCGCAACCCTCGTGCGCCGCCCATGTATCTTCGAGGAAGAGGGGCTTGGAGGGGAGTCGCTGCCTGTGTGAGGAGATGTTGCCGAGAGATATGGGTGCCATCATCATCTGGGATGAAGGAACCACATCCATCACCGTCATCGATCACACGTTGGAGAGGAAGACGCCCGAGCGAGGAGCACTGCCTGAAGCTGGAGGGGAGTCGTTGCCTGAAGTTGGGTGGGGCTGGGATGTACCGACTGTCATGGCCTGGAGGCACCACTGCCGCCTGTAGAAGGGAGGGGAGAGAGGAGTTGCTGCTCCTTGAGCATTTGTTTTTGAATGACCCATGGGTCCGTCATAACCGATCTGGAAGGGTGGCATAGGAAGGCTCCTCCCAATTGCGTTGTTCTTAACCTTGCGCACAAACCCTAGGGTTTTGAAGAGAGCAACACCGATTTGAGGTGCGACCTAGAGAGGTGGTGTCGCTTGGAGATGGGTGTAGTGTCACTAGCACCGCCTGAAGGTGAGTTGGGGATTCACGGCAACAAGGAAGTTGCCTA
This sequence comes from Ottelia alismoides, assembly GCA_037367405.1. Lineage (NCBI taxonomy): Eukaryota > Viridiplantae > Streptophyta > Magnoliopsida > Alismatales > Hydrocharitaceae > Ottelia > Ottelia alismoides. The sequence goes on along the minus strand of JAZKJV010003063.1, from coordinate 56,758 downwards.
GAGCTTTGGTGTAGATATATGCTTCCTGGAGATGTTGCGGAAGATCCTACATGGAGAAGTGGCTTGGAGATCCAAGGTTCCAGGAACCTTAGAAGCTCTTCTCGAGGAAATATCTTGATCTTAACATGAACTCTGAAGAACACAAAGAGTAATCAAATGAAAAAAAAATCAAATTCAATTTTCTGATTCTCTCCAAATCGACCTGCTTCGATAACGTGTTGGAATATAAATGTGGAAGCATAATCAAAACAAGAACAAAATAAAGAAATATGAAAATATGAAACACTCAGATTTTACATGGAACCCTACTTCCTAAGGATCAGGATGAAACCATAGGAGAAAGCCTTAAAAGCCCGGATCTTCTTTTAGAATTTTTCAATGAGTACGAGGGGTGTGGGGCTCTTTATGTAGTTCCACAAACAGATCGGAGTCCCACCACTCATCCATATGGGATTAAACATAAATGGAGGTAATTGGATCTTGGAGAGATCAAATTATCCCTCTATTACATACTCAAATGAATCACGAGAAGGATAAAATCGTGAGAGAAAAAACAACCAAACTTGTCTATACAAATATAGTAGGGATGCCTCGAGATTGGATTTATATTATCAAATCTATATTGTGTTGTTCAAAACACATGGTCCAATGAACAAAGGGGTTGCCAGAGGTCACTGGTGGATGTCACGGATGCATCTGTAACACTGTTGTTGTTGTTGTGCGGTTGGTGGACTTGAGTGTCGTCACTGTGGTGGTGGGCGTATGTTGCTACTACGCACAAATGAGGGAAAGAGAGGCTTGGTGGTGGGATAAGGTTTTAAAAAAGGCCTCAGAGATCTGGTCTAAGACATGCATCTTTGATACCATGTGGAAGGAAATAAGCGAATGAATTATTATGAGGCTATAAGGTTCTCTTTACCATGTGGAAAGGAAATAAGCGAATGAATTATTATGAGGCTATAGGGTTCTCTTTATACAGAGAAGAAACCCTAAAAGTGAAAAGAGGTTGCCTAGTTGTACTATATAAATGCCCTATTAGGCTTACACACAAAAAGAAAAGAAAGTTTCTCATACTGTAAATACACTATTAGAATCGCAGTTGAGCTTGTCTAAACTTCCCTCAGTTGTTCACTATAAAAGAATGATCATTTCTTCCACTTTTACATCACTTTTTTTAACAATACTTCCAATGCTTGCTCTAAGTATTCATGCTCAATCCTTGTGTTCTTAATTTCTTAATTTGAAGCACACTTTGTTTACCTTATATTCAGGTCAAGGAAAGTGTTTTGAGCTCCGATTTGATCTTCGATCTTTAAAAGAGCTTGATAGAGGTTGCTTTCGACGTTCTACACAAAACTCGTTCTACACAAAACACTCATTACGCAACTGAACACCTCACTAGTCGTCTAATTTACCCCTTAGTCGACTCCTAAGTTTCTATAATCGAATTTCCTAAATTAGGATTTAGTAACTTCCCTGTCCATTAGCCTCAGTCGACTAAAATTCTATTTATCCGACTACTTTCCGACTTAGCTGACTAATTGCCCCGCTTAATCGACTATTTTTCATGACAAAATTCTTAATTAGCGAAAGTTTGGCAATTAGCCGACTACCTTGTTTCCTCAGTACATTAATGATGATTATTTCAATCAATTGATTGAAACAATTTTGCAGGTTGTGAGATTAAAAAACACTCTTTCTTCTCATTTGATGTCTTTTCCACTATGAATTTTGCAAAGAAATTTCTTGATTTGCAAGAAAATGCCTGAAGATTGGAGGAGAAGTATCGTGGTGCCTCTTTATAAGAATAAAGGAGACATTCAAAATTGTTCAAATTATAGAGGTATCAAGCTGATAAGTCACACTATGGAAATTTGGGAGCGTGTGATCGAGAGAAGGTTGAGGCAAGTTTCCAATGTCAAAGAAAACTAATTCGGATTCATGCCTGGTCGCTCAATGATTGAAGCCATCCATTTGCTGAGGAGAACAATGGAGATTTATAGAGCTAAAAGAAAGAACCTCCATATGATCTTTATTGATTTGGAGAAGGCTTATGATTCTGTCCCACGAGAGATATTGTGGAGAGTTTTGGAGAAGAGACAAGTGCCTGTCCTATACATTAACCTCATAAAGGACATGTATGATAGGGCTTTATCTTGTGTAAGGACCCCGTATGGGAAGACTGGCTATTTTGACATCAACATTGGTTTACATCAAGGTTCAGCTTTGAGTCCATTTCTTTTTACTTTGATTATGGACGAGTTGACAAGTCACATTCTGGATGAGCTACCTTGGTGTATGCTATTTGCTGATGATATTGTGTTGATTGACGAGACTAGAGATGGAGTAAATGAGAAGCTTGAGGTCTGGAGACATGAGTTGGAGAGTAAAGGATTTCGTATAAGTAGGGCTAAGACAGAATATATGGAGTGCACCTTTGATGGAAGCAATGGTGAAGGAATTGAGGTGAAGATTGGTGATGTTAATATTCGGAAGAGAGATTCTTTTAGATATCTGGGATCTATTTTGCAACATGATGGGGAAATTGATGGAGATGTTACTAATAGAATAAATGCAGGTTAGCTAAAGTGGAGAGGAGCCTCTGCTGTTCTCTGTGATAAGAAAATTCCTTTAAAAATTAAAGGAAAGTTTTACAAAGCAGTCGTGAGACCTGCTATGCTCTATGGATCTGAATGTCGGCCTGTGAACCATAGACATGTGCAGAGAATGGCTGTAGCAGAAATGAAAATGTTAAGGTGGATGTGTGAACACACACACGTAAAGATCGGATTTAGAATGATGCAATCAGAAAGAAAGTGGGTGTTGCTCCGATCGACGATAAGATGCGAGAAAACCGCTTAAGATGGTTTGGTCATTTGCAAAGAAGATCAGCTGATGCACCAGTTAGGAGATGCGAATGCTGGGATGTTGAGCCGGCTAAGAGAGGGCGGGGACGACCCAAGAAGTGTTGGAAAGAGACCATACGAAGGGATCTTTGTTTTGTGGATATAAGCCTGGGATTGACCCAAGATAGATCTGAATGGAGGCGAAGAATCCATGTAGCTGACCCTACTTAATTGTGGGAAAAGGCTTTGTTGTTGTTGTATCACCAATGGCCTAATTCACCGTTTCCTTGCACCCTTCCTCGAACATAGTGCATCTCATGCTCCTTGGCATACGTACATTGACATCAAGGTAATCTGTGAACGACCAACCAACTGAGAAGACTTTGCCTGATTCACATTCAGATGCAAGATCCTCTCATTTCACTAAATGTAGTACTACCGTTAGTTTGATTCTAATATCCTGATGTTCAGTGCATCTCCAGTTTCCTAGTCTTTGCTTATTAATATGATCTATGAGAATCTTTTTTGGATTTGTACTGATTCTGCTGATGTGATTCTCTTTACATTGATTGTACATGTTCCTCTCATTATTGACTCTCATATATTGTTTTCACTCTTGGTACTTTGAACCGAGACACTCTTTCTTGGAGTTATATGTTTCGATTCTGTATGCACATGCTTTTTGTGTCACACTCAATGTTGATTTACTTGAACTCAATTAGTATCTTGAATTTGGTCATTTGAATCCTTCCCATGGATGTTAGTGCGTGTCCTCGGATGGAACTTCTACGGTCTACAGGGACGTGACATCAATCACAAAGTGGTTGGTATACATTTTTTGAACACTCATAACTAAGCGAATACAAAATCGGGGAAGATTGTTATTTACTTGATGATTAGAATCTACTCTTCTAGCATGTCATTCAATAGTGTGATCATGGCTCTTCTTCAACCACATGAAGAGCTAGGCAGTTTTCCTTGCGTATTCAGGCCCTGCTTCTTTGATCACGTGACTCTTCGTTGTCTTGGGTTTGTAGAATTTGATGGCATCAATACCATAGTTTGATCAAATATTATGGTTTACTTTGCCTTATTTTTTTAATCCAAAATGGAATAATATAAGACTTTATTAATATTCTTAAGTCCAACTCTATTTTTATTTGACTTTTTTTTGGAGTAAGAACGAGGGGGAGCACTCCCAAGCCGGGAGTCACCACACCAAAATTTTCATTGATTTGCAAGAAGTTACATCAGTTGGAGACCCAGAAATTGTACAAAGCGTTACAGTGCGCCACAACATTTTCATAGTAAAACCGCTGCCCATTGAAAGTGGCATCATTCCTACCAAGCCAAATAGCCCAAAGCACCGCAAAAACCCTGGAGACATCACCGGAGGACCCGACCCCACCGCGTGAATAGATCCCCAAAAAAGATCCGCACAGGATGATTGCACCCATGGCAGCCCTAAAGATTCCCACACGTTTACCGACAGCCTGCATTCGAAGAAGATGTGGTTCGCATCTTCCACGCCATCCACGCATCTGTCACAACTGATGTCCGTCACGCCCAGCAATCTACCCCTTCTGACCTTGTCACACAGACGACCTCATCTCAAGCACTACAGGAACACTTTAACCCGAGTAGGGATCTTTGCCGCCCAAATCATCTTCAAATCCGCGCATAGATCCTCGTCTCGCTCCACCACACCACCACGCAAATTTCGGTACGCCATCTTAACCGAGAACTTACCCTCTGCCCACTCAAAACGATCCGACTCCCTCGACATCTCCCCGACCGGGGAATCTCCGCAAGCAGCCGTAAAAACTCCTGCATCCTCTGCTCCGAGAGAACCTCAATGAACCTCGGTGTCCAAGTCCCAGAGTCCACCACCTCCACCACCCGCGCCCCCTTGTCAATGGCCAGCGCCATCAACCTAGGGAAGCAGTTTGCCAACATCCCCTCTGCCGTCCAGTCATCATGCCAAAATCTGAAAATTTATATGACTTGTTAAACCACTTTATATGGTTTCATTGTTATATTTTGCTCTGATAAATTTATTTATGCTCGATTTCCTAATTCTCTCTTATTTTTTTGATAACCCTTGTTTTTTTGTAATGATAAAGGGGAAGAAAAGAGAGAAATACATGATTTTTTAGTGACGACAATTGATATTTACAGTTATTATGCTAAGGATGATTTTTTTTGAGAAACTATGAGATGAATCCTCTAGATATCCATCCTATATATATATATATTAAAAGAAAATAAAAAATTGCGAGCATTAAATTTCAACTAGAGCATTGGCATGCTTAAGAATGTTTTCATAATAACACATTGGCACCCTTGAAGATGACATTGTTCCTAGCTAGCCAGATGGCCAAGATGTGCGCACAGATCCTTCTCTGTCCATCAACCGAACCCATCCAAGTTCTTCACATCAAGGCCCAAAAAGAATCGACATCACCCCACTGGACACCAGCAAAACCAACAATCCTCCAAGCTCTTTCGAGCTAGGGCACTGAAAGAATATGTGATCAACATCTTCCCCCGCCCTTCATACCTTCTATAGGTTGCTTCTGACCCTAGGAAAGTACTGGCTCGTCGAATTCCTGTCATGATCTTCCGTCTTCAAATCAGCCATAGGAAGATACATACACTAGTAGAGCTCTGCCATCCCCAGATTATAGCACAATCCCGAGCGGGCTATTCATTAGTTATCACCGTAGGACCATCAAACATTCCTATGCTTTCTTGATTTTGAACACACCATCTCTCTAATACCATGAATCCCTCCCCTCAAATGGTTCCTCCAGCCTTGTCAATCTGCTAAATAGAGAAAGAAAAACCTCTATCCTCTGATCTGATAAATTTGTTGTGAAAACATGTGTCCAAGATCCTTCAGACCAAACATCTGCAACACTGACAATCTGGCATCCTTATCCTGGGCCAGAGCAAAAAGCCTAGATTACCTGTCACAAAACGCTCCTTCCTCCGACCAATCCTTCTAGAAAAGAAAACATGTATCATCCCCAAAACTTGGCCGCATCGAGGTCATCAAATCTCGCAGGATCAAGCAAATTCCTCCCCAAAATGTGGTCAGCGAAGCCATATCATCAACACGCACACCTGGTTGGAAAACACTCTATAAACTGATCTCACTAACCGGACAATAATCGTTTCCATCGCCCCATATCCTCAGCACCCACTTTGCCAACAGAGCCTTATTCATATCTCTTAACCATCGCACTCCAAGGTTGATAGGTGTTGACATCAAATCTTAGTCAACTAACTCAGCTCCTCTACAATCCGGGGATGACGACCAGAAGAAACAACGTATCAAAACCTCCAGTCGCTTACGGATGCCTACCGGGGACACTCTCATAGAAGTAGAAAAGACGGAAATAGCAGAGAGCACCGCCTTCACAAGGACCACTCTTCCTCCCCTCAAAAGTAGAGATTTTTAATTCCCTTTGAAAGCAGAGATTTTTGATACTAAAAGTACATGAATACAACTTTTCATATGCATAAAAAAGCAAGGCTTACTTCTACCTGTCTTTAAGTGGGGTTGTCTGGTTTTGAGATATTCTCCAATATTTTTTTATTATTACAAAGGGAGATATTGTTAGTTTTCCTAGCCCCATCATGGATTTAATCAGGATTATTGATTGTAATGAATATTACCTACCATAGGAATATTTTGTGCAACTACGATTTTCATATAGTAATAGACTCTGAATATTACAACACTAAGGAATATATTACGATATCTACGAAAAGTTGATACACTTTAAAAAAAACACTACAGGTAGATGGAATACAAATAGCTTTACAAAAAGAAGATGATTAGTTTAGAAGACTTTATAAACAGAAGATGATCTACTATTGTATTTTGCTTACAATAAGACAACAACGCCTTTTCCCACACCAAGTAGGGTCAGCTACATGGATTCTTTGCCTCCATTCATATCTATCTTGGGCCATTCTCAGGATCAGATCTAAAAAACTAAGTTCCCTCGTATAGTCTCATTCTAACACTTCGTGGGCCTTCCTCGCCCTCTCTTAGCCGGTTCAACCTCCCAAAACTCGCATCTCCTCACCGGTGCATCAACTAACCTTCTTTGTAAATGACCAAACCATCTTAAGTGATTGTATCTTATCTTCGAACGGAGCTACACCTACTTTCCTTCTGATGGCATCATTTCGAATATGATCTTTATATGTGTGTCCACACATCCACCTTAGCATTTTCATTTCTTCTATTACCATTCTCTGTACATGTCTATGGTTCACATGCCAACATTCAAATCCATAGAGCATAGCAGGTCTCACAACTGCTTTGTAATACTTTCCTTTGATTTTCAATGAATTTTCTTATCACATAGAACAATAGAGGCTCCTCTCCACTTTAGCAAACCTGCATTTATTCTATTTGTAAAATCTCCATCAATTTTCCCATCATGTTGCAAAATAGATCCCAAGGATCTAAAAGAATCTCTCTTCTAAATGTTCTCATCACCAATCTTAATCTCGATTCCTTCACCATCGCTTCCATCAAAAGTGCACTCCATATATTCAGTCTTAGCCCTACTTATACGGAATCCTTTAATCTCCAATGCATGTCTCCATACCTCAAGCATCTCATTTACTCCATCTATTGTCTCATCAATCAACAAAATATCATCAACGAATAACATACACCAAGGTATCTCATCCTGAATGTGAATTATCAACTCGTCCATTATCAAAGTAAAAATGAATGGACTCAAGGTTGAACCTTGATGTAGACCAATGTTGATGTCAACATAGTCAGTCTTCCCAGTGAAGGATATGTGAAAATCCTTAGGCACATCACGGAAGCGTGAGAATAGCATCGTATGCGATCAGGAGCGACTAATCGTACTAGTTGCTCGAGGTAGCGTGATTTAAAAAATCAAACGATGAAACCACATGATCCAAAAATACCTCTCGGATCGTTTCATCCAAACCTAAAATAAGTATTAGGTTTACCTCTTGAAGCGTGGTTGCAATCGAGTTTCTAAGCGAATAGGTCCGATTGAACGGAGGAGATGCTTGCGAGCGCGTTGATGAGACACACGTGCTCCTCGCAATCCATGTTGATGATCCAAGCGAGTAATCTCCTAATCTCGTCACACAGGATCCGACGTCTTCTTCACGAGCGAGACGCACTGAAGGAGACAGAGATACACGAGCAAACAATCTGGCAACATAACGACGATGCTGCGGTGATGACGACTCTCTCTAAGGCTCCATGGTAGACGATCACAAGAGAGAGGAGAAGAAATACTTGGCGTGTAGAGAGAGATGGAGAGAGTATAATTCCTCTTGGAATTATGTGTTTTGTTCTAAAAGGCAAGGGCTACCCTTCCTTTTATACTAGTTGGATGTATATGGATCTCAATCCACGTCCCCTCTTAATCCAACGGTTTAGATTAAGAGGTTATTAATCAATTGCCATGATTTGTTGCTACAAATTTGCAACAATAAATTTAATCAAAATAAATTAATTATATCCTTTTATCAAGATACAAATTAAGTCATTTTAATTTCAATTATAATAAATAAATAATTAGAGAGGCAACCACCACCCTAAAAAGAGCGTGGCCGTCCCCCCCTTTGACTTTGGTCAAGGTGGACGGTCACCTTGTTGGTGGTTTTACCTTTCTTAATATATATTTATTGTATAGTATAAAATGCAACACTTAGTATTGCATTTATTTTCAAAAAACTAATTCTAAATTAAATTTGTGAAAACATCAATCATTTTTTAAGTGAAAAACATGTGGCTTCCCATCACGGGGATCACCACCGAAAAATTTCATTAAGCCAATTTTTTTAATATATTACAGGGAGATCCAAAAGTTGTATAGCATTACAGTGGGCCACTACATTTTCTGCATAAAACGTCTGATTATTGAAAATGAGGTCGTTTCGTCTGACGCATATTGTCTAGAGGGCCGTAAACGGCTTGGAACAATCATCGCTAGAGTTCATGCCCCTAGACCGAATCGAGCTCCAGAACTCCACGGTCCCATCGCTTCGCACCCAAGGAATGTTCAACGCTCTCCAGACCCGTTCAGATCCCCTACATGTGAAGAACATATGGTCTGAGTCCTCCTCCGCCTCGTCACATCTGTTGCATCTTGTGTCTTGCAGGTTTAGTAATCTCCCCTTCCGAGCCTTGTCGCAAAGGCGGCCCTTTCTCAAACACCACAGGAAAATTTTGACTCTCATCGGAATCTTTGCCGCTCAAAGAACTTTCAAGTCCTGGCACTGGTCCCTATCCAGCTCCTCTTCCCTTGCTCTTAAGTCCTTGTATACTTTTTTAACTGAAAACTTCTTCTCGACCTACTCGAAGTGGTCTCTGTCCTGCGAGAAAACTCCTAGAGGTGGTAGTTCATTTATATGGAGATGTGATCCTCCGCCCTTTGATCAGAAAGGTCTGCCATGAATTGCGGTAGCCAGGTCTCACCATCCACAAGCTGTGAGAGCGTGGCCTCCTTTGTACTTGGCAGGGCAAAAAGCCTTGGAAATCTACCTTCCAAAGTGTCCTCTCCACTCCAGTCATCACGCCAGAAGCGAAATAAGTGACCGTTGGCCTGAGCTTTTGCATCAATAACGACAGTACAATGCAGATACCAGCCCAGAGCGGAGACTCATATCTCACTCTCTTGGCTACCAGTTCGCCACCCACTCCATACACCTTTCTTATCAATGTAGCCACCAACGAGGTAGAAGGGCCCCAAACATAGGGATGGGCATTGGGCTGGGCCAGCTCGGCCCAGCCGAAATAGATAATGGGCCGGGCTTGGGCTAAAGTATTGGGCCCGAAATTTTTTTGGGTCGGGCTCAGGCTTGGCTCGACCAAGCCCGATCCGACCCAAGGGCCCGGCCCGATAGTAGCCCACTGCCCGACCTGAGGGCCCAACCCGATTCTCAACCAAACAATCCTGCTCAATCAATTTTCGTGAGCTATGTGCCAATCTTTCAACCTAAAAGGGCTTTTCTTCCTGGTGCGAGAGTTGAGTTGACTAAGATGAATTTACACAATCTGAAAACCATTCATGAACATATTATTATGCAAATAAAATAACCAAGAAGTCTTTGAAAATTAAAACCAACTGATATCTACTCATCTATTTGATAGCTGTTGCAGGACACCGAGTTATTATCAATAAAATCACAGCTTATACAACATAAACTATAGAGCTTTGATGACTTAACTAATAGCTACATATATAGCTATTAGAGAGAGATGTTCAAGCTAAAACCATGCTTATCAGAAAAGAAATGGTCGAATTCAGATCAACTAAAACTAATGCTTCAATCACAAGAAAATTCACCTGAAGAACTGAAAATCAAGACTCAAAAGGAGGTCCCATTCATACAAACAAGGTTGCAAAAATCGGTAGTCGGTACTTGGTCGGTTGGGTCACTGACTAAGGATTAATCGGTAGTCGGACGACTAATCGGATTTAGTTGGGCTTTAATCGGATTTGATTTTTTTGATTATTTTAAATATATAAATCATTTTTGCATGTATATTCTTATATATTTACATAGAATTGTACATTTTTTGTATTTTCGTAATAAAACAAAAGAAGAAATTGAATTTAAATATAACATTAAGCATATTAGAATAAGTTTGCTTTAAAAAATAAAAAAATAAATGGTATCTTCAAGCAAAAATTGATCGACTAGTTGGCCTTAGTCGGAATTAGTCAGTACTCGATCGGCCACCCCACTGACTAGACTGTCGGACCTACTAGTCGGGTCAGTCGAGGGATTTTTACAACAATGCATACAAACATTGTTACCAATATGCTTTTACAAAAGAATATATCTTGTAGTTCAATAGCATAACAGTGAGTCATGCACTAGCGAGAGGATATAAATTTGTAAACAACACTAACATTACTTTAAACAACTAAGCTACTTGCAAACTACATATTACAAATAAAACAACAATGGTGGCCTAAGTCAATCTACTACTAAAGATTAAGCTACTGACATAAGTAAAAGAAATCAAGTTCTTCCATGGTCAAGCCACATAGAACAATCCGTGTAGTAAATCAATTCTTCCATGGACGTAGCACCAATATATGGGCCGGGCCTGGGCTTAGGCCGAACAGGACAAAAATTTGCGGGCCCGGCCCAAGGCCCGAATTTTTGAAATGGGTTTGGGCCTAGGCCCTTCAGGGCCCGACCCAGCCCGGCCCATGCCCATCCCTACCCAAACATGAATCACCCATTTGGCAATTAGCGCCCTATTTATACTTTCCACGCCACGAACTCCGAGATTGCCTTCGTTTTGCCCCCTAGTGATCTCGTCTCACCTTACGAGGTGCATTCCTGTGCCCTGCTGCTTCCCATCAGACGAGATGAAACCATCAATCGTGCCATTGATAAATATGAATCATATTCATATATCCAACATAATATGTAAATTAGATTTACAATTAATTGTTTATTGTGAATTCATATCACAACATCATATAATTTATAATTCTATTTACAATTAAATCTTTCTATTATATTATAAATCATATCTGTAAGAGAATAGGGAAGCTGCTGCAAGATGCAGCTAACTTGGCTGCAGCGCCGATCTGGACCGTTCATCGCGGGCGAGATGGATCGTCCGATCAAAGGGCAATCGGCACCCCACCCCCGCCCAAGAATCCTCTCGACCTATCCCCTCCCTCGCCCCTCTCGACCTCCCCCCTCCCTCCCCACACGAAACCCGGCCCTCCCACCCACCTCGGACCCGACCGTAGGCTGCACACGACGCTCGACCTCTCCCCCTCTCCTCTTCGTGTGTGCCCTACAACGCAGCGCGGCTTGAAGCAGTGCCGCCTAGGGCCAATCCCTCCCATCCCAGGCCTGCATCGCCTCCTCCTTTAGTAAGCCTTTTTTGGATTCTCTTCTCATCCCCAAATCTTGTTTGCATTTCATTGTCGCTGAATCTCTTCCGTGCAATTTTCTGCAACTTAAATCAACATCTTAGCAGGTTTGTTTGCGAAGACACTTGCTTCGACAATGTAGTTATCAACTCTAAGTTTCCTTATTTCGGTAGGACATCTTAGCATTGTCGCTGAGTTTCTTCCGTGCACTTTTCTGCAACTTAAGTGTCCGTAGGACAAAAGTGTGATAAGGGTTAATTTTAAATTGTTGATTCTATGAGTCTAATATATGCAGTGCCTGATGTTGGAGGTACACAACACCTGCTACAATTAAAAGGTGTTTAGCATAATATGCAAGTGATCTTTACACCAATACACCGATCCACCTACTAGCATTTTAACAGTTACCATTTTCTTACTTCATGCATGGTTGATCTCTTTTTTACCTTAAAATTTCTCTGAAATTTACCTCCTACCGTAGTTCATACTATCACAGACACTGTTGGCAAGCTTCGCGGAATGAATAGCTCTTACTATCACAGTAACAGCTGAATCAATTGGTTTTGCTGATAAATAATTTACTGTAGGGTAATTTTGTTATTGGAAAATGAGTGAATCATTTTCAGCGACATCTTTGAGGCAAACGACGGAATCCACATGTTATTGTGGCTTGAAGGCCGTAATGCACGTGTCAAAGAAAGAATGGAACAGGGGTAGACGATTTATTCATTGTCCGCGATGGAAGGTACAAGTTCAGTAAGAGTGCATGTTTTTTACATCAAATTATAAAAATTAATATGTTTCTTTTGAAACAGGAACAAAATTCATGTAATTTCTTTGTTTGGATGGATGCCGTTGATGATAGAAATAGCGAGCCGACACAGTTAATGCCATCTTTTCAAGTCGACTTGATGCAACAAGTGAAGATATTGCAGATGGAATTCCGCAATCTGAAGCATATTATTCTTGTTGCTATTATATTTGCAATTATTTCTTGAACACGATTACCAGCATATGGCATATATTTCTTGAATAATCTCGTAATTAATTTGTGTTTGTCAGCCACTCTTTGTGGATGTGAGCAAATGACATTCAGGTAAAACAAAGATTTATCCACATTCCTCCTGCAAATGACAGTATGTCTTGGAAGAGCAAATACCACCTTCAAACTATGATGCATCTGATCCTTTAATCACCCACAATCCTCCTTTGAGATGAGACATGCTGTCAGATCTTCGTCCAATATCCCATGTGACACAAGTATCCAAAGAGAGATTTATAACATTGTGGCAATTGCATCTAATATTCCATTTAAAAGTCTGACACACAAACAAGAAATCATGAACAACAGTTGTAGTAGAACATACTAACAGGAAACCACAAACACAAAGCAGGACATAAAAGTTCAAAACAACAATACATATAAAAATGTGCCTCCTAACACTCTCATATCATGAGAGCAACAGAGATATTAATAGCAGATAGATCGGTAACGGATAGATCAACAACTGTTGTCGTAGTAGCTATATAATTTTATTGCAGCAACACTTCATCATCTTCACAAGTGTGTAATGTATCAATCAAACTTCTTGCGGAAGAAGATACAATCTTGTGTGATCGAAGCATTGTCACTTTAGATGGACTTGCTAAATCATGATTGTGTTCTTCATGAAACTCTCTTACAACCCAACACCCTTCATCATCTTCACAAACAATTATGTGGGCTCCACATCCTTGTCGAATATCTCGCCTTCTTTTGACCTCGCGGCCCAAACGGCTCTTGTCATTGAGATCTTTTTATCCTTCTTTCGAACAAACAATTTTTCGAGCTGTTACGAGGTTGGTTTTTGAAGATCTTCGTAATAAATTCTTACGTGTAGAAAAACCAATTTTCCTTGCATACAGATTGTAGAATTTCAGTGCTTCATCTTCAGAAACAAATTGCATTCCAACGAATGGCTTCTGAAATGCATCAACACCCTCACCCACATGCGCATTCTCATTACGGATGGCCTCATATGCATCTTCATCATACTGTGAGGGGCTATTCAAATCGCTAACATCATCTATAGTCATGGTATCATCCTCTGCTTCCATAATAAATGACATTTGTGGCTGCAAAAAAAATAAAGAAATTAAAACATCATAACAATCTAAATTATACATTAATCTCAATCCAACAACATTAGATCTTAACTATTTAGATTTACTTGTAGCAAAATCACAAGACAAATGACAGTAATGGCAATTTCGGCAAGTCTATATATCTGTTACAGTCTTTGCTATGCTACAGGCAATGCTAAGGTAAATTCTTTAAATGCAAATTTTTTGAAACCTAAGTTATAAGTTTGATCCCAACTGCAATGTGGGTTCACTTTGCAGTTTGAAGGATTGGTCATACAGAATAATGGTCTTACTTTGAACATTGGTCATACAGAAGCAGTGCGTTTTGTAATGGGCGATTCACGGCTTTCGATTTGAACATTTTGGAAATAAGTCCCAAAAAAGGCTTACTCAAGGAGGAGGCGATGCAGGCCTGGGATGGGAGGGAGTGGCCCTAGGCGGCGCTGCTTCAAGCCGCGCTGCATTGTAGGGCACACACGAAGAGGACAGGGGGAGAGGTCGAGCGTCGTGTACAGCCTACGGTCGGGTCCGAGGTGGGTGGGAGGGCCGGGTTTCGTGTGGGGAGGGAGGTGGGAGGTCGAGAGGGGCGGGGGAGGGGATAGGTCGAGAGGATTCTTGGGCGGGGGTGGGGTGCCGATTGCCCTTTGATCGGACGGTCCATCTTGCCCGCGATGAACGGTCCAGATCGGCGTTGCAGCCAAGTTAGCTGCATCTTGCAGCAGCTTCCCTATTCTCTATCTGTAATATCCATGATTATTATGGATAGTGATATCCACATTAACTATAACCTTGATAATTAAATCATATTTAATCATCTTGGATCTTTATTCTCATGTGCCCAAATAGCATGAGTCACATTCACATTATTCACATCTTTGATAATTAAATCACATTTAATTGTCTTAGATAAATCTCATTATAATATGAATCAAATTCATAATATTCGTGATAATTAAATCACATTTAATTATCCACTTTCTCAATGCTCGGATACATATATGAAAAGTGAAATTATTCTTGAACTCTTTCAAGAATAATGCGCTTTCTCCGCGGATACTTGGAGATAAGGATAGAGCGATTGTATTGTTCTATGTATAGTTACTTGGATATTGAAATCAAATCTCAAATCCAGATCTTGCGGACCTCTCATAGATGCTTGATTAAATCAAAACCGCAAATGTAATCGTCTCATTGTATCTGAATCATATTCAGATTAAGGTCCAACATTTGGACTAAGATCAGATAACTTCTCTATGAGAGGGGTCACTAAAATCAATACTTGTTTCATCACTCACTCGGAATGGAAGCGTCATGGTTATACAATCGTTATGATCATATCACCCTCATGTATTTCTAATACCTATACATCCTGCATACTGGAAAACCCAGAATAAACCCAAAGTATTAGATCAATCTTACACTATCTACTTCAGGGATTTATCATTAAGTTTTTCATTTGACTATTGGGAGTTGCTATCTATCATATACTTTCCAAAAGCATATATCATACCCTAGTGTTGATCATATACTTTTCAAAAGCATATATCAAACCTTACAAATTCAGTCAAGCTTCCAAAGGGAGACGACCGTGCACAGAATTTGATCCTTCCCAATATTTCATGAGTGAGCTCATGTCTTTCGGTTTAGTAACTGAACCTGTATGATCCCTTTGAGAGATCGTATTACTCATATGCCTTTGTATGCACACTAGCGCGTCGGTGTATAGACCTTGATTAGGTTATCAACCTATTGGTCTGCCAAATGTACATACTCAAACATATAGTAACATATCTGTCTTCGGTCAGAGGATGCATGCCTTTATCATAACAACATACGATATAGGTCTTTGGTTATCTCGATCTCGTTAAATCAACTCTTTGACCCAACGTGTCTAACACCTTCGAATCTCTATTCCTATGCAGAGGACCTGCATCAAGAGGTCGGTTAGATATCCGACTTCAGAGAAATGATTACCATCTCCTTCTTAGGTTGAAGATCATCTCTTAATAATCTTTTGACAGTGCTTGATGAGTCCTCAATCTAACTCTTTAGATATTCATCCAAGTACCAACCTCTATGGTTCAACAATTGAATCAATAGTTGTATGATCATTAAGATGACCATGGTACATAAACCTAATTGTACTAATGGACCTATTATGCAAATTAGTTATTCTTCGTTTCAGATCAGGTAATGATATTTGCAATAACATTTATTCCATAATGGCTCGCCGTGGGCTCGCATGTCCAACGATCTCCCACTATCCCAAAGAGCCATTATGAGCTAATCTTTAAACCCACGCTCATGTGACGATCATAGGCTATTTAGAAAAATAACTAGGTAAGCTGATCAGTCACTCTATTCCCAAGAGACTTCGCCAAGTCCTTTTATGACTCTTGCATATCTCCTAGTAACAGTGCTCGCATCCAATGTGAATGTTGTATCTTATGCAATCATTATTCAATATTGTCAGTTATAGTGTTTTGATACTACAACTCAATAATTAGTATAACCCATATTTCCATTATCCTTATCAGAATATCCTTATTCATGGAGTTCTCTATCTCCTAAGATATCTGCAGTTAAGACCTTTTAGATCACTATCTATAAAGTCTTAAGTTCTTGAAGATAAGACTTTGAGATCACTATCTCAAAAAGTCTTGTCATCTTTGAAGATATTATTATTACTTCAACTAAGTGTTTTATCTCCACAGTAGGATTAGCAACAACTTACTACTCCCACTGTATGGCAGACATCTGGCTTTTGTACACATCTAGCATACACCCAGCTTTTCATAACTGATGCACAAGGGCAAGTAGTTTTAACATTTACTTTCTCAACTCTTTGAGGTGCTATCCCTTTAGATAGGTCAGTACCATATCTTAAGGGAATGAAGCCTTTATTGAGATTTTTCCCAAAAAATGGAACATATCCAAGGTGTACCACTAATGTGACGGTTCTAATGCCCTCTTCTCTTTACTTCTGAACAATCTTCAGAACTAAGATTTAAGAGGTATCCTTGAGATCACATCTCAAGGTATGGAATAACCAATCTATAAAACACTTATTATTATCCTTAATTCATTCCAAATGATTAGAGTATCATCTACATTTAGCACGATGAACAAAATGACACTCCTACTAAGCTTCAAATGGTTTAATAGGATTCTATCTGAAATCATAACCTTTATAATTTCATCAAATATGATATTCCAACTACAAGAAGCTTATTTGAGTCTGTATATGGAATTCCTTTAGCTTGCACATCTTGCCTTCCTCAACTATGAAGCCATGGGGCTACTTTATATGAATATCCTCAGAGAGGTATTCATAAAGGAATGCAATATTGACTTCTGTCTTGAAGATGTCAAAGTCATGTTGTGCAACTATAGTTAGCAATATTCTGATGGATTTAAGCATGATCACTGGAGAGCAAGTCTCATCGCAAGCGATGTCTTCTCTTTGATGTGTAGCTCATGGCTACGAGCTGTGCTTTGAAGGTCCCTACCTTCTCATCAGGTTCCCTCTTTCTCTTGAAGATCTATTTACACCTAACAAATTCTACCCTTATCGGTGGATCCTCGAGGGTCTATATACATTACTTGTATAAGAAATCTACTTTAGACTTTATTGCTAACATCCATCTTTCCATGTCATGATCTTCAAAAGCTTCATCACATGAACTTAGATCATTGTCAGACTTAACTGACACATGGAATCTATCCTCAAACTCATTTGAAGAGGTATTAGTGTTTCATCTTTATTTGTCCTTTTAGTTTCCAATTTCAGGAGCTCATCATCTTCTCAAGATTAAATGAGTTCCTTCACTTCGTTTTCGTCTTGATTCTCAAGAGAGACATCCTCTAAGAATCACATTCTCAGATATGAAATCTTTTAAGAATCTCAAGGTCATAAAGTAGGTATCCAATACTATCCTTTATTTTTCTAATGAAGTAGCACTCTCTTGTGCTAGATTCCAGCTTACTTGCATGGAACCTTATTAAGGATATATATTGTCGTCTCTACTACATATATACCTTGGAAACTAAGAGGTAATTATGCTAATATTCATCATTGATCAAATCATGTCACATATGATCCAATTGTATCTCCTACAACTCTATTGAGTTTAGATGCATTAGGAGGAGTGAGAGAGGAATGATATTCCTGTCTCCATAATGTATTCCTTGAATTCATCTAACAGGTACTTGCTACCTAGGTTAGATTTAATTCATTTCATCTTCCTTCAAACTTTGGTTCTAAACCAAAATTGTGAAATTTTTGAACATTTCAGAGGTTTCTAAGGTGAAGGGAAGAAATCCCATATCACAAATAATCATCGAATGATATCACATATCATCAGTGTTTATTATGATACAGATGATCCACATACACTAATATGTATGAGATCCTGAATACCTTGACATCTTACACCATTCTCAGAGAAGTGTTTATTGGATATTTTACTTTGAATACAATATTCACAAGTATGTAAGATTTAAAATTTCAGACAATCTAAAGTTTCATCTCTTACTAGTCTATTCATCAATAGACAAATGTCCAAGGCTTGATGTCAGATCATTGTCAAATGATCTTCATCCTCCTATTGATCTTTAAAGGTTTAATTTTCAGATTAGAAATGTTAATGAACTATTCATTAATTTTCTAATTTGGTAGAGTCCTCCAGGTGTCAGATTACTATCTGAAATATATCCATCATAACTCTTTATGATAGGTCTATTCCAGAATTCATGTTTATTTCTAACATTTAGAAATAAACAATGAGTGTATTCTAATATCTAGGTCATATAGACATTCTCTAAGACTAATGGCTCTCCCACTGAAAATATGAAGTCTATTTATTCAATTGAGTTGCAACAATTGCATCAATATCCATGTGGATGTCTATTAAACCTCAAGATCAAATTTTCTAGTTTTCTAAAACATATACAACCAATTGCAAGTGTTATTAGAAGAATGAGATACAATTGTTAGACTTTTATCTTATCTAATAAGAAAGTCAATTTCAATGATTATATTGTAGATATATATTATTTCAATGCACTATTTGGGTCCTTCTTTAAGTATCCAAGATAGTCTAGATAGTCACACTATCAGTACATCGACTTATTGTAGTATTGGCATTCATCCAACTCTTTGGATGTCATATGGAAATTACACAAGCTCAGTCAACTTCTTGACTTTCCTTCTTACTTGGGTCAGACCCATGCTTCCACTACGCTCCCATCATCTATAAACAACCATTGCTTAAGACGAAGTATCTCTTATGTTGAATTTAAAAGATTTCAACATAAGAGTTTCAACATTTATACATACTTCATTCAATCCATACAATATGAATATTACGGAGTTTCATGAATGACTTGAGTATAGACAGTAGAATGATGACACTCATCGTATCCACACCCATCTAAACTCTAAAAGAGTTTGGTTCGAATAGGTACTCAAACATTTTTGAATACATCATCTCTTATAGAGCCACCATTCTACATAATGTAGTGAACAATATCATTCATGATTAAATGTCGAGAGTACATATGTTTGCCAGAACATCTTCTTGGATTTTTATAAGGATTATTTGTCAATTACGATCATCATCGACATGTCACTTTAAAAGTACATTCGATGAAAGATCAAGACTATGGACATACAAAAATCCTAGGGTTGTAGTCCTATTGTCTATTTAATTGTCATTCCTCATTATTATGAGGAAACTTGCACATTGCAACCACATACATTATTACGTGTCCAACTGCAAGTATAATATCTTGATCATGGATCCAATCCATGATATTTTACTGGTTGTTATTGAGTATAGTATTGAGTGAGTTTAATGAGGATTACCTGAAGTAAGAAATTTGCATAAATATATATATATATATTACTTTGATTTAGGAATTTTTATATCAAAGTTGTCTTGACTTGTCAACACTGAAAGTCCATTCCCTTAATCACTTTTAATGTAAGAGATATACTTACCATTTTATCTCAAGCAAGATCTGGGATCTCCTTTCTTATCTTTGTTACATCCAATAATATGGGAACCTGTAACTCGGATAAAAAGAAGCCGCAATACATTCCACCTTGCAAGTCCAACTTGCATTCACAATTTGGTCTTTAACACTTGGGCCCACCACCCCTAAGGTGATGTTGACCCGTCGTTAATTGAACAAACCATCAACATGATTAGAACTCGTTATGCACAATCCAATATCGCCCCAATAATATGAGGACTTGATATTGAAGTCACTACGCATACGGTCTTACTCTTTCGAGACGTAAAAAATCCGATCCAGATGCGCTTGTATGAAGGGGCTGTCACTTCAGACAAGCATCTCTAACATACAATTCCTGGCGACAGAACCCTTCACCTTGACGGGAGACCATTGATGTTACTTATGTGATCCTCCGTATCATGTTCAAATTCTAATTAATCATTATGAATCATATTCATTACGATTAATTCTTCTAAGGGAATTACAACTCTATTCATAATAGAGTGTTTTAATTGGATATAATTCATTTAATCATATTAAATCAATCCAATTAAATTAACCAACAAACTTGATTGTTACTTGAAGGATGGTATTATCTCAAAAATACGTACTATTCGAATTTTAATAATTAGAAAAATACATCATGATCCCCTCAAACATTATCCCTTCCTTACCTACTGTCATGGCCAGTGTCGACGGGAGTGGGACAGGCCGCTTACGGAGCAACCTGCTACCCCAATGCTCCCCGACTAGACACCATATTCGCCTCAGTTCAGGATAATGCGAATTGATCACTTTGTACTTGAGATGATAATCGGTCTTTCAACGAAGGTATACCATATATAATAATCAAAATATTTTTGTTTAATATTATAAGGATATTTGCTAAACAAATCTCCAATCATATTCAAACATCAATGTTTGTTGGAAGTTCATTGTAACCAATTGTGATATAGATATATATAATCAAGTTGGTTATGGTTAATGTCATTCAAGGAAATCATCATCTTTAAATATTTCACAAATATTCATCAATAATTATTTCAGGAAATTAATCATTAATTTCCATTAATTTAATTGAATGACAATCACAATATTCATGATCAAGTATGTAATTTCCAACAGTGACCCTTACTAAAATTATCATATCTCAATCAATTTAAAACGAAATTAAGCAAAATAAGTTTCTATAGTTTGCTAATTTGATTTACAACAGAATCCAAGTGATATTCACACATTTCTAGGCTTTCTAAAACCGTAATTAACTCTTTAATTACGTCAAGATTCGCCATCCCCGAAACAGTGGATACATGTTCATTGGAATGATCATAACTTGAGCAATCAGAGTCCAAATCACGCAAACTCAAATCTCACAGTTTCCTTATTTAATGGGGAACATTATCCAAGTGATAATTACGTGTTTAAACACTTTTAAGTAGGACAAAAAACACATTAAATAGTGTTAGGTGAATGAAATGCGATGAAACAACACACAATCAAAAAATGCCCAAATCATCTTAGGTTTATGGATTATATCCAAAACCTCCAACTTAGCCCTGATACTACTTGAAGGATATGGGAAAATCTTTAAGCGCATCACGGAAGCGTGAAGATCGCATCGTATACGATCGGGAGCGACTAGTCGTACTAGTTGCTCGAGGCAACATAGTTTAAATTTTTTTATCAAACGATGAAACCACATAATCCAAGAACACTTCTCGGATCGTTTCATCCAAACCACAAACAAGTATTAGGTTTACCTCTTGAAGCGTAGTTGCGATCGAGTCTCTAAACGAAGAGACCTCCCATGTTGATGATCCAAGTGACGAATCTCCTGATCTCATCACACGAGAACCGATATCTTCTTCACGAGCGAGACACATCAAAGGAGACGGAGATCCATGAGCAAACAATCTGGCAGCATAACGGCGATGCTGCAGTGATGATGACTCTCTCTAAGGCTCCATGGTGGACGGCCACAAGAGAGAGAGGAGAGAGACTTGGCGTGTAGAGAGAGAGATGTAGAGAGTATAATTTCTCTTTGAATTATGTGTTTTGTTCTAAAAGGCAAGAGTTATCATTCCTTTTGTACTAGTTGGATGTATATGGATCTCAATACATGTGCCTTTTTAATCCAACGATTTAGATTAAAAGGTTATTAATCGATGGCCATGATTTGTTGCTACAAATTTGCAACTATAAATTTAATCAAAATAAATTAATTATATTCCTTTATCAAGACAGAAATTAATTCATTTTAATTTCAAATACAATAAATAGAAAATTAGGGAGGCAACCACCACCCTAAAAAGAGGGTGGCTGTCCCCCCCTTTGACTTTGGTCAAGGTGGACAGCTACCTTGTTGGTGGTTTTGCCTTTCTTAATATATATTTATTATATAGGATAAAATGCAACAACTGTTATTGCATTTATCTTCACAAAAATAATTCTAAATTAAATTTGTGAAAACATCAATCATGCCATTGATAAATATGAATTATATTCATATATCCAATATAATATCTAAATTAGATTTACAATTAATTGTTTATTGTGAATCCAATTCACAACAATATATAATTTGTAATTCTATCTACAGTTAAATCTCTCCATCATATTATAAATCATATTTATAATATCTATGATTATTGTGGATAGTGATATACACATTAATCATATCCTTGATAATTAAATCATATTTAATCATTTTGGATATCTATTCTCTTGTGCCCAAATAACATGAGTCACATTCACATTATTCACATCTTTGATAATTAAGTCACATTTAATTATCTTAGATAACCCTCCTTATAATATGAATAAAATTCATATTATTCATGATAATTAAATCACGTTTAATTATCCATTGTCTCAATGCTCGGATACATATATCAAAAGTGAAATTATTCTTGACTCTTTCAAGAACAATGCGCTTTCTCCGTGGATACTTGGAGATAAGGACATGGCGATTGTATTGTTCCACGTATAGTGACTTGGATATTGAGATCAAATCTCAAATCCAGATTTTGCAGACCTCTCATAGATGCTTGATTAAATAAAGACCGCAAATCTAATCTTCTCCTTGTATTGGAATCACATTCATATCAAGGTTCCACATTTAGACTAAGATCAGATTACTTCTCTATGAGAGGAGTCATTAAAATCCAGACCTGTTTCATCAGTCCCTCGGAATGGAAGCATCATGGTTATACAATCGTTTATGATCACATCACCCTCATGTATTCCTAATACCTGTACATCCTGCATACTGGAAGACCCATAATAAACCCGAAGTATTAGCTCAATTTTACACTGTCTACTTCAGGGATCTATCATTAACTTTCTCATTTGATTATTGGGAGTTGCTATCGATCATATACTTTCCAAAAGCATATATCACACCTTGGTGTTGATCATATACTTTCCAAAAGCATATATCAAACCTTACAAATTCAGTCAAGCTTACTAAGGGAGACGATAGTGCACGGAATTTGATCCTTCCCAATATCTCATGAGTGAGCTCATGTCTTCCGGTTCAGTAACTGAACTTGTATGATCCTTTTTAGCGTTCGTATTACTCACATGCCATTGTATGCACACCGGCGCGCTGGTGTATAGACCTTGATTAGGTCATTAACCTATTGGTCTGTCAAATGTACACACTCAGACATATAGTAAGTCATCTGTCTTCGGTCAGAGGATGCGTGCCTATATCATGACAGCATACGACATAGGTCTTTGGTTATCTCGATCTCGTTAAGTCAACTCTTTGACCTAACTTATCTAACACCTCCGAATCTCTATTCCTATGTAGAGGACCTGCATCAAGTGGTCGATTAGATATCAACCTTCAGAGAAAGGATTGCCATCTCCTTGTCAGGCTGGAGACCATCTCTTAATAATTATTTGACGGTGCTTGATGAGTCATCAATCTAGCTCTTTAGATATTCATCCAAGCACCAGCTTCTATGGATCAACAACTGAATCAATAGTTGTATAATCATTAAGATGGCCATGGTACATAACCCTAATTATACTAAGGGACCTATTATGCATATTAATATTCTTCATTTCAGATCAGAGAGTGATACTTGCAATAACATTTATTGCATAATGGCTCGCCGTGGACTCGCATGTCCAACACCCAGATTGTATCCTTACACATAATGCAACCCTGCCATACATGTCTTTTATGAGGTTAGTGTATAGGACATGTACTTGTCTCGTCTCCAAAACTCTCCACAATATCTCCTGTGGGACAAAATCATAAGTCTTCTCTATATCAATAAAAAATCATATGAAGGTTTTTCCTTTTAGCTTTGTAAATCTCCATTGTTCTCCTTAGCAATGGATGGCTTCAATAGTTGAGCGACCTAGCATGAATCCGAATTGATTTTCTTTTACTTTGGAAACTTACCTCAACCTTTTTTCGATCGCACGTTCCAAAGTTTTCATAGTGACTCATCAGGGTATGCAAGTGTGCATGGAGGACATGGTTTTGGGGATAGAAACGAAGAGGGAAAAGTCATTCTGGATTTTGTAACTACATATGATCTTTTCATAGCAAACACTCTTTTCAAGAAGAGGGAGGAGCATTTAATTACTTACAAGAGTGGCTCAACTAGAACACAGATAGATTACTTTGCATTGAGGAGAAGAGATCGATTGTGTTGCAAAGATTGCAAAGTAATCCCTGGAGAGAGTTTGACAACCCAACATTACTTGTTAGTCTTGGATTTACAAATAAAAGGGCTGGTAAAGAAAAAGAAGGTTTCTAAGATCACTAAAACTAGGTGGTGGAATCTTTCGCTGAAGCAATCAAGCTTCAGGGAGAAGGTTTTAGAAGACTTATCATGGGATTGTAGCGGTAGTGCAAACGAGATGTGGGAGGCAGTAGCATCTTGTATCCGAAAGGTAGCCAAAGAGATGCTAGGCGAGTCAAAAGGAGGAGCTCCGGGTTAAAAGGAGGCTTGGTGGTGGAGTGAAGGGGTGCAAGAGAAGCTAAAAATTAAAAGAGCTTGCTTTAAAGCTATGTCTAAGGATAGAACAGAGGAAACTGTCACCGACTATAAAATAGCAAAGAAGGAAGCAAAGAAGGCTGTAAGCGAAGCTAAGTCAAAAGCTTATGAAGTTTTGTATAAAAATCTCAACTCTAAGGAGGGCCAGAAGGATATATTCAGGTTGGCCAAAGCAAGAGAAAGAAAGTCCAAAGACCTTTCTCAAGTGAGATGCATTAAGGATGAGGAAGGTCACGTGCTTGTTACTCAGAAGGATATAGAGACTAGATGGGAGCAATACTTCCATAAACTTTTCATTGGAGAAGGAAATAGAGAGATCACTTTGGGTGATCTAGCTAGTAGTGAAAGTTACTTGAATCGTGCATGCTATAGACGAATACAAAGAAAAGAAGTAGAGGAGGCTTTGAAGGTTATGAGACCTGGGAAAGGTGTTGGACCGGATGACATCCCTGTAGAAGTATGGAAAGTTTTAGGTGAGCGTGGTTTGACTTGGCTTACGAATTTATTCAATGTTATTTGGCGAAGCAAGAAAATGCCTGAAGATTGGAGGAGGAGTATCGTGGTGCCTCTTTAAAAGAACAAAGGAGACATTCAAAATTGTTCAAATTACAGAGGTATCAAGCTGATGAGTCACACTATGAAAATTTGGGAACGTGTGATCGAAAGAAGGTTGAGGCAAGTTTCCCAAGTAAAAGAAAACCAATTCGGATTCATGCCAGGTCGCTCAACTATTGAAGCCATCCATTTGCTGAGGAGAACAATGGAGATTTATAGAGCTAAAATGAAGAATCTCCATATGATCTTTATTGATTTGGAGAAGGCTTATGATTCCGTCCCACGAGAGATACTGTGGAGAGTTCTGGAGAAGAGACAAGTACTTGTCCTATACATTAATCTCATAAAGGATATGTATGATAGGGCTTTATCTTGTGTAAGGACCCCGACGGGGAAGACTGACTATTTTGATATCAACATTGGTTTACATCAAGGTTCAGCTTTGAGTCCATTTCTTTTTACTTTGATTATGGACGAGTTGACAAGTCACATTCAGGATGAGTTACCTTGGTGTATGTTATTTGCTGATGATATTGTGTTGAGTGACGAGACTAGAGATGGAGTAAATGAGAAGCTTGAGGTTTGGAGACATGCATTGGAGACTAAAGGTTTTCGTATAAGTAGGGCTAAGACGGAATATATGGAATGCACCTTTGATGGAAGCAATGGTGAAGGAATCGAGGTGAAGATTGGTGACGATAATATTCAGAAGAGAGATTCTTTTAGATATCTGGGATCTATTTTGCAACATGATGGGGAAATTGATGGAGATGTTACTAATAGAATAAATGCAGGCTGGCTAAAGTGGAGAGGAGCCTCCGCTGTTCTCTGTGATAATAAAATTCCTTTAAAAATTAAAGGAAAGTTTTACAAAGCAGCCGTGAGACCTGCTATGCTTTATGGTTCTGAATGTTGGCCTGTGAACCATAGACATGTGCAAAGAATGGCTGTAGCAGAAATGAAAATGCTAAGATGGATGTGTGGACATACACGTAAAGATCGGATTCGGAATGATGCAATCAGAAAGAAAGTTGGTGTAGCTTCGATCGAGGATAAGATGCGAGAAAACCGCTTATGATGGTTTGGTCATTTGCAAAGAAGGTCAACTGGTGCATCGGTTAGGAGATGCGAGTGTTGGGATGTTGAGCCGGCTAAGAGAGGGCGAGGATGGCCCAAGAAGTGTTGGAAAGAGACTATACGAAGGGATCTTAGTTTTTTGGATATAAGTCCGAGATTGACCCAAGATAAATCTGAATGGAGGCGAAGAATCCATGTAGCCGACCCTACTTAATTATGGGAAAAGGCTTTGTTGTTGTTGTCATCAACTTGATACCTCTGTAATTTGAACAATTCTAAATGTCTCATTTGTTCTTATAAAGAGGTACCATGATGATTTTCCTCCAATCTTCAGGCATTTTCTCTCTTCGCCAAATAACATTGAATAAATTTGCAAGCCACGTCAAACCACGCTCACCTAAATCTCTCCAAACTTCTATAGAAATGTCATCAGGTCCTACATCTTTCTAATGTTTTATAACCTTCAAAGCCTCCTCTACTTCCTTCGTATTCGTCTATAACTTGCACAATTCAAGTAACTTTCACTACTAGCTTGATTTCCCAAAGTGATCTCTCTATTTGCATCCCCAATGAAAAGCTTATGGAAGTACTGCTTCCATCTAGTCTCTATATCCTTCTGAGTAACAAGCACACGACCTTCCTCATCCTTAATGCATCTCACTTGATAAAGATCTTTAATCTTTCTTTCTCTTGCTTTAGCCAGCTTGAATATATTCTTTTGGTCCTCTTTAAGGTCGAGATCTATGTAAAAATCGCCTTAATTAAAATCCATGTAACTTGCAAAGTTACTGTTCATACGACTAACACTTTAGGTCAGTCGACAAGCCCTTTGGTTAACCAAGAACTTCACTAATCCTACAATTGGGGTGAAATTCTCCTCCTTCCAAACGACTAACTAATAGTTCAGTCGACAAGCCTTAAAATCCAGTTGACTCAATTTATGGGCAATTATGAGAAGTTAATGAACATTGGACATTTCAGTTGAATATACACTTACATCTAGTCGACTAATCCAAACTAGTCTACTAATCGTTTTAGTCAGTTGTCTAATTATGTGTTTTATGTCTTTTACGAAAAGCAAACAATGCATATAGATCTTTGATGGCACCCTGTGGACAAAAGAAACGTTGAGCTTGTCTAAACTTCCCTCATTTGTTTTCTATAAAAGAAGGATCACTTGTCCACTCTTACAATACTTTTGAACAATAAATCCAACAATTCTTTAAGCATTCAAGTGCTAATTTTTCTGTTCTTGATTTCCTGGCTTGAAGCACACGCTTTCTACTTTGTCTTCAAGATCAAGATTTGTTTTGAGCTCTGATTCGACATTCTTGCACAAGTTGGTTTGTCATTTAGGTATGCCAGTTATTTTCATTAGCTTGAGTCAAAATTTAACTATAATCTAACGAGGCTCTTTTAGTTTGTTTTTCCAATAAACTGGTCTTCTCAAAAAAGAGAGGATGCTGAGGTATGTCCATGAACCAGAGTAGATAGATCGTTGCCTGCCATGAGGCCACTAATCCAAGGGTAGTAGATGTTGTGGATGACTGTGATTCCAATTCCTCATGTCAATAGTGACTAGTCACACTTGAGATAGTAGCTATGTTGAAGGTGAAGAAGCATAAGCGAAAAAGCGATCCTTATGCCTTGGGAAAAGTACAAGATGTACGAGACCGAGTGGTGGACTAGATGGTGGTATGGTGTGCAGTAAAGAGAGTTGATATCGAGCAAGTGAGATAAAGGATAGGCAGGTAAATAGACATAGTAATGCAATTATTTAATATTTTTGATTTAAGAAGCTTGTAGGTACCCGACTATGGGTTTTCTTATGAGAGGAAAAACACATTCTTGAGTCTGTTCAAGAAAGTTTGCTTGTACTTGGACATGTGCTATGCCCGATTTTAAAAATAGCGCAATATAGAGTAAAGCAGGTGACTCTGTCTGAGAATGGGATAAATATCTTAAAATAAAGTTCTAAATCGTAGTTTTTACCCAATGGAATTTCCACGTAATAAACTATCATGTCACTGTAAATTATATATATTTTTTCATTCGAAAATGTTTTGGGGGCACACAATTCAACCCCCCTCCCCCTTGTGATATTTGAAACTTTCAGTCCAGTGGTGAGACATCGCCGTGTTTGTGTGGTTAGATAAAGTACTCCATGACTCTCGTAATCCCTGGACAGATTATATGAATATATGACGACATTGGAACCCTTTTATTGTGGATGATAGTATTTGGGATTATTTGGAACCACATAAATCCATGTTTTGATACTTATGTTGCTGCTTTTGTCATCTTAATTTTCTTTTTCCGTAAGAGATTATGGGATTCATAAAGAACCTAATGCGAATCCTAAAGATGAATGTAATGAATACCTTTATGTGAACAAGAGCACACACACATGCATCGTTATTGTAATTTATTTTACCAAAGTCATAATGAAACAATAAAACAAAGCAGAGGCACACCTTTATCCCTTGCCTCTGATACACGTTAATATATGAGTAACGTGTAAGATCGCCTACTGTAGATTAACAGCATTGTGGGACCCTACTCACTTTCTGACTGTTGATGGTTCATAAAAGACAATGATGTGACTCCGTGCAACTTTAATGCCTTGACCTTGACTATTTCTCGAGTGTACTTTTTGCCATGCATATTTAATTATATGATGGAGGAGAGGGCAGTCTAATTCCCTTGTTATAACACACCTTTTTTAACCACCATCGACCAAAGCGGATTTCTATGAGAGTTTGGTAGTTACCAACCATATGGGTGATCAAAATAATTGAAAACACTAAATTTCAGTTATGGACTACTATATGGAATGATGTCAATTCCACAAGAAACCCTAATTGTGATTGATTGAGAGGATCAATTAGAAAAAAGAAACCTTTATTTATTGATTGACCGTTTTTTATTCAAACAATTGAGTGTTCTATAGCAATATTGTTACTATTTTCTGTGTTATAACATCAAATAGCGGATGTTGTAGGGATCCAGAATTGGTAGATGTCAAACTTGCACAAGTCGAATATCTGCTTTTCCGTCTTGCCCGATTCAAGGAAGTTGTTTCCGAGAAGTTCAAGTGTACACCATCATTAATTATTGCAGGTGATTTCAATTCCACTCCCGGGGACAAGGTTGATACATAACTTCTTTGCATCCTTATTTATCTCCCTTTTCTGCCTTTCATTAATCATGTGGCATCATCCTCCATATTTGTTGCACACATTTCCTTCTATAGATGAAAGCTATAATCGTTTCCAAATGAAAGTTGTTTGACAATTTTTCAAAAAACAACACCCATTTTATCAGTTCATTTGGAGGCATATATCCAACCCCACATAATATATTGGAAATTTTTGTTCCGTATCCATTTTATGATTTTATATATTATTATGCTTTAAAACAAGAAAGCATGAATTCTTATGGTATTCTTGAAGCACAGCTGTTTTGCTTGTCCTGCATGTGCACTATTTTGTGTGGTGTATGTGTATCTGGTAAATGGCCTTTGTTATTGAATGCAATTCCAGAATCTGGTAAATGGCTTTTGTTATTGGATGCACGTTCAAAATTCTTGAGAAACTCTGAAGCTAACTTGAAGCATGCAATAAGTAGCAGTTGGATGGAAATGGGCTCTATTAAATTTTTAAGATTATGCTCACTCTAGGATTTGAACTTCCAACCTGGACAAGGGGTTGGGGAAATCCTCAACATGGTGCATTGTTTAGAAATTGTCGCAAGTCTGGCATGTATTTGCATATTTACTATTCAACTAAAATTAAGCAAATTCGAGCCCTTTCACATGTAAGCAGTTTAGGCTACATGTAATTTTTGCATCCACTCCAACCACATGCAGAATTAAACTCTATAGAAGATCATGCTAATTGATTCCTTTCTATACCACTATCCACGGAGATTGCACCAAATCACAGCAACCCCCCCCCCATTTCAAGGGTTTAATATCGGTTTCGGATATCGTATCGATACCCTGTCGATAAGATATTTCGTCGAAATTTCGACGACATTTTGCCCATGTCGACCATCATTTGTGAAGAAATGACCGAAAACTACCCTCATATCGCCATTTCGCTCGAGATTTCGGCTCCTTGTCGAAATGGAAATTTCGCGAAATCTGAAACCATGCCCCATTTGTATCTACTACTCTATGTCTGTATTTGTAAATGCTTGTATTTATTTTTGTATATGTCAATATATACTCATCAGTTTCTTGTACAGATCAAAATTGCCTTCGCGTCAGACATCTTAATTAGCTATCTCGAGTGCATAATTTCTTTTAGAGCGTTCTGGACTATCTAACTTTTATTAACATCGGAAAATATTATTGCCCACTGTAATATTTATATTAGTTGCATGCATCTTTTCATTGTCATCAGATATAGTTTTGTTCGCTCACTTATCTTAGCTGATTCAAGGATATCTTTCTTCTTTAGAATCAAATGCTTAGATTCCATACAAGTGCGGTTTATCAATCAGTAATTGCAAGCGGATGTTATTGGTGTGTGAGAGTATGTCTACAACTTTTTAGTACTCTAGCTATAAGTTGTTGGGCCTCTCACTCTATCATTGAGAGAGAAACCTTAGACATGGAGTATGATACCATCGTTGTAATGTGTTGATATGTTTTGAATCATAATCATCTGATCTAGGTTGAAGAATTTTCACATGCACCCTCTCCTGTCGTACCATGCCACAACAAGACGGGGATCCATATGTAAGGGAGTAGTATGTAAACTCCCCTAGGGTTAGCGCTCTCTATATCCTCTGTATTCTTTTTCCACGTAGTGAAAAGCGATGCAACCGTCCAAGGATGTAGCACAATTACGGGTGAACCTTGTAAATCCGTGTCTCCATGCTTGTGTGATTGATCATACTTGTGCATGCTTCCACAATTCGTAACAAACTGGTATTTGATCATCGGATTCCCTTAGGATCATCAAGTAAGATGACGTCACACAATTTGAAAATCGAGTTCACAGGGAGGAACGGATTCAATCTATAGCAGATCAATATGCATGCCTTACTGAAGCAACATAGCATCTAGGAACTGTTGGACCAGGAGCAAGCGAAGGCTTTTGAACCCTTCGAGTTCATGGCGTAGGAAGAAAACACACACTAGACGATCATGTTGTGTTTTGCGGAGGTTCTCGATGAGTATTCCACGACCAGTCTGTGGTTGAGACTCGAAAGTCTGTACATGATGAAGTCTCTAACCAACAAGTTGTTGAAGCAACACGCATGTTCTCTCTGTGCATGTAGGAAGGCACATCTCTTAAAGAGCATTAAATTGCTTAAATACGTTATTGATGGATTTAAGAAACACAGATGTTAAAATTGAAGATGAGGATGTTGCTTTGATTTTGTCAGTTTTTCTTACGCTATCATATGAGAACTTTGTTCAATTGTTTATTGTGGGAAGAGAATCGATAACTCTAAAGGATGCTCGAGCGAGCCTGCATATGCGTAAACTTCGGCATATGACTACCGGGAACTAGGACTCTAACATTGCAGATTGGTCATGACTCATGAAAAGAGTCTTGCTGATTTTGGTTATGTGAGTAAGGGAAAGCAGAAGTACTAGTCGAAGTCACAATTCTAAGGACATCTGCAATTATTGCAAGGAAGCTAGACATTTAAAGAAGTACTGCCTTAACAAGAAAGAGAAATCTACGATTGCCACAATGGCTTAGGGAGGCGCAGATTTTAAGGATGATCTGGTTCTCACAATCACAGATCAGAATATGACGGATAGCACATGGATTCTTGTTTCAAGTTGTTCTTACAATATGGCTCCAATGAAGATTGGTTTTGCACTCATGAGAAGATAGCTAGTATAAACATTGTCATAAAGAATGATGCATCATGCAAGATTGTAGGGATTGGTTCTGTGAAGATCAAGATGCATAATGGAGTGGTGAGGATAGTGACAGAAGTACATCATGTTTCTGATCTGAGAAAGAATCCAATATCCCTAGGAGTCTTGGACACTAAGGGCATTTTTGGTAACTGGGTTGTGTTGGGTTGGAGTAACCTCCTGTGAATAGCAGTTATTTGGATGGTTAGGATGGTGGGAGAGGGTTGAAATGAGAAATGTGATGTGATGTCACATTGGTTTGTGATGGAATTCTAATCCATGAATGCAGGGAAGTAAACCAGGTTACCCTGGGGTAATCTGGTAACCAAATGAGCCTTAAAAGATATTTGTATAGTGCTGAAGGTGGAGTTATGCAGGTTGCCAAAGTTTAGGTGGTTGTCATCATGGGCAACAAGCAGAAAACCCTATACATCATGTAGGGTTCTACAGTTACGGGTTCTGTCATAGTGGAGTTACAATCTATGAAATTAGAGTCAGAATTGTGGCATATACAACTGGGACACACGAGTCAAATGGAGATGAATATCCTCATTCCTCAGTCAAAAGGGTCTCATTGAGAATCTCAAGGGATCTATGCTGGAGTTCTGTGCGCATTGCATGTTCAGTAAAGAACACATTAGGTAATTCAATAAAGCTATTCACATGAGGAAGGAGACGCTCGACTACATCCATATTGATTATTGGAGCTCTTTACTTGTCCTATCGTTGGGAGGTGCAAGGTATTTTCTATCTATTATTGATGATTACTGCAGGATGGTTTGGATGTACATGATGAAGTACAAGAACGATGCAATTTAGACTTTCAGGCAATGGAAGATCGTGGTGGAGAAGTAGACTTCTAAGAAGGTGAAGCGTCTACACACGGATAACATGCTGGAGTTCTGTTCATCAGAGTTTAATGAATTCTGCAAGGAGGAAGGTGTTGCGAGACACCACACAGAGATACGCCACAATAAATGGAGTTGCAGAACGAATGAACAAGACGCTTTTGGAGAGAGCAAGGTGTATGCTCTCTAATGCTGAACTTGGTAGAACATTCTGGGCTAAAGCTATGAATACTGCTTTTTACTTAGTGAATCAGAGTTCTGCATCTGCTATTGACTGCAAAACACCTATGGAGGTACGGTCTGATAATCATGTTGATTATTTTGTTTCACAAGTCTTTGTTTGTGCTGCCTATTACCATGTTAGTGAAGGAATGATAGAACCAAGGTTTAAGAAAAGGGTGTTTATATGCTATGGTACAGGAGTAAAGGGGTACAGAATTTGGTCCCTTTCTGACCATAGAGTTATTGTTAGTAGGAATGTTACATTTGATGAGAATTCCATGCTTCACTCGAGTAGTGAGTTTGTTGATGCAAGGACATGTGATGATGTGCAGGAACATGTAGAGTTCGAATTGACATCAAGAACTTATTACATAGTTGATCACACCACTCTTGATTAGGCTGATGTTGAAAACTCCGAAACTGAGCAACCAGAGGAGATACAATCAAGTGTTGCTAGTGATCGGCCCTGTAGGAAGATACATCTGCCACAGAGATATGGATTTGAAGATATAGTTGCATTTGCACTACAGGTTGCGAAGGAGGCAGAATTGCAGGGCTCTCCACTTAGAAGGAGGTTATAGCTAGGGCAGAATATGGGCAGTGGATTGCTGCTATGGGTGAAGAGATGGAGTCTTTTCAAAAGAATAAGATTTGAGAGCTTGTCAAGTTGTCAAAGGAGAGGAAAGTCATTGGTTGTAAATGGGGTCTTCAAGAAAAAGACTGGATCTTAGGTAATAAAGGCATCGGGTACAAGGTGCGTGTAGTTGCGATGGATTACAGTAGAAGGAAGGTATGGATTATAATGGGATATTCTCTCCTGTTGTAAGACATCCATCCATCGGGATGCTACTAGCTCTTGTAGCACATCGAGACTTAGTGATGGAAGAGTTAGATATGACAACAACTTTCTTACTTGGTGAACTCAAAGAAAACATTCTTATGAGCTAGTTAGAGGGATTTACGTTTCAGAGCAAGGAAGACCGTGTGCAAATTGAAGAAATCCTTGTATGTGCTTAAGTAGTCTCTCAGGAAGTGGTACAAGAAGTTTAAAATCATGAGCATTATTTTAAAAAGCCACCTCGAGACGGTGAGGCGTATGCCTCAACCAACTCGAGGCTTAAGCCTCACCCATAAGTTCTGAGGCGTAAGCCTCAGGATATTGTGAGGCGTATGATGCGATGAGGCGGTCGAGGCGAGGCGGAAGCGTAAGCCTCAAGCGCGGTTTTTTTTTAACTTTTGGGTTATATGTTTTGGACATGACATTGTTTTGCCCTTAACATTATGCATTTTTTGCTAGTATTTTTGTTTCAGTGTTAAACCTTGTAGATTTATATAAATAGGTCCATATAAAGAGAACAAATTGCTTGAACAAGTAAAGCTCGATGATCGTGTATACATCATGTTCAATTATCATATTGCATCTGCAGATATTAGTTCTATTGTATACAACATACACGATTGTGTTTGAATTGTAAGAAAATATTTATACTAGTTGTAAGTTTGCAACTTGATGTTGTTATTTGGTTGTTCTTAAAATAGTTATCACATATATGAATAAGCACGATTGAAAAGAAACAGATGGAGTAGAATACTTGTTACATTTTGTTGTGAATAACAGAAACAATCACGTGCCTAATATTAGTTTTTCTTAACTTTAATGCTTTCATCATGTATGTGTTGTATTTTTTACTAGTGTAATATTATTTTTGGCAACCTTAATACTATTATATATATATATTTAATGTATTTTGCATATTTTTTTTAAAATCGAGGCTTATGCCTCGACCGCCTCGAGGCGTACGCCTCGCCTCACATTTTGGAAAAACACCTCGAACCACCTCGTGTTTTTTAAACCTTGATCCTGAGTTCAACAGGAGCACATACGATTGTTGTGTTTACTATAGCTAAGTGGAGGACGAGTTCTTCATCTATTTATTACTGTACGCCAACGACATGCTGAATGCTACTAGGAAGAAGAGTACCATAGATGGTTTGAAGAAGCTCCGTAGTTCAGAGTTTGACATGAAGGACCTTGGTACAACGAAGAAGATTTTGGTGGGGGGGTTGAAATCATCAGGGATCATGCAAAAGGGAAGTTTTTCTTAATTCAAAAGAACTACATTGAAAGTTCTAACGAGATTTGTGATGTCTACAACCAAGTAGGAATGCACATGGATCGGATTGGATCGGATTTTGGCTTAATCCGTATCCAATCCACACATAACGGATTTTTTATTTTTCCAGTCCAATCCAATCCTTTAAACATGCAAATTCAATCCAATCCAATCCACCGGATTATTGATTGGATCGGATTGGTTCGGATTTTTTTAATGCTCACCTAATCTATGATGAAGTTTATAGCATAGTCTACCTCGACGTTCGATTTGTGGTTCTAAAATTGAGATTATGGATAAATGTAATGAAAATAATAGTTAATTTTTATAAAGTAATTTGACTCTATTTTTTTTGAGCAAAAACATATATTCTTGTTATGGATTTATTACAAACATTCATTGTATAACTAAATAAAAAGAGCATACTTGCGATCCGTAGAAATCATAGAATAATCACGCTGACTTTGAATAAAATTGAAAGTTTGTGTATATCAAATAGGAACTACAACTAACTTGCAACTAAACTGCTTGGCTACGTGATGTGGGAAGCATGACCGTGCGTGAGGGGGTTTGGGACAAGAACCGTGGCCGACTGCGTAGTGGGGAGGGATGTATTTGAGGTTCCTGACTGCCCATACGCGAGGGAGGTCTAGCTACGCATGCGTATAGTTGAGGACAAGGAGGGCGTAGATGATGACGAGATGACATCCAGCTGGGGATGAGATCTGGCTACACACGCGCAAGGGAGGTCTGGAAGAGCAGAGGATGAGGTCTAACTACGCGTGCGCAAGAAAGATCTGGTTGTGCATACGCATAGTTAGGACACGGATGGCATCTAACGGAGATATGTGTACACTTGAGGGTGGAGATGTGTGTGGCACGGGTGAGTGTTTTGTTTGGAATGGATCCCGAGTGGGTTTAGGTTTATGTATTATTATTTTTAGAAGGGTGTTTCGTTTGAAAAATTGGAAGGGTCTGAAGGGCATTGCGGTAGGTATTACTTTTTTCTAAACCAATTAGTGAGGTGAGATAAGGGGCTTTCCAACAAGTTCTATGTGGTAAAACTTGAATTGGAATAGGTTTAAGTTATAAAGAGAGTAGCTTGGATATTTACACATAGCTTTCAAATAAAATGTAACGTATAATATGCTTTATTGAGAATAAATAAACTAGTATATATTATTATTTATTAACGGATTAACGGATTGGATCGGATTGGATTTTGACAATAATCCGATCCAATCCGAAAATGAACGGATTTGTAAAATTCCATTCCGATCCGATCCATTAAACTTATAGATCCAAACCGATCCAATCCAATGACAACGGATTGGATCGGATTACGGATTTTATCCGATCCATGTGCACCCCTACAACCAAGCCTCTAGGTACTCCATCCGTTGCAAACATTCATCTCTCAATTTCTTTTTTGCACCCAATCAAATGCATAGAAGGAACACATCTCACATATTCCTTATGTCAATGCAGTTGAGAGTCTTATGTACGTCATGGTATGCACAAAACTTGATATCGATCATGCTGTGAGCGTTGTTGTAGATTCACGGATAATCCAAGGAAAGAGCATTGTTTGAAAATCAAGTATATTTTGCGCTATCTAAGAGGAACATCAGACATTGGCATCTACAGAAGTGATTGGGAATGTTTGGTTGATGGATATTTAGATTCAGACTATGCTGAAAATGTTGATGGGAGATCAATAACATGCTACGTTTTCATTTGGGGAGTTCTGTCATCAGTTGGAAGGTTAACTTACAACGATCAGTTCCTTTGTCTATCATAGAGGCAAAGTACATGGCTTTGATAGAAACTGCAAAGGAGGGCATATAGCTAAAGGGCCTAGTCGGAGTTCTCGGTCTACAACATGATCATGTTATAATATATTGTAATAGTTTCAATGCAATATGCTTAGCTAAAGATCAGGTGCATCATGAGAGGATTAATCACATAGATGTTAGATATCACTTCATTCGTTCTGAGAAGAGTATCAAGGTAAAGAAGGTCGACATAGCAGATAATCCAACCGATATGTTCACAAAGGCTCTTGGGAGCAAGTTCAAGCATTGTTTGAACTTGCTCAATGCCGACAATTGGTAGCAACCCCAAGGAGGAACTGGAGGCGGCATGACGAAGCTTGGCAAAGCTTTTCACGTGATTCAAAGGTGGAGATTGTTGATATGCCTTGAATCCTAGTTATCCGACTCAGGCTGAAGAATCGTCGTATGCACCCCATCGCGTACCACTACCCCAACAAAACGGGGATCCTGAGTAGTATATAAACTCTCCTAGGATTAGGGCTCTATGTATCCTGTGTGTTCTTCTTTCTCCACATAGTGAAAACCAATCGCTGCCCTTAAGGACGTAGTCCAATTACATGTGAACTTTGTAAATCCATGTCTTCGTGCTTACGTGGTTGATTGCATTTACGCATGCTTCCGCTATTCGCAACTTAATGCCAATAAATCCCCATATGTTTCGGTGATTTTGTTTCTTATATTTCAATTGCTAGTTCTAGTCATACCTATTTTGGTCCTTAGTTTAGCCAACTACACATTTTAGACACGTTTTTGTACATCTTGCATCTTTCAGCGAAGCGACAATCTTGTTGGAAAATGAAAAAACAGTTTATTCAATTTAGGCTTTTGTCCTTGTTTCTAATCATGTATGATTATTCAAATACCAATAAAGGATATGGGATAATCCTCAAGCGCATCACGGAATCGTGAGCATCATATCGAATACGACGAAGAACGACTAATCGTATTAGTTGTTCTATGCAGCGGAAATTAAAATTTTTTCATGTGATGAAACCACATGATCCAAGACCACTTCTCGGATCGTTTCATCTAAACCACAAACAAGTATTAGGGTTACCTCTTGAAGCGTGGTTGCGATCGGGTCTCTAAACAAAGAGACCTCCTATCTCAAGTCTGATCCGACGGAGGAGACGCTTGCGAGCGTGTTGATGAAACACGTGCTTCTCGCAATCCATGTTGATGATCCAAGCGGCGGATCTCCTGATCTCGACACACGAGATCCGACGTCTTCTTCACGAGCGAGGCGCACCGAAGGAGACGGAGATCCACGAGCAAACGATCGGGCAGCATAACGACGACGCTGCGGCGATGGAGACTCCCTCTAAGGCATCCATGGTGGACGGCCATATGAGAGGAAGAGGGAGAATAGGCGTGTAGAGAGAGGAAGAGAAAGATAGACTTATGTTCTCATTGTCTGTGTAAAGAAGAGCAAAAAAGTACCTCTCCTATTATAATATTTTGGGATCCATGGATCTCAATCCATGGACAACACAAATTTAATGGCTCACATTGATTTGTGTTACTTTTAATGACCAAGATTTGTGTTGGTAAAAACCAACAACAATTAATTTAATTTAGATTAATTATATATTGATAAATCAATATAAATCAATCCTAAATTAAATCAAGCAATCATGGAGATTATTTGAATGAAGATTGCCTCCTTCCATAATATGGGATTTGGTGGCAATCTCATGTAATCTCATGATATCTCATGAGATTACATTATTCCATGGAAATCTCCAAGATTTACAACAACACGTGTTGTAAATTATTCAACAAAAATAATTCATAATTATTTTGTGAATATTACAATCTTGCCACTGGAAAATTGTGAATCACATTCACAACCCAAAATAAAATGTGAATTACATTTTCAATTAATTGTCCAATGTGAATCCAATTCACATCAACATTTAATTAACAATTGTAAATTACAAATTGCTCTCTCTTATATATTATAAATCACATTTATAATATATATGATTAATATGGATAGTGTTATCCACATTATTCATATCCATGATAATTAAATCACATTTAATCTTCTTGGATCTCTATTCTCTTGTGCCCAAATAATGTGAATCACATTCACATTATTTACATCTTTGATAATTAAATCACATTTAATTATCTAAGGTAACTCTCTTTATAATATGAATCGAATTCATATTATTCATGATAATTAAATCACATTTAATTATTCATTTTCTCAATGCTCGGATACATATATCAACAATGAAATTATCCTAAACCCTTTCAAGGATAATGCGCTTTTTATGCGGATACTTGGAGATAAGGACAAGGTGATTGTATTGTTCCACGTATATTGACTTGGATATTGAGATCACATCTCAAATCCAGATCTCGGGCCTCCCATAGATGCTTGATTAAATCAAGATCGCAAATCTAATCTTCTCATTGAATCTGAATCACATTCAGATCAATGTCCAATATTTGGACTAAGATCAGATTACTTCTCTACTGAGAGGAGTCACTAAAATCCAGACCCGTTTCATCACTCCCTAGGAATGAAAGCGTCATGGTTATACAATCGTTTATGATCACATTGCCCTAAGGTATTCCCAATACATGTACATCATGCATACTGGAAGACCCAGAATAATCCCGAAGTATAAGATCAATTTTACACTGTCTACTTCACGGTTTTATCTTTAAGTTTCTCATTCGATAATTGGGAGTTGGTATCGATGATATACTATCCAAAAACATATATCATACCCAGGTGTTGACCATATACTTTCCAAAAGTTATATCAAACCTACAAATTCAGTCAAGCTTCCAAAACGAGACGACCGTGCACGGAATTTGATCTTCCCAATATCTCATGAGTGAGCTCATGTCTTCTGGTTCAGTGCTGAACCTGTATGATCCCTTTGAGAGATCGTATTACTCATATGCCCTTATATGCACACCAACGCGCCGGTGTATAGACCTTGATTAGGTCATCAACTTATTGGTCTGCCAAATGTACATACTCAGACATGTAGTAACACATCTGTCTTCGGTCAGAGGATGCGTGCCTATATCATGGCAGTATACGATATAGGACTTTGGAAATCTCGATCTCGTTAAGTCAACTCTTTGACCTAACTAATCTGACACCTTCGAATCTCTATTCCTATGCAGAGGACCTGCATCAAGAGGTCGGTCAGATATCAGCCTAACTGAGAAAGGATTGTCATCTCCTATTCAGGCTGGAGATCATCTCTTAACAATCATTTGTCGGTGCTTGATGAGTCCTCAATCTAACTCATTAGATATTCATCCAAGCACCAGCCTCTATGATTCAATAATTGAATCAACAGCTGTATGATCATTAAGATGACTATGGTACATAGCCCTAATTGTACTAAGGGACCTATTATGCAAATTATCTATTCTTCATTTCATATCATGGAATGATATTTGCAATAACATTTATTGCATAATGGCTCGCCGTGGGCTCGCATGTCCAACAATCTCCCACTAGCCCAAAGAGCAATTAATGGGCTAATCATTTAAAACTACACTCATGTGACAATCATAGGCTATTTAGAATATAGCTAGGTAAGCGGAACAGTCACTCTGTTCCCAAGAGACTATGCCAAGTCCTTTTACAACAGTTGTATATCTCCTAGTGACAGTGTTCACATCCAATGCGAATGTTGCATCTTATGCAACCAATACTCAATACAGTCAAAGCAGTTATAGCGTCCTTTATACTACTGCTTAACAATTATTATAACCGGTATTACCATATTCCTTATCAGAATACCCTTATTCCTGGAGATCTCTATCTCCTAAGGTATCCGTAGTTAAGACCTTTTAGATCACTATCTATAAAGTCTTAATTTCTTGAAGATAAGACTTTGAGATCACAATCTCAAAAGTTTTGCCTTCTATGAAGATATCGTTATTATTGCAATCAAGTGTTTTATCACCATAGTAGGATTAGTAACAGTTTACTACTCCCACTGCATGGTAGACATCTGGGCTTTGTACACATCTAGCATAAACCCGGCTTCTCGGAACTGATGCACAAGGGCAAGCAGTTTTAGCATTCACATCCTCAACTCTTTGAGGTGCTATCCCTTTAGATAGGTCAGTACCATATCTTGAGGGAAAGAAGCCTTTCTTGGAATTTTCCAGAAAATGGAAATGTCCAAGGTGTACCATTAATGTGACGGTCCCAATATCCTCTTTCTTTGCTTCTGAACAACTTCAGAACTAAGATCTAAGAGGTATTCTTAAGATCATATCTCAAGGCATGGAACGACCAGATTATGAAACACTTATTATTATCCTTATATCATTCCAAATGATTAAGATATTATCTACGTTTAGCATGATGAACACAGTGACACTCCCACTAAGCTTCACGCGGTTCATCAAGATTCTATCTGAAATTATAACATTTATAATTTCTTCAAATTTGATGTTCCAACTATAAGAAGCTTATTTGAGTCCATAGATGGAGTTTCTTAGCTTGCACACCTTGCTTTCCTCAACCATGAAGCCCTGGGCCTACTTCATGCGACTATCCTCAGAGAGATATTCATAGAGGAATGCAATCTTGACTCACATCGTGAAGATGTCATAGTCAAGTTGTGTAGCTATGGTTAGCAATGTTTTGATGGGTTTAAAGCAAGGTCACTGGAGAGCAAGTCTCATCGCAAGCGATGTCTTCTCTTCGGTGTGCAGCTCATGGCTACGAACTGTACTCTTGAAGGTCTCTACCTTCTCATCCGGTTCCCTCTTTCTCTTAAAGATCCATTTACACCATAATGGGTCTTACCCATATAATTGGATCCTCGAGGGTCTACATACAACATTTGTATATGAAGTCTACTTTAGACTTTATTGCTAACATTCGTCTTTCCATGATATGATTTTCAGAAGCATCATCACATGAAGTCAGATCATTGTCAGATTCAACTGACACATGGAATCCATCTTCAAACTTCTTTGAAGAGGTATTGCCCTTTTAGTTTCCGATTCCATGAGCCTCATTATCATCTCAAGATTAAATGAGTTCCTTGACTTCATTTTCATCTTGATTCCCAAGAGAGTCATCCTATAAGAATCATATTCTCAAAGATGAGATCTTTTAAGAATCTCAAGGTCATAAAGTAGGTATCCAATACCATCCTTTATTTTCCTAATGAAGTAGCACTTTCAAGTGCTAAATTCCAGCTTACTTGCTTGGAACCTTATTAAGGATATATATTGTAGTCTCTACTATATGTATACCTGGAAAGTAATAGGTAATTATGCTAAAAATCATTATTGATCATATCATGTCATACATGATCCAATTGTATCTCCCTACAACTCTCTTGAGTTTAGGTTTATTAGGAGGAGTGAGATAAAAATAATATTCATATCTCTATAAAGTATTCTATGAATTCATCTAATAGGTACTGACTACCTAGATTAGATCAAATTCTTTTAATCTTCCTTCAAACTTTGGTTCTAAACCAAACTTGTGAAATCTTTGAACATTTCAAAGGTTTCTAAGTGAAGAGAAGAAATCTCATATCACAAATAATCATCAATAGATATCACATATCCATAATGTTTATTTTGATATAGATGATTCACACACATCAATATGCATGAGATCTTGAATACCTTGACATCTTACACCATTCCAAAGAAGGGTGTATTGGACATTTCTGCTTTTGAATACAATATTCACAAGTATGTAAGATTTGAACCTTTAGACAATCTAAAGTTTCATCTCCGATCAGTCTATTGATCACATCAACAGAGAAATGTCCAAGGCTTGATGCCAGATCATTGTCAAATGATCTTCATTCTCCTATTGATCTTTTAAGGTTTAATTTCAGTATTAGAAATGTTAATGAATCATTAATTAATTTTCTAATTTAGTAGAATCCACTGGATTTTAGATTATTATCTGAAATATCTCCATCGTAACTCTTTATGATAGGTCTATTCCAGAATTCATGGTTATTCCTAACTTTTAGAAATAAACAATGAGTGTATTCTAATATCCAGGTCACAGAGACATTCTCTAAGACTAAGGGCTCCCACTGAAAATATGAAGTCTATTGATCCAATGGAAATTGTTGCAACAATTGCATCACTTCCAACATGGATGACCATTAAACTTTAAGATCAAATTTCTAATATTCTAATACAGATGCAACCAATTGCAAGTGTCATTAGAAGATTGAGATACAATTATTAGACTTTATCTTATCAAATAAGTATGTCAATTTCAATGATTATATGTAGATTATTCTGATGTACTATCCGATTCTTTCTCTAAGGATTCTAGATAGATTTG
Organism: Ottelia alismoides; assembly: GCA_037367405.1. Taxonomy (NCBI): domain Eukaryota; kingdom Viridiplantae; phylum Streptophyta; class Magnoliopsida; order Alismatales; family Hydrocharitaceae; genus Ottelia; species Ottelia alismoides. Next base: position 12,983 of record JAZKJV010003063.1, on the reverse strand, counting down.
ATAGTCATACTATCAACACATCAACTTATTGCAGTATTGGCATTCATCCAACTCTTTGGATGTCATATGGAAGTCACAGAAGTACAATCAACTCTTTGACTATACTTCTTACTTGGGTCCAACCCATGCTTCCACTGCGCTCCCTTTATCAATAAGCAACCATTGCTCAAGACCAAGGATCTTTTATGTTAAAATAAAAAATTTCAATATAAGAGTATTTCAACATTTATACATGCTTCATTCAATTCATACAATATGAATATTATGAAGCTTCATGAATCATTAGAGTATAGATAGTAGAATGATGACACATCGTATCTACATCCATTTAAACTCTTAAAACTTAGGTTCAGGTAGGTACTAAAACAATTTGAATACATCATCTCCTATAGAGCCACCATTCTGCATAATGCATAGAACGATGTCATTCATGATTATATGTCGAGAGCACATATGTATGCCAGAACATCTTCTTAGATTTTATATGGATTATTTGATAATTACGATCATTATCGACATGTCTTTTCAAAAGTATATTCGATGAGATCAAGACTTATAGAGACATACAAACCCTAGGATTTTAGTCCTATTGTCTATTTAATTATCATTCCTCATTATTATGAGGAAACTTGCACATTGCAACCACATACATCATGTGTCCAATTGCAAGTACAATATCTGGATCATGGGTCCAATCCATGATATTCTACTGGTTATTATTGAGTATAACATTGAGTGGGATTAAAGAATGATTATCTGAAATAAGAAATTTGCATAAAAATATATAATTTACTTTGATTTAGGAATTTATATCAAAGTTGTCTTGCCATGTCAACAATGAAAGTTCATTCCTCACTTTCAATGTAAGAGATATACTTACCATTATATCTCAAGCAGGATCTGGGATCTCCTTCCTTATATTTGTTACATCCCAATAATATGAGAACCTGTAACTCGGATAAAAAGAAGCGGGAACACATTCCGCCTTGCAAGTCCAACTTGCATCTCCCAATTCGGTCTTTAACACCCGGGCCCACCACCCCTAAGGTGATGTTGACCCGTCATTAATTGAACCAACCGTCAACTGGAATACAACTCGCTATGTGCAATCCAATATCACACCAATAATATGAGGACCCGATATTGGGGGTCACTACGCATACGTCCTTACTCTTTCGAGAAGCGACGAGCCCGATCCAAATGGATCGTATGCAGGATCTGTCACTTCGGACATGCGTCTCCTACATACAATATCTGGCGACGGACCCCTTCGCCTTGACGGGAGACCATGGATTTCACTTATGTGATCCTCCACCTCATATTCAAATTTTTAATTAATTATCATAAATCATATTCACATAATTAATTCTTCCAAGGGAAATACACATCTATTCATAATAGAGTGTGTGAAAGAATGATAAGAAAAGATGATTCGTTGTTTATTCAAGAGGTCTAGGGGTCCTTATATAGGACTAAACCCTAGAGGGCTCAAAGGAGAATATTCTATAGAATATTCTTTAGAATATAGAATATTCTCTATAGAATATTCTCTTAACAAATAGCCACATAGAATATTCTCTTAACATAAAAGCCCTCGTGGGATTACAATAGAATATAAAGAAGGAAATCTTCTGCAATCTCTAACACTCCCCCTCAAGTTGGAGCATATCCATCGATCATGCCCAACTTGGAAGATATCCAGGAAAGGCGCTTCTTTGATAAGGCCTTTGTGAATATGTCTGCAAGCTGAAGATCTGTTGAGATATGTGGTGTAGAAATCTTGCCTTCTCGTACAGCATCACGAACAAAATGACAGTCGATCTCAATGTGTTTGGTCCTCTCGTGGAACACAGGATTTGTAGCAATATAAGTGGCAGATTTGTTATCGCAGTATAGAGGAACAGGAGTAGTGATAGCAATATTGAGTTCTTGCAAAAGAGACAGTAACCAGGTAATTTCGCATGTGGCTTGGGCCATTGCCCTATATTCTGCCTCTGCACTGGATCGGGAAACCACCGTCTGCTTCTTGCTCCTCCAACTAACAAGGTTACCTCCTACCATCATCGCATAGCCCGTCGTAGAACGACGATCCTCAGGTGAGCTTGCATAATCAGCATCAGCATAAGCAGCAACCTTAGTGTATCCATTTGCCCCATAGAATAGACCACGTCCAGGGGATTCCTTCAGGTAGCGAAGGATCTGAAGAACATCTTGCCAGTGGCTGTAGCATGGTTTCTCCATGTGTTGGCTAGCTCTGTTCACAGCATATGATATGTCTGGCCTAGTAACAGTAAGGTACAGAAGTTTGCCAACCAGGCTTCTGTATCTTGTAGTATCTTCAAAGGCAGGATCATCTGGTGTAGAATGTTTTCTTTGGTTCTGCAGGTATGCTAGATGGCTTGCACCCAAGTAATCCTGCTTCAGTTAGTATATCTAAGCAGTACTTTCTTTGTGACATATGAAGCCCCTTCTTGGTGCGTAAGACTTCTATACCTAGAAAATAGCGAAGTTGCCCCAGATCCTTGGTGACAAAAACCTTTTGCAGAAAAGTCTTCACTTCTAGCACTCCTTTATCGTCATCACCTGTAACAACCATGTCATCCACATATACAGCTAGTATGACAGTACCTGTTGATCGTTTTCTGACAAAGACTGAATGGTCAGATGTAGTTCTTTGAAAGCCCAGAGTGCTAATCTCTGAACTAAGTCTCTCAAACCATGCCCTCGGACTTTGCTTTAGACCATAAATTGCTTTGCGAAGTCGACAAACATACTCCCCCTCGACTTCGTAACCTGGGGGTTGCATCATGTAAACCTCTTCCTCAAGATCACCATATAGAAATGCGTTCTTGACATCCAGTTGAAAAACAGGCCAGCCTTTGTTCACGGCTACAGAGAGAATAGTGCGAATAGACCCCATCCTGGCAACAGGTGGAAAAGTCTCGAAGTAATCAACTCCATATGTCTGTGTAAAGCCTTTTGCCACAAGTCTTGCTTTCAGTCTGTCAATAGAACCATCTAGAGAATGTTTCGTAGTAAAGACCCATCTGCAGGCAACAGGCCTGACACCTTCGGGACACGGACTAGATCCCATGTTCCTCTGGAATTGAGAGCATCCATTTCTTCATTCATAGCTTGTCGTCGCCACCCGTGGTCCTGTAATGCAATGTGATAGTCTCTTGGGACCGAGATTGTCATAAGAGCATCTGCATATCTTTTATCAGAACATGATAGGCTATCAGTGGACGTGAAATTAGACATAGGATGGATAGTGCATTGCCTCTTTGTTCTGCGTAGGGCAATGGGAAGCTCCTGAGGATCATCCGGAGAAGTATTGGTGGGGCCACTTGAAGATGACATATTTTCCTGCAACAAAGGAACTGGTAAAGGAAAATGAACAAGAGGGGACACATGTTTTCTTTTATAGACAATTGGTGGAGGAGGAAGTTCTAATGGTATGTCAGACACATCTTGATTGAAGAAGCGAGTTTGTTCGAAAAAGGTGACATCAACTGATATATAATAGCGTTACTACAAGGATCATAGCATCTATACCCTTTCTTTGTTTGGGAATAACCCAGAAAAACACATTTAATTGCACGTGACGATAATTTGTCTGCAGTATGAAAGTTGTGAACAAAGGCGGTGCATCCAAAAATCCGCAAAGGTAGAGGAAATGGTGAGTCATTTGGATACAATAAGGCAAAGGGTGTGGAGCCATTTAGGGAGACAGAGGGAACTCTGTTGATTAGATGGACAGCAGTGAGAATAGCATCTCCCCAATAGGTTTTGGGGACCTTCATTTGGGTAAGAAGAGAGCGGGCAATGTCGAGGAGATGTCGAAGTTTTCTTTCGGCTACCCCATTCTGTTGGGAGGTATATGGGCAAGAGGTTTGATGGATAGCACCCTGGGAAGCAAAGAAGGATGTCAAATCATTTTGTGAAAATTCCAATGCATTATCAAAACGAAATATTTTAACAGTAGTGGAGAAGATGTTTTTGACATAGTAAAAGAAATTCTTGACAATATTGTTAATTTCTGAGCGTTCCTTTAACAGAAAAATCCAAGATGATCGACTGTAGTTGATGCAGCGTGACCCCAAATTATAGGGCCACATTTATTTAATTAAATAATTATCAATTTTATTTACGTTTTTAGCGGTCGTATTGGTCTAATTAAATAATTGAGATCGCCTGTGATCTCAACGTTTATTTCGTAGAGTTTAAATGTGATTCGGGTCAATTAAATAATTTAGAGTCTAATTAAGGTAGTTAGAGGTCAATTAGGATTAAATTAGTTGTTAATTTGATTTATTTACTATTTTTGTAAACCCTCTCTCCTATATAAAGAGAGGGTAGCCCATTGTTTTAATCAGTCAATGATGAATCAAAATTGAGAATTATTCTCTCTATCTCTCTCTCGTTCCTCCTTCCCCACGCGATCTCCCACGTTTCTTCTTCTCCAAAACCCCTCGTTACCGACGAGTTCTTCTCCTCGACCCCTCCTTTTCTTCTTCTCAACCCTTCTATTTCTTCCACCAAAATCCACCAAAAAAATTGTTATTTTCCAACGTCGACGCCAAAATTGTTTGCATCATTTGGTATCAGAGCATGGATTTCGAATCGTTCCTACGATTCGACGATCCTGTCGACTATTGGTGTGCGAAGTTCGGTCTCCGCCGCCCATCTCGTGATCCGCATCGCTCAAAGAAGTTCCATCAGCGTCTTATATCATGCATCAAGGTGCATGCATGGTTGGACGCTCAAATCGACGAAGATTCACCGGTCGACAACCAAAATCTGAACATTGTACCTGCAGTTCAAGACGATGTCAGCCATGAAAATGAAGGTATTCTCAGTCCTAATATCGATTTTTGTGATACAATCGTTGAACAAGACAAGGAGGACATAGGACCAACATTTGATGAAGATCCTACGGAGGAAAAATTTGAAATAGTCAATTTCCGTGAGGCCGCAGTTGCTGTCCAGACAGTTTCAGAGCACTCTCCACCGGAGAAAACACCTCCCATCTTCCCCGCAGCCTTCTCGCAGCCCCCCTCCGCCACCCTCGCGTCTCCAACATCATTCCCAACAAACCCCTCAGCCCCGACAACCCCAAACCTTCTCCTAACCTTGATGGCGCCGTCCCCCACCCCCACTTTCCCCACCCCCGTGATCCCTGCGAAGACCCTCACATCCCCCGCCACTCGAGCACCCGCAGGTCCCCTCCTTTTCCTCTCCCTCGCCGCCCAGCAACTCGCGCCCCTCGCGCGCAGGCCCTGCAACCACACCGCCTGCGACGTCGCGCCAGCCTCGCGGCGCTCCAACGACGCCGCGCGCCACAAACGAGCGCCCCAGCGCACCCCACCAAACCTCGCGCTGCCGTCATCAATCGCGCGGCCGCTCGTGATCGCCTCGCCAACCTCCTGCGGCCTGCTCGCCGCTCGACGCTGCCCCCCAGGTCCGCCCTCTTGCGCACTCTCTCGTGCGTGCCCGAAGCCACCGCCCAGGTTGCACCATCGTGAGACCGCCGCCCCGGGTCGCGCCTTCAAGAAACCCTCAACCCGCGCGCATATAGCGCGAGCCCTAACCAAGAAGCCGAGAATGGCGGAAATCATTTCCACCGAATCCCCTCAATTGAGGGATTGGTTATTTAGGGAAATTTACAAAAGACGCCCTCAAGAAGACCCTCTTTGCAGGAGAACCAAAAGGAGAAAGAGGATAAGGGACAACGAAGGGGTACGAAAATTGCACCCCTACCCCTGGTGGCGAAAAATTTTAAAGAGAAGGACTGAAACCCAGAATTATAGGATCCTCCTTATCCAAATAGGACTAGGGCATTGGTTTTTCCCTATATAAGGACCCCATGGCTCTACTTTTTAGACACATCTCCCCTTCTCCTCTCCTTGTGCCATTGCTTTATTATGGCTTCTCCAAGGACCATCTTCTCCATGCCACACCAATTTTTTGAGCATCATGGGAAGGAGTCAACAGTCGAGACGCCGCCGCCGTACGCACCGCACATGTTCTTCAACCACAACGGCCGCACCTTTCCCGCCCGCACATGGATTCCGCCGTTCGCTCCGCATCAATTCTTCCAGAAGACGACGGAATGCACCGAATCATCCTCCAAGCCTGCAGTTCACGCAATTCGTCAGGAGCCGAATTTTTAAAAGCGGTGGAGAGTTGATGCAGCGTGACCCCAAATTATAGGGCCACATTTATTTAATTAAATAATTATCAATTTTATTTACGTTTTAAGCGGTCGTATTGGTCTAATTAAATAATTGAGATCGCCTGTGATCTCAACGTTTATTTCGTAGAGTTTAAATGTGATTCGGGTCAATTAAATAATTTAGAGTCCAATTAAGGTAGTTAGAGGTCAATTAGGATTAAATTAGTTGTTAATTTGATTTATTTACTATTTTTGTAAACCCTCTCTCCTATATAAAGAGAGGGTAGCCCATTGTTTTAATCAGTCAATGATGAATCAAAATTGAGAATTATTCTCTCTATCTCTCTCTCATTCCTCCTTCCCCACACGATCTCCCGCGTTTCTTCTTCTCCAAAACCCCTCGTTACCGACGAGTTCTTCTCCTCGACCCCTCCTTTTCTTCTTCTCAACCCTTCTATTTCTTCCACCAAAATCCACCAAAAAAATTGTTATTTTCCAACGTCGACGCCAAAATTGTTTGCATCAGTAGTCATCCACAAAGACAGCAAAATATTTATGACCACTTAGACTTCGGACCGGACAGGGTCCCCAGATATCACAGTGAACACGTGCAAAAGGAGTACGACGACGAGGCTCAGTTCGTGCAGGAAAGGAGGTTCGATGATGTTTCCCGAACTGACATGCTTCACACTCAAAGGGTTTCAGAATAGAAAGTTCAGGGAACATCATGGAGAGAGCTTTAGCATAAGGGTGACCAAGACGAAGGTGCCATAGAAAAGGATCTTCAGAGATGGAGACTGCACCAGCAAAGTTGGAATCAAAAGGGATGTCGAGGTAATAGAGGCCGTTCCTCTCATGACCCCCACCAAAAATCTTCCTCGTCCTGAAAATAACAACAAACCTCATCAAAAATAACACGACAGTTAAGCTGATGACATAGCTTCTGTACTGATAGAAGGCTGAGAGGAAAAGCAGGGGCACAATGAACATCTGTCAGATGCAGCTTGGAAGAAAAGTTGACAGTACCAACAACAGTTACTGGGGAATGATCCCTATTAGCAACCCGAACAGTCTTCACAGAGGAAGATGGCTGGGAGGAGGTTAGCAAACTTCCTTCTCCCTTCAGATAGGTAGAGGCTCCAGAATCAATAATCCATGCATGCTTAGAGGCAGAGACAGAGTTTGCTACTGTACCTGAGGTAGTAGCCAGGCTAGCAGTAGGGGCAGAAGCATTACTATCAGAAGGGCTAGATTCTTGCAGCAGTTGTCGTAGGCGAGCATATTCAGAAGCAGTGAATGGGGTTTGTGCCTCGTTGGTTTGCTGAGTAGATGTTTCTGCAGTTGCATCATACGATAGTTCATCATAGGCATTGTTAGCATTAGGTTGCATGCCAAACGTTGCCCGGCAGCGATTGGAAGGGTGATTCCAGCGTCCACAGTGTACACATGCTGGATACCGAGCAGAAGAATCACGACCACGTCCACGATCACGTCCGCGTCCAGAGTCACGGCTGCGTCCAGATTCACGACCACGTCCACGCCCTGAGTCATGTCCCCGTCCTCCTTGATAGTTATGACGCCCTTTGTATCCTGAGGAGGTATAATGGGCCATCGTCTCTGTAGAGGTGTGGGTGGTAGAGTGCTGAATCAGAGCCTCTAGCTCCTGTAAGCGTCCGAAGATGGTCTCAAGAGTAGGTAAAGTATCAGCCATCAGAAACTGATCTTTCATAGGCTTATATTTTGGATTTAGCCCCGAGAGAAATCTGTAAACCTGCCATTCAGCACGTTCTCCTACTTGTTTATCACAACATGCAGGCTGAAAATAAGGAGTTCCTCAAAAAGGCTTGTAAGAAGCCTGTAGTATTCGATAAGACTTGATTCTCCCTGAGTGGCAGACCAAATTTTTGTGTATATGTCTGACAGACGAGACTTAGTCATCTTTTGAGAATATGTACGCTCAAGGTTTTCCCACATTGCCTTAGCGGTGTCTTTGTAAAGAAGATTCGCAGCAATATTTGGATCGACACTGTTCGTCATCCAAGTGATAACCTGACAATTATCAACAAAACCAAGTTTCATAGTCCTTATCTGTTTCCGCAGGTGGAACTTTTGTAAGAACATAGCTCTTGCGCTGGCCACCAACAAACACTTTGAAAGACCGAGACCATTGAACATAATTTTCGGAGCCCTTCAACTTGATAGAAGTGCCCTGTACCAGCAAAGAAGAAGTAGGGTACGTGGGCTTGATCTCGGCAGACGTCATTGTGGCGGCTTAGGTCAAGAAAAAGTGACCTAGAGAGTATATCTTCCCTCAATTTATCATCAAATATCTAAACCCTCATCCAGAAATAAGAAGGATGAGGCAATGCTCGTTTGACGGCACAAGAGGGGGCATGGCGGAGTCGGCCTGGCGGCGGAAGGAGGCCCTGGGAGGGCTGGCGGAGGCGCCTGGCAGCGCGAGGCGGGCCTGGCCGACCTGGCGGTGGTACCTGGCTGCCCTAGAGCAGCCTGGCGACGCTCAGCCGAGGCGGCGCGGGCCTAAGGCAGGAGGTGCGGAGACCCGAGGCGGCACGCGGTTGTAGATGAACTTGGAGGGCTGGTGGTGGCGGAGGGGTGATTAGGTCAGAACACCGGCCTAGGACCGCTGCTCTGATACCATGTGAAAGAATGATAAGAAAAGATGATTCGTTGTTTATTCAAGAGGTCTAGGGGTCCTTATATAGGACTAAACCCTAGAGGGCTCAAAGGAGAATATTCTATAGAATATTCTTTAGAATATAGAATATTCTCTATAGAATATTCTCTTAACAAATAGCCACATAGAACATTCTCTTAAAATAAAAGCCCTCGTGGGATTACAATAGAATATAAAGAAGGAAATCTTCTGCAATCTCTAACAGAGTGTTTTTAATTGGATATAATTAACTTAATCATATTAAATTAATTATCAATCCAATTCAATCAACAAACTTGATTTTACTTGAATATATGGTATTATCTCAATGTACGTATTAATTCGAATTTTAATAATTAGAAAAATACATAATGATCTCTCAGGCATCATTTGTTCCCTACCCGCTGTCATGACTAGTACCGGCGGGAGTGGGACGGACCGCAACCGGTGCGACCCGCTACCCCAGCGATTCCCGACTAGACACCATATCCGCCTCGGGAAAAAATAATGCCGAACCAATCACTTTGTACTTGAGATGATCATCGGTTCTTCAATCGAAATTATACCATATAGTAATAACCAAAACATTTTTGATTATAAGGAAATTTGCTAATCAAATTCCCAATCCTATTCAAGCAAGTTGTTTGTTGATTATGTTCCAATTATGATCTAGATCGAATCTAATCAATTATTGATTGAGGTCAAGTCAATTAAGAAAATAATCATCATTAAATATTTCTCAAATATTTTCCATAATTATTTCATGAAATTAACAACTAATTTCACTAATTGACAATCACTTGGTTTTTGATTAGGAATGTAATTTCAGCAGTGACCTCTACTTACTAAAATTAACATATCTCAATCAATTTAAATCCTAATTAGACAAAATCAATTTTCAAAGATTGTTAATTTGATTTAGGACAGAACCTAAGTGATATTTCATGCATTTCGAGGCGAATCAAAACAGTAATTAACTTATTAATCATGCTAAGATTCGCAGTTCCCGCAACAGTGGATACATGTTCATTAAAACAACCATATCTCGAGCAAACAGAATCCAAATTACGTACACTCAGATCCTATGGTTTCCTTATTTAATGGGGAGCAAAATCCAAGTGATTAATTCGTGTTTAAACATTTTAAACATGGCCTAATTCATTCACTAAACAGATGTGCGAAAATCAAATGCGACAAAAAAACTTTTGCGACCTTAACGGACCCAAGTCGTCCTAGGTTTATGGATCGTATCCAAAACCTTCAACCTAAGGTTCTGATACCACTTGAAGGATATGTGATAATCCTCAAGCGCATCACGGAAGCGTGAGCGTCATATCGAATACGACGAAGAACGACTAGTCGTAGTAGTTGTTCTATGCAGCGGAAATTTAAATTTTTTCATGTGATGAAACCACATGATCCAAGAACACTTCTCGGATCGTTTCATCTAAACCACAAACAAGTATTAGGGTTACCTCTTGAAGTGTGGTTGCGATCGAGTCTCTAAACAAAGAGACCTCCTGTCTCAAGTCCGATCCGACGGAGGAGACGCTTGCGAGTGTGTTGATGAAACACGTGCTTCTCGCAATCCATGTTGATGATCCAAGCGACGGATCTCCTGATCTCGACACACGAGATCCGACGTCTTCTTCACGAGCGAGGCACCGAAGGAGACAGAGATCCACAAGCAAACAATCGGGCAGCATAACGACGACGCTGCAGCGATGGAGACTCCCTCTAGGGCATCCATGGTGGACGGCCATATGAGAGGAAGAGGGAGAGTAGGCGTGTAGAGAGAGGAAGAGAAAGAGAGACTTATGTTCTCATTGTGTGTGTAAAGAAGAACAAAGGGGTGCCTCTCCTTTTATAATATTTTAAGATCCATGGATCTCAATCCATGGACAACACAAATTCAATGGCTCACATTGATTTGTGTTTCTTTTAATGGCCAAGATTTGTGTGGGTAAAAGCCAACAACAATTAATTTAATTTAGATTAATTATATATTGATAAATCAATCCCAAATTAATTCAAGCAATCATGGAGATTATTGGAATGAAGATTGCCTCCTTCCATAATATGGGATTTGGTGGCAATCTCATGTAATCTCATGATATCTCATGAGATTACATTATTCCATGGAAATCTCCAAGATTTATAACACTTGTTGTAAATTATTCAACAAAAATAATTCATAATTATATTGTGAATATTGCAATCTTGCCATTGGAAAATTGTGAATCACATTCACAACCCAAAATAAAATGTGAATTACATTTTCAATTAATTGTCCAATGTGAATACTATTCACATTAACATTTAATTAACAAATGTAAATTACAAATTGCTCTCTCTTATATATTATAAATCACATTTATAATATATACGATTAATATGGATAGTGCTATCCACATTATTCATATCCATGATAATTAAATCACATTTAATCTTCTTGTATCTCTATTCTCATATGCCCAAATAATGTGAATCACATTCACATTATTTACATCATTGATAATTAAATCACATTTAATTTTCTATATTAACTCTCTTTATAATATGAATCAAATTCATATTATTCATGATAATTAAATCACATTTAATTATCCATTTTCTCAATGCTCGGATACATATATCAACAATGAAATTATCTTGAACCCTTTCAAGGATAATGCGCTTTCTCCGCAGATACTTGGAGATAAGGACAGGGCGATTGTATTGTTCCACGTATAGTGATTTGGATATTGAGATCACATCTCAAATCCAGATCTCGGGCCTCCCATAGATGCTTGATTAAATCAAGACCGCAAATCTAATCTTCTCATTGAATCTGAATCATATTCAGATCAATGTCCAATATTTGGACTAAGATCAGATTACTTCTCTACTGAGAGGAGTCACTAAAATCCAGACCCGTTTCATCACTCCCTAGGAATGGAAGCGTCACGTTTATACAATCGTTTATGATCACATCACTCTCAGGTATTCTCAATACCTGTACATCCTGCATACTGGAAGACCCAGAATAATCCCGAAGTATAAGATCAATTTTACACTGCCTACTTCAGGGTTTTATCTTTAAGTTTCTCATTCGATCATTGGGAGTTGGTATCGATCATATACTTTCCAAAAGCATATATCATGCACAGGTGTTGATCATATACTTTCCAAAAGTATATATCAAACCTACAAACTCAGTCAAGCTTCCAAAGCGTGACGACCGTGCACGGAATTTGATCTTCCCAATATCTCATGAGTGAGCTCATGCCTTCCGGTTCAGTGCTGAGCCTGTATGATCCCTTTGAGAGATCGTATTACTCATATGCCCTTATATGCACACCAGCGCACCGGTGTATAGACCTTGATTAGGTCATCAACCAAATGGTCTGCCAAATGTACATACTCAGACATATAGTAACACATCTGTCTCCGGTCAGAGGATGCGTGCCTATATCATGACAGTATACGATATAGGACTTTGGTTATCTCGATCTCGTTAAGTCAATTCTTTGACTTTGGTTAATCCGACACCTCCGAATCTCTATTCCTATGCAGAGGACCTGCATCAAGAGGTCGGTCAGATATAAACCTAACTGAGAAAGGATTGCCATCTCCTATTCAGGCTGGAGATCATCTCTTAACAATCATTTGTCGGTGCTTGATAAGTCCTCAATCTAACTCTTTAGATATTCATCTAAGCACCAGTCTCTATGATTCAATAATTGAATCAACAGCTGTATGATCATTAAGATGGCCATGGTACATAACCCTAATTGTACTAAGGGACCTATTATGCAAATTATCTATTCTTAATTTCAGATCAGGGAATGATATTTGCAATAACATTTATTGCATAATGGCTTGCCGTGGGCTCGAATGTCCAACAACCAAGGCAATGCATTGATCGAGAAGATGATTTGCATCATCATCGTCACACGAAACGTACTATATCATGTAGAATCTACACAGCCATGGGATACCATTTATTATATCGTGATGATTTTCCTTTGAAAAAATATCATGATGGTAAAACTTCGCTCAAACAAAGATCTGTTAGGAACAGTTCAGAGTCTGTATACAAGTTGATTCAGATGAATCGAAAAGAATACTTAAATCTGGTTAGATGCGAGGTTA